>JAMPIV010001881.1:460000-482310 GCA_024509875.1 Oreohelix idahoensis
ACAGTCCGCTCAGGAATGTTCAAGGTTTTAGAAATGTTGGAACATGTTTGATTTCCTTCATTTCAAAGCTGTGAAATTAACATACACTTTGACTTTGTATCCATTTTCTGCCACTAGCATTAGAAATTGTCGTCTGCTCTTATATCGGTTGACTTTACTTCCGCTAATTTTATTTTTTACTTTTGGTAGTGTTTGCTCACTTAAGTAGAGTGCAAATTTGGACTTGTCAGAACATGCATATTTAATTAGATTTCAGCATATTTAGCTGAGCAATATGACTGCCATTTTTTTGCAAATTAGTTTTTATATATAATATATATAAAAAATGCAAAATATATATAATATATATATATATATATATATATATATATTGATATATATATATCATATATATATATATATTAATATATATTATTAATATATAAATATATAGAAATATATAAATATAAAATATATAAATATATATATAAAAGAAATTATATATTAAATATATATATAAATTTTATAAATATTTATATAAATTATATATTTATATGCCATATAGCAATAGATAATATATACTTATATATATATATATATATATATATATATATATATATATATATATATTTATATTTATATATATATCAATATACTATTATATATATATATATATATAGTCCCTATATATAATATACTATTCGCTAATTAATAATTTATTTTACTAATACTTATATATAATTTCCCTCAACTTCCATTTGCCATCAATATTTAGTTTATTACTAAAAACATTGTTATTATTCCAAATTTTACTGTTCAGTTATTTCTTTCTTTCTACAGTTGCAAATTTCAATGGCCTACTAATTTACATGCATATTTCCTATTAGATTTCAGCTTATTTAGCTGAGCAATATGACTGCCATTTTTTTTGCAAAGTACTGTATATATATATATATAATTATGTAATTTTCCTGTGATTAATCCACTTGTGTTATGAAGTATGTTGAATGTGTTAAGAAAAAAAATTACAGGACGAGTGTGCTGCCGGCTTGAACGCAAGCATGTGTTGACTTTTAGAGACGAAAGCCAGCATTGGAAAATTTGTAGAATAATTGAGAATGATGGAAAAAATACGACTGTAAATTTAATAATGCATTTGAAGGAGTATTTCGTAAAGGAAAGACACACTGATCAATAACATAAGAAAGGATGACAGGATTTGTTAACATGTATTAATCAAGGTGTCACTTAGTAGTTTGTATTAAACCAAATCATTGCATGGAAGCAGATCATGGACAGATGGATCAAACTTAGGATTTATAAGGAAAGTGTAAACACATTGAACTGGCTGTGAGTGGTACTGAGGTAAATGGCCCTGTGCAACTGTTAGCACAATGTCTGACACTGTTTGTTACGTCCATTGTGTGTGTGGATAGAATAGTGCTGGACCATACAAGGGTTGTGATTATTTGTATTACATGTTTTATCCTGCAACTACCAAGAGTGTACGAGTCATCCACTTCTGTGGGACTCTGTGGTGCAAACATTCTCAAGTTTCTGTAGCAAGTGTAATTTGCTGGGGAGGTTAAGATGTTATCTAAAAGGAAAGAAAGCTGTGTCTATGCCAACCGTGTGAGGTCAAGCAAATGTAGGCCCCTGACTCTAAAAGATGATGATGATGATGATGTATTATCAGGGAATCTAACGCTACCTCCCTAGATCTCACACGGTCCGTATTTTAATTCTAGTGGCTGGTGTGTGATGTGACTAGTGTCTAGGGGTGAAATGACAATGGTGGTACATCAACACAATACATTTTAACTCACTATAAGGAAATGAATAAGACTGTGGTTAAAGTTTTCTTTAAAATTGAATGCTTTTTTCTTTGTACAATTTAATCTGCCTGTCCTGCCATCTTTTTTGGACAGGTCTTTGAAAATGAGGAAAATATATGTTACATATACTGATTAACTAAAATGTTTGGACTCTTTGTCCTATAAGTATAATGTCACTATATTATTCCTGTAGGTGTATTCACAGACTAAAACTTTAATATCTACTAGTGTTAGTCATTTGTTAGGAGGAGCTGTTGTTTCATCACGTCCCATATAATTCTGTTTATTCTTGGAAATAACAATTTTTATTTGAATGAAGTGTCAGATGTCCCAGATGTTAACACATCACCTGGGATTCTTGGTATGAAGATAACAAGTCAGTATGTCGCTGCAGCGAATATATAGATCGGCACACACAAGCTCCTTCAGGTTATCTGATGACAGCATAAACTTTTGAAAGGAGACTGTTTCCTTTACAATCACTCATCAGGTTTCCTGTCACCGGCTGGTAACAGGAAATAAAAACCCTGCAATAAAAGACACCCTGGCCTTTTTCCATCTGATCACAACTTTTTATCACTATTGTACACATGATGGTATGGGGTCAGCCTATTGTGCATACAGGTGCACCAGCCCCTAATTTATATGACTCACACCTTTCTGTGACCACACCTCAGGTCCCTATGGCAGATACGCCACTGTACGTTTACATAGTTTTCTTCAATACAATAACGTGGAGAAACCACATCTCCTTTTGTATGATTTTTCTTTTCTTTTCTTAATTATAAACGCTCTAGGCATGTTGAAGAGTGTTCATTGAACACTGAGGCTTACTAACATCTTCTAATACAATAATATTAATACAAATCATAACAATATGCAACAGTCAAATACAGTTCAATGTGAGGACTCAATAATGGTTGCTCCCGGCATGTCCTTCACTTTTCCCAATAGCAGTATCTAACTTTTGCAGTTTTAATCAAGCATGTTAATACATAAAGCATTCTTACCACAAATTCAAAGAAAAATGTCACAAATAACGTTGACTGGCAAAAGATATGGCCTCAGTTTTCTCTGCCTTGTCCAGACTGTGAATTTAGTATTTATTTTACAATTTATCACATCTGCTCTCTGTAGTAAAATCTGCGAGAATAATTGCTCATTTCAGTAAGATTTTAGTCATAAAATGATAATAAATAACCTAGCCCGCATGTGTCTGACGGTTGGCATCTTCGACGCCAGCAACGCTGCCTTTTGTGCAGTGCTAACGCCTATAGAACGATTCCACGGTAAAAATCTAACACGTTTTAGTTTCGGTTTCGAAAACGTACTACCAACATTTAACATTTTGCCAGATCTGCTGCATACATTTGGCAGCCAAGACTTATAATTAACGATTTTGCGGAAGTGTGCCGCAAAATAACTATCTGAATTAACGTATTCTGTCAACTTTAACGCTGGTAATAAGTAGTAATCCTTACATTTTTTGGTAGTGTTACACGATACAATACAAATTATTAACGCCAATTCTTAACCCGCCACGCCAACACCCCGCTTCGCTTGATAGTCCGCCATGCATATATACACGTTGCGACAAAGCCAACAGAAGCAAAACACGCAGACAATTTTATTGCCTCCTCGCGGTAATGTTTCTGACGTCACAAAAACAAGTTAGTTATTTGAAAAATACATGCTAGCGAGATGGCGAGAGGGGAAGATGGCCGTCTTGTGTAAAATATTTATTTGACGATGACCGGTGACAAAATTGAAAATCTAAAACCATAATGAAACTGAACATAAAAAATATATGGTAGTATAGCTTAGAATTCACTGAGCAAGAATGTGTTTTAAATAATATGATAGTCCCAGTATTACCCAAATTGTTGAGAAAATACTAAATGTCTACGAACGCACGACCAGACAGACTGTTGTTCCTGCTTGTTTTTTTCTTAACGTTAGTGGGGACACCGGCTTAGAAGGGAGGCATTGAGGTAAATTCAAATTAGCTTGGGTAACAAGAGTATAGGAGGAGAGGGGAGCGGTAGGAAAATTGTTACCAAAAACTAACATCGTTTTGCATTGGCATAACTAAAGCGGACTGGCCAATCGACTACCAGACGCAGAGTATGTTTGGAATTTTTTTTTCTTTTTCAAAAACTGCATTTGAATTCTGGTAGTCGCAAGCTTTCGATTGGCCAGTGCTACTAAATATTAGCAAAAAGCTTTCCCTATTCATTGCCAGTTGAACTGTATTTTTTATTCAGATACGCTGAGAACAGCTGGGATAAATTTAAAAAGTAAATTAAATAACTATATGAGTATTTCACAGTCTGGACGGAGCAGAAGAAACTGAGGCCATTTCTTTGCAAAGTCAGCGTCATTTGTTTATATTTCTTGATTTGTGGTAAGAATGCTTTATGAATTTAATATGTTTAATCCCATTACCAAAGTTAGATACTGCTATTGGGAAAAAGTGAAGGACGTGCCGGGAGCAGACATTGTTGAGTCCTCACGTTGAAATGTATCTAACTAATGTATGTTGTCATGATTATGTTTGAATATTATTGTATTATAGTATATTAGTAAGCCTCCGCGTTCAAGGAACACTGTTCAACATGCCTGAAGCATTTATATTTAAAAATAAAAAGATGAGAAAAATATATAAAAGGAAATGTGGTTACCCCACATTATATTATTGAGGAAAACTATGTAAACGTACAGTGGCGTATCTGCCATAGGGACCTGAGGGGTGGTCACAGCAAGGTGGGAGTCATGAAAATTAGGGGATGAGTGCACCTGAAATGCACGCGAGGCTGACCCCATACCCACGTATGAAATTAAATAAAAGAATAAGTGATCAGATGTAAAAGGCCAGGGTGTCCTTTTGTTGCAGAGGTTTCGTTTCCTGTTGCCAGCTGGTGACAGGAAACCTGAGGAGTGACGATAACGCCAAGAAGTCTCCTACACTTTACGTATGCTGTCAAGAGATAACAGCAGGAGCTTGGGCGTGTGACGTGATATCGATATTTCTGCAACTACACAATATCTTATCTTTCAACAAGAAACCCCAGGTGATATGTTAAGGACCTGGGTACATCTGACAGTTTCGGTTTAAATAAACCTTGTTTTTTCAAGTCATACTCAGGACTTTTGTGGGGTATGATGACATTACAGCCCCTCATACACAGTGACTCTCCCTCTTAGAAGAATATAGTGTAAACTGTGAACAGTCCAACAGGAAAGACATTTATTAACATTGTAGTTATTTGGGCAGATTGTCCACACAATTTTAGTTAATCTTTTTATGTAAACTATCTTGTCCTCATTTTCAAAGACCTGTCCAAACGATATGACTGGAAAGGCAAAATAAATTGTACAAAAAAAAAAATTAATTTAAAGAAAAACTTAACCACATGTTTTATTCACTTCCTCATAGAAACTTAAAGTGTTTTTGTGTTGTGTACCATCATTTCATTTCTCCCCTAGACACTAGGTACATCATACACCAGACACTAGAGCCGAAATAGTGACCGTGTGAGATCTAGGGAGGTAGCGTTAGGTTCCCTGCACATAATTCATCATCATCATTTATAGAGTCAAGGGCCTACATGTGCTTGACCTCACACGGTTAATACATACACGGATTTCATTCTTTTAGGATACCATCATAACCTCCCCAGCAAAATCTAACTTTGCTACACTCTCAACGTACTTGTTGATCTAAAAATTTCTTGTCAAATGGCCACGAGACTCCTAAGCCTTTGGCCAATATCTATTAGAGCTGGCCAATGAAATCAGGCAACTACCAAATTTTGAATTTAGTTTTGAAAAAACAAAAACAAAATTCCAAACAAACTATGTGTCTCGTAGTCCATTGGTCAGTCTGCGTTAGTAATGCCAATACAAAAAGATGTTTAGTGGTGGTTAACATTTTCCTACCTCCCCCCTTTACTCCTCTACTCCTATACCACCCAATCGGATTTTAATTACTCCAATGCCTCTTTTTAAAACTTGCGTCCCCAATAACGTTATGTCTAAACGAGCAAGAACACAGTCTGTCCGTCCTAGCTTTCGTAGACATATTGTATTATCTCAATAACTTGGCTAATAATTGGACTACCATATATATTAAAGCGTATTGTTTCTCATGAGACACTAAGCTATCCTAATATATGATTTTTATGGTCAGTTTCATTAGGGTTTAGATTTTCAGTTTTGTCACTGTCAATCGTCAAATATAACTTTTACACAAGTCGGCCATCTTTCCCCCTCATTCTCTATCACTTTTTTCATTATTCAAATAAACCAACTAGTTTGAGTGACGTCAGAAATACACTACGCGGCGAGAATTTAAACTGTCTGTGTGTTTATCTCTGCTGGCTTTGCCCACAGCGTGTATATAGTAAAGGAACCGCGTGCAGAGCGAAGAGGGGTTTTTCAAAACGTTGGTAGTGTTTGCGTTAATCATTACAGTCGTCTCGTTCTTACTACTGGAAAATGTCCGAGTTACTACTAATTATAACGTTAAAGTTAACATATTACGTTAATTCAGAACGTTAGTTTGGTGTCACACTTCTGGCAGATCGTTAATTATAAGTCTTGCCTCAGTTTCGTGCAGCAGATCGGGCAAGATGTTAAAATGTTAATTGTACGTCTCGAAACCGAAACTAAAAGGCGTGTAGATTTTACGGCGGGTCATTTTTTAAGCATTTCCACTGCACCAAAGGCAGCGCTATGCTGGCGTTAAAGATGCCAATAGTCAGACACCTGAGGGCGGGTTTATTTATTATCCTAGGACTAAAATCTTACTGAAATTAGCAATTATCTCCCAGATTTCGCTAGTTTCGTAGAACTAGTCACCCCGTTTTCCCCGGCCTTAGATCCAGACATTGTGTGATCCTGGCTATAGTTGGATGCTTCTCATTTTACCAGATAAGTGGAAACACAATTCCACTGGTCAGCCTATCCAGAACTATTATCAAACAAATAAAATACTAATAACAAAAACAGTTTGAGTGATGACTCATGAAGGATGTGACGATATTCTAAATACAATATCTAAATTAGAATATAATATTAAAGTACATAAAGTCTAAAATAGGATAGAACTAAAAATTTGGGAGAGAATGGCGTCTTCACCCACGCCAGCGCATTAGTTTGATAACGCCTTGTGGCCGAATAACATGTACCCAATGCTTCTAAGTAACCTTGAAATAAATGTAACACTTTTCCAAGTTCAAACTGCGGAATTTATAGATAACCTTACTACATGACTGCTGTGAACCTAATACTATATCTATATATCTCAGTCAGAATTATTCTGGAATAGTGTGATGACTACGTTATGTGTCTAGGGTATGTGTATGATGAAGTGTAAGTCACAACAACAGACAGATAAACAATTTAATTTAATCCACTACTCTTGACAACACTGTGACACTCACATACATATAACACTCTATGAAAATATCTTAAGGAGTCACTGATAACTTTTCAAATAACAATATGTATTCATTGTTGTCATAAAGGTATATGTGTCCTGATTCAAATACAAAGGAACCAGGAATCACAATCAATTTTAATTACAAGTATATGTACAGACTTTATCAATATGAATATTGTAGTGACATATATTATTAAAAATATCCTATGTGTGTCAGTTGTGTAGTAGTAATATGAGGTAATACTGGTTTTGTTTTGTTCAAGCTCTGTTGGTATTTGTCATCATGACTTCAATAGTTTGTCTTTTGGGACTAGTATTAGAGATGTTCTCAGTTCCTGATATTAAGACAATTAAATTCCCCTCTGAATGTTATTTTTACAAAGTCATTTCAAGATGAGGGGACATAATGTTGAGCTCAGCTGGCCAAATCAGCTTATCTTGCGTGATGGCGGCAGGAAAGGACTCCTCTGCTCGAATTCTCCCCTGGGCTCTGGAGACACCTCACTGATAGCTAAAAAGACCAAGGAGTAGGCTGTCCGACTCTGGATTCAGCAAAGCTCTGACCAGGTGCTGCTCAATACCATCAAGACCACGGTCCCTGAAATCAAGAAGGATGTACCTTCTACTTCATAACTAACTTATACTCTCTTTTTACACTGATCACAACACATCACAAACATTGAGTTCAGAGCGTTAGGCCAACTATCAGCTTCATCTGAAATACTTTATACCAGTATTTACCTCCTTAATGGTTACCACGCCTCTGCACTTCCAGCATTATTTCTGTCTAATCAATAATCTAGGTGTCAGTGTACTGTTTGGCCATTCCATGCAGTTTTACTTTCCTCCGACACCTTCTGTTCAGGCGGGAGCATTATAGGTTTTACATCATGTTTGCTACTGAACTACACATATATACAGGCATAAATTAACAATTCACATTCAATTTTCATTACAAGATACTGAATGGTTTAAGCTTACCACAATTCATAGAATAAACACAGATACGTTGATTAGCAATGAATTCTGGCACAAATTCCCATCTGCTTATGTTCCAGGCTTTTATTTAGCAAATATGAGCTGGCTTCAACGCACTGTGGCTTTATCAAGCTTATTTGCACTAGTGGTCTCGAACTAACGCTCCTAAGTGAGTATATCAGCGAGTCTAGCCAATGGAGCCACGTTTCGACAAGTGTTTGAAAAAATGTTACCTTTTCACGTCTCCCCTAACAACGAAAGATAGTATTTATAGCCCGACCAATCGTGGTTAGTCTTTCATTTGTTGCGCTCCAATCAATTTGGAGTTTACATGGTAGGCTATTTCTGTAACGTAAGGTTTTGTTCAAACACTTTATAAAAAAATTTTATGAGCAGAAATGATTTTATGTTGTCAGGCATCCCCACTATTTTATTTTGGTTATAATTTATTAATTCCTGGACTATTTGCGTAACGTTTTACATATTCTTTGTCAGCAAGCCCTAAGGAACCCAAATATCCAAATTTAAAAGAGCTACGTGGCTGCGTTCAAAATATGCAATTCCTTCTACCTCCTGTTTCGAAGATGTGCTGTCTGGGTACTGTAATGTTTTCAAACGTAAACCCATCTATTGTTATCTTTCCTAATAAGCGTTTTTTTATGATTTTAAAACCTAACTCTGGGAAGGGTAGTGTATTTTATCACTGTTCGTCCAAAAAAGTTAGTGCATGTAGTCTTACACGCGTGATGGCAGCATTTGTGTATCGCGCGACGCGTGTTTAGTGTTCGGCTTTCTGCCTCTCCCTCCTCGCTATCCTTTAGTCCATCTGTCTTTTGATCTTGGTAACGCAGTATAATTAATGTTAGGATTAATTTAGGTCATTACGCAGTCTGCCTCTCAATGTTTTTCCAAGAAATACAGCACACGTTTCATTGAAGAAAGCGGGTATAATACAGTAGGCTTTTACTATCAACGTGAAAGCGTTACAATTTGCAGACGAAGCAGAAAACAAGGGGGATTTCGAGTACCTTCTTTGTGACAGCACTGTTATTTTACCATTGCTCTTTTCTTTATTAATTTTATTTGTTAGGCTTCATATTTACCTAATAATTTATATATGTGGATTAGAATATTCCACGACAACCATTTGGTCACGAAAACAGGCTTAGCTCTTATTGAGAAATGACGTAATTCTAAACGTTAAATACGGCTGATTCTCGTAAATAGGTTGAAAGTACATGGGACAAGAAATTGAACACGGTGGTAGTCTCTAGAAATAAACAACTAACATAGAAAAATTTGTTGTAATTCTTGAACCCAAGGTACCTAGAGCCATAATAGTTATTATTATTTTTTCGTGTGCCTTGGGACTTTCTGAGCAAGAAAATATGTTATCTAGTTACACAAATAGTCCACTAAATGACCAAATTATAGCCATAATACTATAGATAGGATCCGACAGACTGTCAGGACAAGTCTTGCCTGCTTTATTTTTTTTATGGCATATTTTTGAAAACAACTTTGGGGAATGAAGGTACGGGGAATTGGATTGGATAGTATTTAAAAAGCAAGGCGAAATATTATTGGCTCTGACCTAAAATATACAAATCTAGTTGGTAGTAGTAACGCATAGTGGTTTGAGATATTTTTTTTAAAGGTCATTCAAAAACAAGAGGTGCTGGGTCCCATTGGCCAAAGCCTTTTACATTAGAGGAAAAGTAGGCTGCTCGCTGCCATTTTTTCAGAATATTATGAGGAGCAAGCGGCGATGAGCAGGACTTGTGCTTTTTTATTAATACTAATAAACAGAAAGCAGTCTGAACAGGGGCAGTGCTGAAAGTGTGCCATTATTCTATTGCCTATTCATCGTTACTTGTTTATATTCATTGATATGTGGTAAGATTGATTTTATTGACTTTTTAATTAAACAAGGGTTGGGTGTAAGAAAAGGCCATGTAAAACAGATTGTAATTAAATGGTCCATAGCAGACTTAGGCATGGCCTAGATGTTGATCCATCATATAATGGGACTATCCAAGAAGTTTAGATCTAACAGGAGTTACTAATATTATATGATGGTCATACAGGTAAACATTACACCTATCTTTATTGCATGGAAAAGAATTACTGCTGGAATGACAGAGGCGTAGCAGCCATTAGGGAAAAGAGAAAAGAAAACTGGTACAATTTTATTCCATCAAACTTAGAAGTGGAGAAGCAGGTTTGTCAGAGAGAGCTGACCATGTTCTTTATGTTGAATGTATTATTTTATGTAAACTTTGGAGGAATTAGTATTGATATTAAGACAGAAACTCATAATTGCATCGACAGGGGTTTCTGCTGGCACTTGTCTGGTGCTGGTACTTGCTGATTGAGAAATTCTGCACGATTTCTAAGAGTCTCTGGTACCTGCTTTATAGTAAAAGAAGTTCAAGACCAGAGGAGACTGAGGTGTTTGGCCAAACCAACTACAAACTGCTGTGATTCCAGGGCCCAGATAAGTCTTACTATCTGGCCTGGGACAACTTATCAGTGACTAAAGAAAATCTCCTGTGTATACATAAACATCCCCTCCCAAAGAATAAAATAAACAATCCTAGTGAAAAACAAAAGAACATTGGGATGATGACAATCCCAATCTGCCTCCAAGTACCAGTAGTTAAAATAGAGTAATTAACATCAACACCCGTGTGTTACCGGGGGCCCGAAAGGGGAGCAAAGAATAGTAACACTGTCCCCTACCAAGCATGTCGTAAAAAGCGACTAAGGAGGGTTGGGCATGGGGCCGGTTACACCATCCTGTAAAAAAAAATTTAAACCACAAAAAAACTTCAACAAATATGGACAAGTCAAATAAAGAAAATAAAACACAGCCATCCAAGACAGGGGAAGGTCCTCTCGCGGGGAGGCGTATGATGCAACACAGAGAAAGCCGAAAGGAGTCTGTGTTGCTGACTAACCTTCTTTCTTCTAGGAGAACTTCCAGGTTTGGCACCTGGAATGTTCGGACATTGGGCGAACAAGGGAGGGTTTGGCGCGGGTGGCAGCAGAAGTGAGGGAATGCGAAATAGAGGTTCTGGGAGTGTGTGAAACGAGTTGGGTGGGGGTGGGGGGGTGGACTAGGGAGGAGACTCATCACGGGTGAATTGGTGCTGTCACTCGGGACATGAGGACGGGGGTTCGCACCACAGTGAAGGGGTGGCTCTTGTGTTATCTAAGGAAGCACGGACGGGCGCTGATTGAGTGGGAGGCTGTTGGAACCCAGAGTGATAACAGCTTCTTTCAAAACAGCTAAGGAGAGGGTTCTTGTAGGTGTCGGATCCAGTGTTGAATCACCGGCTGATGACAGGGGGGAAGTCTGTGGGGGAAGCACCGTTTTATACTGAACTACAAGAGATTATGGATGGGGTGGAAAGAGGAGACGTCACAGTTTTGATGGGTGGCATTGGGTGCAGGGATGGGTGCGGTCGGCATGGATTTTGAAGAGGTCATCGGGAAGGCGTGGGATGGGGGTCTAGCCCGTGGTGAAATGAAGGTGGAGAGCTGTTCGCATAGGCTTCTGTGTTTCGTGTGGCTTTGGTTCTACGGGAGGGGGCATGTTTCCAATAAGAGAATACACAGGGCAACAATGGATTGTCACCACAGGCCATGGTGCAGAAGGTCAGATTGGTTCATATATGCATAGACAGGGGGTTTGGATGTCATCATGTGACAGGATGTAAAGGTGTGTGGAGGGGGGGTGTGGCAATCCGGATCAGCATCTTCTGACTGGCACAGGGTGGAAATGAAAACTCGGGAGATGTGCTAGTGTGCAAAATTGTAGGGACAACAGTTTGGTGTGGAACAGATGGGAGGTCAGGAGGGACGGGAGACAATATATTTGCGGTCAAATATATATATATATAGTCTCTCCGTCTCCTGACCTCCCAGCTGTCCCACACCAAACTGTTGTCTACAATTTTGCACAGCTGCACATCTCCCGAGTTTCATTTCCACCCTGGCCATCAGAAGATGGCGATCCGATGCCACACCCGCCCCTCCACACACCTTTACATCCTGCAATGACGATCCAAACCCCCTGTCTATGCATATATGACCAATCTGACCTTCTGCTCCATGGCCTGGTGACATCCATGTTGCCCTGTGTATTCTCTTATGTGGAAACATGCCCCCTCCCGTAGCCAGCCGACACGAAACACAGAAGCCTGCGAACAGCTCTCCACCTTCATTCACCACCCCCAGCCCACGCCTTCCCATGACCTCTTCAAATCCAGTGCCGACCGCACCCATCCCTGCACCCATGCCACCCATCAAAACTGTGACGTCTCCTCTTTCCACCCCATCCATAATCTCTTGTAGTTCAGTATAAAACGCTTCCCCCACAGACTCCCCCCTGTCATCAGCCGGTGCACAACACTGGACGACACCTACATGAACCCTCTCCTTAGCTGTTTTGAAAGAAGCTGTTATCACTCTGGGTCCAACAGCCTCCCACTCAATCAGCGCCCTCCGTGCTTCCTTAGATAACACAAGAGCCACCCCTTCACTGTGGTGCGAACCCCCGTCCTCATGTCCCGAGGACAGCACCAATTCACCCGTGATGAGTCTCCTCCCGTCCACCCCCCCCCCACTCCGTTTCACACACTCCCAGAACCTCGATTTTGCATTCCCTCACTTCTGCTGCCACCCGCGCCACCCTCCCTTGTTCGCCCAATGTCCGAACATTCCAGGTGCCAAACCTGGAAGTTCTCCTAGAAGAAAGAAGGTTAGTCAGCAACACAGACTCCTTTCGGCTTTCTCTGTGTTGCATCATACGCCTCCCCGCGAGAGGACCTTCCCCTGTCTTGGATGGCTGTGTTTTATTTTCTTTATTTGACTTGTCCATATTTGTTGAAGTTTTTTGTGGTTTAAATTTTTTTTACAGGATGGTGTAACCGGCCCCATGCCCAACCCTCCTTAGTCGCTTTTTACGACATGCTTGGTAGGGGACAGTGTTACTATTCTTTGCTCCCCTTTCGGGCCCCGGTAACACACGGGTGTTGATGTTAATTACTCTATTTTAACTAACTGGTACTTGGAGGCAGATTGGGGATTGTCATCATCCCAAAGTTCTTTTGTTTCACTAGGATTGTTTATTTTATTCTTTGGGAGGGATGTTTATGTATACACAGGAGATTTTCTTTAGTCACTGATAAGTTGTCCCAGGCCAGATACTAAGACTTATCTGGGCCCTGGAATCACAGCAGTTGTAGTTGGTTTGGCCAAACACCTCAGTCTCCTCTGGTCTTGAACTTCTTTACTATAAGCAGGTACCAGAGACTCTTAGAAATCGTGCAGAATTTCTCAATCAGCAAGTACCAGCACCAGACAAGTGCCAGCAGAAACCCCTGTAAATGCAAGTTATGTTTCTGTCTTAATATCAAACTAATTCCTCCAAAGTTACATATAATAATACATTCAACATAAAGAACTTGGTCAGCTCTCTCTGACAAACCTAGCTTCTCCACTCTAGTTTGATGGAATAAATTGTACCAGTTTTCTTTTCTTTTCCCTAATGGCTGCTACGCCTCTGTCATTCCAGCAGTAATCTTTTCCATGCAATAAGATAGGTGTAATGTTCCTGTATGACCATCATATATATAGTCCTGTAGTTCTAAACTTCTTGGATAGTCCATTATATGATGGATCAACATCTAGGCCATGCCTAAGTCTGCTATGGAACCATTTAATTACAATCTGTTTTACATGGCCTTTTCTTACACCCAACCCTTGTTTAATTAAAAAGTCAATAAAATCAATCTTACCACATATCAAGGAAATATAAACAAGTAACGATGAATAGGCAATAGAATATGGCACACTTTCAGCACTGCCCCTGTTCAGACTGCTTTCTGTTATTAGTATTAATAAAAAAGCACAAGTCTGCTCATCGCCGCTTGCTCCTCAGAATATTTTGAAAAAATGGCAGCGAGCAGCCTACTTTTCCTATAATGTAAAAGGCTTTGGCCAATGGGACCAAGCATCTCTTTATTTTGAATGAACTTTAAAAAAAATATCTCAAACCACTATGCGTTACTACTACCAACTAGATTTGTATATTTAGGTCAGCCAATAATATTTCGCCTTGCTTTAAATACTATCCAATCCAATTCCCCGTACCTTCTTTCCCCAAAGTTGTTTTCAAAATATGCCATAAAAAAATAAGCAGGCAAGACTTGTCCTGACAGTCTGTCGGATCCTCTATAGTATTATGGCTATAATTTGGTCATTTAGTGGACTATTTGTGTAACTGATAACATATTCTTGCTCAGAAAGTCCCAAGGCACACGAATATATAACTTTTATGGCTCTAGGTACCTTGGTTCAGAATTACATATTTTTTCTATGTTAGTTGTTTATTTCTAGAGACTACCACCTGTTCAATTCTTGTCCATGTACTTTCAACCTATTTACGAGAATCAGCCGTATTACGTTTAGAATTACGTCATTCTCAATAAGAGCTAAGCCTGTTTTCGTGACCAAATGGTTGTCGTGGAATATTCTAATCCACATATATAAATTATTAGGTAAATCTGAAGCCTAACAAATAAAATTAATAAAGAAAAGAGCAATGGTAAAATAACAGTGCTGTCACAAAGAAGGTACTCGAAATCCCCCTTGTTTTATGCTTCGTCTGCAAATTGTAACGCTTTCACGTTGATAGTAAAAGCCTACTATATTATTACCCGCTTTCTTCAATGAAACGTGTGCTGTATTTCTTGGAAAAACATTGAGAGGCAGACTGCGTAATGACCTAAATTAATCCTAACATTAATTATACTGCGTTACCAAAACAAAAGACAGATGGACTAAAGGATAGCGAGAAGGGAGAGGCAGAAAGCCGAACACTAAACACGCGTCGCGCGATACACAAATGCTGCCATCACGCGTGTAAGACTACATGCACTAACTTTTTTGGACGAACAGTGATAAAATTCACTACCCTTCCCAGAGTTAGGTTTTAAAATCATAAAAAAACGCTTATTAGGAAAGATAACAATAGATGGGTTTACGTTTGAAAACATTACAGTACCCAGACAGCACATCTTCGAAACAGGAGGTAGAAGGAATTGCATATTTTGAACGCAGCCACGTAGCTCTTTTAAATTTGGATATTTGGGTTCCTTAGGGCTTGCTGACAAAGAATATGTAAAACGTTACGCAAATAGTCCAGGAATTAATAAATTATAACCAAAATAAAATAGTGGGGATGCCTGACAACATAAAATCATTTCTGCTCATAAAATTTTTTTATAACGTGTTTGAACAAAACCTTACGTTACAGAAATAGCCTACCATGTAAACTCCAAATTGATTGGAGCGCAACAAATGAAAGACTAACCACGATTGGTCGGGCTATAAATACTATCTTTCGTTGTTAGGGGAGACGTGAAAAGGTAACATTTTTTCAAACACTTGTCGAAACGTGGCTCCATTGGCTAGACTCGCTGATATACTCACTTAGGAGCGTTAGTTCGAGACCACTAGTGCAAATAAGCTTGATAAAGCCACAGTGCGTTGAAGCCAGCTCATATTTGCTAAATAAAAGCCTGGAACATAAGCAGATGGGAATTTGTGCCAGAATTCATTGCTAATCAACGTATCTGTGTTTATTCTATGAATTGTGGTAAGCTTAAACCATTCAGTATCTTGTAATGAAAATTGAATGTGAATTGTTAATTTATGCCTGTATATATGTGTAGTTCAGTAGCAAACATGATGTAAAACCTATAATGCTCCCGCCTGAACAGAAGGTGTCGGAGGAAAGTAAAACTGCATGGAATGGCCAAACAGTACACTGACACCTAGATTATTGATTAGACAGAAATAATGCTGGAAGTGCAGAGGCGTGGTAACCATTAAGGAGGTAAATACTGGTATAAAGTATTTCAGATGAAGCTGATAGTTGGCCTAACGCTCTGAACTCAATGTTTGTGATGTGTTGTGATCAGTGTAAAAAGAGAGTATAAGTTAGTTATGAAGTAGAAGGTACATCCTTCTTGATTTCAGGGACCGTGGTCTTGATGGTATTGAGCAGCACCTGGTCAGAGCTTTGCTGAATCCAGAGTCGGACAGCATACTCCTTGGTCTTTTTAGCTATCAGTGAGGTGTCTCCAGAGCCCAGGGGAGAATTCGAGCAGAGGAGTCCTTTCCTGCCGCCATCACGCAAGATAAGCTGATTTGGCCAGCTGAGCTCAACATTATGTCCCCTCATCTTGAAATGACTTTGTAAAATTAACATTCAGAGGGGAATTTAATTGTCTTAATATCAGGAACTGAGAACATCTCTAATACTAGTCCCAAAAGACAAACTATTGAAGTCATGATGACAAATACCAACAGAGCTTGAACAAAACAAAACCAGTATTACCTCATATTACTACTACACAACTGACACACATAGGATATTTTTAATAATATATGTCACTACAATATTCATATTGATAAAGTCTGTACATATACTTGTAATTAAAATTGATTGTGATTCCTGGTTCCTTTGTATTTGAATCAGGACACATATACCTTTATGACAACAATGAATACATATTGTTATTTGAAAAGTTATCAGTGACTCCTTAAGATATTTTCATAGAGTGTTATATGTATGTGAGTGTCACAGTGTTGTCAAGAGTAGTGGATTAAATTAAATTGTTTATCTGTCTGTTGTTGTGACTTACACTTCATCATACACATACCCTAGACACATAACGTAGTCATCACACTATTCCAGAATAATTCTGACTGAGATATATAGATATGTGGTAGCAAGTAAGGTTATCTATAATACACTACTCTTAATAGATATAGATACCTTCACAGCTGATCTCAGTCAGTACTCTAAGTCCCCTATAAATATTTATAACATCCCACTTCACCACATATATTGGGGTCTCGCTCTTGGGATTTTGAATCTTTCCCTATTAAAAATATTGGGGGTAATTCACTTCAGGGAATATAAGAATTAAAAGGTATCCTTGGGTGGAATTAAATAAGGTTGAGCTCACGGTGCCTGTGTTGTCCATTAGATATATTTAGAGATTAAATTGTTGGTTAGACATTGTAGAAATTTACCTGATAGACAATGGCGGACCTGGCCAAGTTTCGATCTGCTGCTGTTCAGACTGCAAAAGAGTTAGGATTAGATGGGCAAGTTATGGTTGCCTATGTCACCACGGAATGTGACAAATTTATTGAACGCGAAGAAAGAAGATTAGAAAAAGAGGCCGAAAGAAAGTTAGAGGCTGAGACTAAGAGGTTGCAATTTGAGGCTGAGGCTGAGACTAAGAGGTTGCAGATTGAGGCTGACAAAGAGGCTAAGAAATTGGAAGCAGAAAGAGAAGACAAAAGATTAGCTGCAGAAAGGGAAGAGAAGAGATTAGCTGCAGAGAGGGAAGCAGAAAAGGAGGAGAAAAGATTACAAAGGGAACATGAATTACGACTAAGGGAGTTTGAGTTTCAGGGCCATGCTCCTGAAAATGGTGCCAGTCCCTTTGCCTCTGATGCCACTGCTAGCCAAGGAGCCTCAACCTCAGCTATGAATTTTCATTTAGATCATTTTGTTGAGAAAGACGATGATATAGAGAGCTACCTAAATAGGTATGAACTATTAGCTACCACGTATGGGTTAGAGAGAGAAAGGTGGAGCTTAAAGTTATCTCAGGGACTTCGTGGGGCAGCTTATGAAGTTTTTGCAAAAATGAGCAGAGGTGATCAGGAAAATTATGACATGCTAAAGCAGGCTCTTTTGTTAAGGTATGAAAAGAATGCAGAATTTTATAGGAAAAAATTTAGGAATGCTAAACTACTGTCAGGTGAAACCTATCACCAGTTCTCTGCACGAATAGAGACATACTTGGAGAAATGGACTTCTCTGGGGAAAACCCAAGATCTTAAGGAAATGGTCCTTATAGAGCAATTAAGAGAGTCCATGGCTCCAGACCTGAGAAAGTTTCTCATGGAACAAGGTGCAGAGAGGCTGGGTGAGTTGCTAAATGTTGCTGAAAGGTATCAAGCAGCTCAAGCAGAGGTAACAGGTAATAAAAAGAAACAAGTGGATAACTTTAGGGCACCACAGAACTTTAATAAATTTGATCCTAAGGATCAAAATAAAGGTAAGCACCAATTTGATAGGCCACGGTATGAAAATAAAAATAAATTCCCACAATTCGATGAAAGGAAATATAATGAAAGAAAATCTTTCAACCAAGGAAAAAGGTGGTGTAAGAATTGTCAGATGGACAATCATGACACTGACCGTTGCAGAAGGAAACCTGTGTATATGGCAACCCTTCAGGTCAGGTCGACCTCAAGACAGGAGGAGGATATTATGTTAGATACCACTCCAGAAGAGATGAGGAAGGCACAGGCTGGGGATAAAACACTCAAGCCTTGTTTCAGAAAATTGTCAACTTGTCATACAACTCCAGGCAAGGGAGATTTTTACATGAAAAACAAGTTGATGTATAGGAAGACTGGAGCTAGATCCAAAGGTCAGGGACAACTGGTACTTCCTAAAAGATATAGGGCAGACTTAATAAGGAGCCTACATGTGAAACCAGATGGGGACCATGAGAAGATAGGTACCATCATTCAAAAGGTGGCTCACAATTATTATTGGCCCAAAGCAAGATGGGACATTGAGAATTTTGTAGAAAGGTGTAGCATAGCACATGAGGGAACACCCACGAGTGGGAACATGGATCAGGACCTGGACACGCCACGGGGCAAAATTAGGCCTGATAATAAAAAGAAAAATAGATTTGATAAAGTGGACCAAATGGAATGGGAAGCCCCTTTTCACGGACAAGCTTCACTTAACTGTTTTACAATGGCCACTATGCGGAGAGTGCAAAAAGATGTCTTACCCCAGGATAAGCCGAAATCCCTCAATCGGACTTAAACAAACTGGAGGAAGAGGATGTAGAGAGGAAATCTCTCATCAAGAATTTTAAGTGGGGAGACAGCCCCAAAAGAAAAATTGGTAGCGGTCGTTTTGTGAATGATAATTCTGGGAGGAAAAATCATCACTATAAAGCTTCGAGTGGAAGAGACCATACCGGTGCATGGACAAATAGGTCCACACAATTAAAGGTCCATATGTAGCTATGTTAAGAACGTGGACTGATGAAAAGGCAGAGGAAAACATTACATCTTCATACCAATATGTGAATGAGCTGACCACTCGGTTAAAAACTGGCTGGAAACTTGCCAATGAAAATTTGAAACAAGCCAGGAAGAAACATGCTGCCTATTATAACAGGAAGGCGAAAGACAGAAATTTGGCTGTGGGAGAGAAAGTACTGCTTCTTTTGCCCGGGAGTCAGAATAAGTTACAAATTGGATGGCAGGGTCCATATACAGTTCTAGAGAAGGTGTCTAGAACAAATTATAAGATAGATAAGAAGGGGAAAGAAAAAATCTATCATGTGAATCTCCTGAAGAAATATTTGGAAAGAGAACATCAGGAAGAGACACACTTGTTGACCTTGTCCATCGCCATGGAGATGAAAAAGGAACCACTTTCATCATTTGAATATCCATTACACCCCTGTGAGACAGCAGCACAGGTGAAAATCAGTACACATTTAACGAAAACTCAGAAAGAGAGAGTGCAACAGGTTCTAAATAATCATGCAGAGGTGTTAACAGACCGACCAGGACATACAAACCTATTGGAATATGATATGAAACTAATAGACTCCACACCTGTCTGTATGAAACCATATTCGATTCCGTTTGCTAAGGAGAAAGCTTTGAAGGAAGAGATAGACTATCTATTGAAGGAAGGAATTATTTCACACAGTGAATCTTCGTATAGTTCCGGTGTTGTACTCTTAAGGAAGCCCTCTGGAGAACATAGACTCTGTATAGATTACAGGAGACTGAATGCTATTACAGAAGGACAGGTGGATCCATTGCCGGATACAAATCAGCTGTTTGCCAGGCTAAATAAAGCTAAATATTTCTCAAAAGTGGATCTGAGTAAAGGATACTATCAGATTCCAGTAAAGCCTGAGGTTAGACCATACCTAGCTTTTAGTACCTCAGAAGGACACTATGAGTTTAATAGATTGCCATTTGGATTGAAGAATGCGCCTAGTGTCTTCTCTAGAATGATGAGAAAATTATTGGATCCTCTGAATAATCCCTGTATAACAAATTTTATGGATGATATCCTTATAGCAACAGAAACATTTGAGGAACACATTGACTCTCTGAACATGCTGTTTGATCGACTTAGGGAGGCAAATTTAACAGCCCGACCAACCAAATGTTGCGTTGGATGTAAAGAATTGGAATTTTTGGGACACACAGTTTATCAGGGAAACATGACCCCTGACCCAAAGAATTTAGAGAAACTACAGAAAGCCCCGAGACCACAAACCAAGAAGGACGTGAGATCCTTTGTCTCATTATGTGGTTTCTACCAGAAGTATATCAAAAACTTTAATTCCATATGTGCACCGTTAACTGAATTGACACGTAAAGGACATCCAGATCGCATTACATGGACACCACAATGTGAAATGACTTACCAAGAATTGAAGGAAAAGCTCACAAGTAAACCCATTTTGAAATTACCTGACTTAAGTCAAGAATTCATAGTAAGGACGGATGCAAGTAATATTGGGTTAGGTGCAACTCTACTACAGAAATCAGATGCATTGGATGGGGAATTAAGCCCAGTGGCATATGCTAGCAGAAAGTTGAATAAAGCTGAAATCAACTACTCAACTAGCGAAAAAGAATGTCTTGCAGTAATATGGGCGATAAAGAAATTCAATATTTATCTATATGGGAAGGCATTTAAGTTGCAAACAGACCACAAACCTTTATCGTTTCTAGCACAGGCTAGGCATGAGAACTCCAGGTTACTCCGATGGTCTTTACTTTTGGCTCCATATAATTTTAGCATTGAGTATATATCTGGAAAAACCAATTTGGGAGCGGATTTTTTAAGCCGTCATCCGTGTGATGAGAATCACCGTAAACCCCAGAAATAATAATAAATTTCTCTATGTGTATATAGAATAAAGGACTGACATATAATGTCTGTTTTAAGAGGGGAGGTGTCGTGGAATATTCTAATCCACATATATAAATTATTAGGTAAATATGAAGCCTAACAAATAAAATTAATAAAGAAAAGAGCAATGGTAAAATAACAGTGCTGTCACAAAGAAGGTACTCGAAATCCCCCTTGTTTTATGCTTCGTCTGCAAATTGTAACGCTTTCACGTTGATAGTAAAAGCCTACTATATTATTACCGCTTTCTTCAATGAAAAGTGTGCTGTATTTCTTGGAAAAACATTGAGAGGCAGACTGCGTAATGACCTAAATTAATCCTAACATTAATTATACTGCGTTACCAAAACAAAAGACAGATGGACTAAAGGATAGCGAGAAGGGAGAGGCAGAAAGCCGAACACTAAACACGCGTCGCGCGATACACAAATGCTGCCATCACGCGTGTAAGACTACATGCACTAACTTTTTTTGGACGAACAGTGATAAAATTCACTACCCTTCCCAGAGTTAGGTTTTAAAATCATAAAAAACGCTTATTAGGAAAGATAACAATAGATGGGTTTACGTTTGAAAACATTACAGTACCCAGACAGCACATCTTCGAAACAGGAGGGAGAAGGAATTGCATATTTTGAACGCAGCCACGTAGCTCTTTTAAATTTGGATATTTGGGTTCCTTAGGGCTTGCTGACAAAGAATATGTAAAACGTTACGCAAATAGTCCAGGAATTAATAAATTATAACCAAAATAAAATAGTGGGGATGCCTGACAACATAAAATCATTTCTGCTCATAAATTTTTTTATAACGTGTTTGAACAAAACCTTACGTTACAGAAATAGCCTACCATGTAAACTCCAAATTGATTGGAGCGCAACAAATGAAAGACTAACCACGATTGGTCGGGCTATAAATACTATCTTTCGTTGTTAGGGGAGACGTGAAAAGGTAACATTTTTTCAAAACACTTGTCGAAACGTGGCTCGATTGGCCAGACTCGCTGATA
>JAMPIV010001882.1:0-402500 GCA_024509875.1 Oreohelix idahoensis
ATTTTCTTCAATAATAGATATCCTGATTCAACTACAAAGTGAACCAGGAATCACAATCAAATGTAATCACAAGTTATATGTACACATTTTTTAGATAGAATCTTTGTATTGACATATATTATTATTGCAATATGTGTGTAAGTTGTGCTGTAGTACTATGAGGTAATACTGGCTTTTCAAGCTAAGTTGTTGTTTGTCATCATGACTTCAAGTGTTTGTTTCTCGTGGAAATAATATTGGGAAGGTTTACAGTTTCTTTTTATTTGAAACAAATAATGTCCCTCTTGATTTAAGGTAAAGTCACTTTTAGAGGGGTATACACAAGATTGAGCTGCTCTGGCCACGAACTCTTAACTTCTGTGTGGGCGGCAGGAAACAGTCTCCACTGCTCGCTTGCTTCACCGTGTTCTTGAGAAACCACACTGGTCGATATATTGACCAAGGAGTCTGCTACCAGCCTCTGGATTCAGCAAAACTCAGACCAGGTGCTGCTTTAATATGTTAGTACCACGGTCCCTGAAACAAGAAGGTTGTACCTCCTACTTCAGAACTAATTTATAATCTATTTCCACACTGAGCACAATACATAACAAACAATGAGTTCAGCGCGGTAGGCCAACTGTTAGCTTCTCATGTAACAACATTCACCAGTATTCCTCTCTCTAATGGTTACAACGCCTCTGCAATTTCAGCATTATTTCCTTATATTCAATAAGATAGGTGTCATAGTACTATTTGGCAATTCCATATAGTCCTAGGCAGTTAAACTCCTCTCCGACGAGTTTCGTTCATGGTGGAGCAATTTTCTAGGCTTTGCCTCATGTTTGCTACTGAACTACACACATACAGACATAAATTTATCAATTCACATTCAATTTTCATCTAAAAGATATCAAATATTTCTATCTTACCACAATTCATGGAAATAATAAAACAAATACGTTGACTGGCGATGAGTTATGGCACAATTCCGATCTGCCTCTGTCCCAGGCTTTCATTAGAAAAATATGAGCTGGATCTCAACGCACTTGCTTCTCAGTAAGTTTATTTTCACAATGTGGCACTGAACAGACGCTCCTAATTGACTATATTAAATGGTCTAGCCAATAAGACCATGTTTACAAAAGTATTTGAAAAAAGTACCCTTCCTACCGTTTCCCGTAACAACCAAAAATAGTATTTGCAATCGACTAATCATGTTTGGGCTTACATATTCTTCTAGCCAATAAAATCGGATTTAACTTGTTGGCCTATTTCCCGTAAAATAGTGGTTTCAAAACATGCCACTGAGCAATTATGATTTGGTGCTGTCAGACAACCTCACTATTTTATTTTGGCTATAATTTGTTAATTCCTAGACTATTTGCGTAACACTTAACATATTCTTTGTCAGCAAGTCCTAAGGCACCCAAATATATAAATTTAATGGGGCTAAGTGGCTCCGTTCAAAATTTGTATTCTAGGATAGTCGTGTATTTTTTTTATTTTTTTTTTAAATTGTTTTCGAACCGCCACCTGTCCTGCCTTTTCGACTGTTCTGTCAGACTAATGCCAGGATTTCAGACATAAAAAAGTAGCATGTCATGTTTCCTAATAAGCATTAAACATGTTTTCAAAACCTAACCGTGTATTGGTAGAGTTTTTTGTCACTGTTTATTTG
Organism: Oreohelix idahoensis; assembly: GCA_024509875.1. Classification (NCBI taxonomy): domain Eukaryota; kingdom Metazoa; phylum Mollusca; class Gastropoda; order Stylommatophora; family Oreohelicidae; genus Oreohelix; species Oreohelix idahoensis. The sequence goes on from JAMPIV010001882.1 coordinate 1,661, forward strand.
AAAAAAAAGTTAGTGCTTCATGCCTTACGCGTGGGATTGGCGTTACTATTAATCGCGAGACTGTGGTAGTATTGCATGCGTTCCTCCGTTCAGCCCTCTCTCTCTCTCTCTCTCTCTCTCTCTCTCTCTCTCACTCTAAGTCCATCTGTCTTTTCATTACGCAGTGTAATAATGACATTAATGCTAGTATTAATCTAGGTCATTACGCAGTGTGTCTATCTCAAGGTTTTCTAAGAAACACAGTACCAGTTTTATTTTTGAACCGCGTGTAGTTTATGCAGTAGGCTTTACTAGCAAACGTGAAAGCGTTACAATTATGCAGACGAAGTAGAAAGAGGGGATTTTTATACGCCATTGTGACAGCACTGGTCTTTTACTATTCTTCTTTCCTTTTATTGAATTAATTCGTTAGGCTTTACATTTACTTTTTAATTTAGATATGTGGATTTAGAATGTTTCACGACAAATTCTCCCCACTTAAAACAGACGTTATATGTCAGTCTATAATTCTATATACACATAGAGAAATTTATTATTATTCCTGGGGCTTACGGTGATTTTCATCACACGGATGGCGGCTTAGAAAATCCGCTCCCAGGTTGGTTTTTCCAGAAATATACTCTATGCTGAATTGGAATGGCTGCAAAAGTAAGGACCATCTGAGTAACCTTGAATTTTCATGCCTAGCCTGCGCTAGAAACGACAAGGGTTTGTGATCCGTTTGCAACTTGAATGCCTTCCCATACAGATAAATATTGAATTTCTTTATCGCCCATATTACTGCAAGACATTCTTTTTCGCTAGTTGAATAATTGGTTTCAGCGTTATTCAACTTTCTGCTAGCATATGCCACTGGGCTTAATTCCCCATCCACTGCATCTGATTTCTGTAACAGGGTCGCGCCCAACCCAATATTACTGGCATCCGCTCTTACAATGAATTCTTGACTTAAGTCAGGTAATTTCAAAATAGGTTTGCTTGTGAGCTTTTCCTTCAATTCCTGGTAAGCCAATTCACATTGTGCTGTCCATGTAATTCGATCTGGATTTCCTTTACGTGTCAAATCAGTTAACGGTGCACATATGGAATTAAAGTTTTTGATATACTTTTGGTAGAAACCACATAATGAGACAAAGGATCTCACGTCTTTCTTGGTTTGTGGTCTCGGGGCTTTCTTTAGTTTCTCTAAATTCTTGGGGTCAGGGGTCATGTTTCCCTGATGGACTGTGTGTCCCAAGAATTCTAATTCTTTACATCCAACGCAACATTTGGTTGGTCGGGCTGTTAAATTCGCTTCTCTAAGTCGATTAAACAGCATGTTCAGAGAGTCAATGTGTTCCTCAAATGTTTCTGTTGCTATAAGGATATCATCCATGAAATTTGTGATGCATGGATTATTCAGGGGATCCAACAATTTTCTCATCATTCTAGAGAAGACACTAGGCGCATTCTTCAATCCAAATGGCAATCTGTTAAACTCATAGTGTCCCTCTGAGGTACTAAAAGCTAGGTATGGTCTAACCTCAGGCTTTACTGGAATCTGATAGTATCCTTTACTCAGATCCACTTTTGAGAAATATTTAGCTTTATTTAGCCTGGCAAACAACTGATTTGTATCCGGCAATGGATCCACCTGTCCTTCTGTGATAGCATTCAGTCTCCTGTAATCTATACAGAGTCTATGTTCTCCAGAGGGTTTCCTTAAGAGTACCACACTGGAACTATACGAAGATTCACTGTGTGAAATTATTCCTTCCTTCAACAAATAGTCTATCTCTTCCTTCAAAGCTTTCTCCTTAGCAAAAGGAATCGAATAGGCTTTCATACAGACAGGTGTGGGGTCTATCAGTTTCATATCATATTCCAATAAGTTTGTATGCCCCGGTCGGTCTGTTAACACCTCTGTATGATCATCTAGAACCTGTTGCACTCTCTCCTTCTGATTTTTCGTTAAATGTGTACTGATTTTCACCTGTGCCGCTGTCTCACAGGGATGTAATGGATATTCAAATGATGAAAGTGGTTCCTTTTTCATCTCCATTGCAATGGACAAGGTCAACAAGTGTGTCTCTTCCTGATTTTCTCTTTCCAAATATTTCTTCAGGAGATTCACATGATAGATTTTTTCTTTCCCCTTCTTATCTATCTTATAATTTGTTCTAGACACCTTCTCTAGAACTGTATATGGACCTTGCCATCCAATTTGTAACTTATTCTGACTACCGGGTAGAAGAAGCAGTACCTTCTCTCCCACAGCCAAATCTCTGTCTTTAGCTTTCCTGTTGTAATAGGCAGCATGTTTTTTCCTGGCTTGTCTCAAATTTTCATTGGCAAGTTTCCAGCCAGTTTTTAAACGAGTGGTCAGCTCATTCACATATTGGTATGAGGATGTAATATTTTCCTCTGCCTTTTCATCAGTCCACGTTCTTAACAGAGTTACATATGGATTTTTAAATTTGGAAACTTATTTTCCTGCACATGTAGGTCCTTTCCACCCGAAGCTCTGTAGTGATGATTTTTCTTCCCAGAATTATCATGCACAAAACGACCGCTACCAATTTTTCTTTTGGGGCTTTCTCCCCACTTAAAATTCTTGATGAGAGATTTCCTCTCTACATCTTCTTCCTCCAGTTTGTCTAAGTCCGATTGAGGGATTTTCGGCTTATCCTGGGGTAAGACATCTTTTTGCACTCTCCGCATAGTGGCCATTGTAAAACAGTTAATTGAAGCTTGTCCGTGAAAAGGGGCTTCCCATTCCATTTGGTCCACTTTATTATTCTTTCTATTGTCAGGCCTACGTTTGCCCCGTGGCGTGTCCAGGTCCTGATCAATGTTCCCACTTGTGGGTGTTCCCTCATGTGCTATGCTACACCTTTCTACAAAATTTTCAATGTCCCATCTTGCTTTGGGCCAATAATAATTGTGAGCCACCTTTTGAATGATGGTACCTATCTTCTCATGGTCCCCATCTGGTTTCACATGTAGGCTCCTTATTAAGTCTGCCCTATATCTTTTAGGAAGTACCAGCTGTCCCTGACCTTTGGATCTAGCTCCAGTCTTCCTATACATCAACTTGTTTTTCATGTAAAAGTCTCCCTTGCCTGGAGTTGTATGACAAGTTGACAATTTTCTGAAACAAGGCTTGAGTGTTTTATCCCCAGCCTGTGCCTTCCTCATCTCTTCTGGAGTGGTATCTAACATAATATCCTCCTCCTGTCTTGAGGTCGACCTGACCTGAAGGGTTGCGACATACACAGGTTTCCTTCTGCAACGGCCAGAGTCATGATTGTCCATCTTACAATTCTTACACCACCTCCTTTTTTGGTTGAAAGATTTTCTTTCATCATATTTCCTTTCATCGAATTGTGGGGTTTTATTTTTATTGTCATACCGTGGCCTATCAAACTGGTGCTTACCTTTGTTCTGATCTCTAGGATCAAATTTATTAAAGTTCTGTGGTGCCTTAAAATTATCTACCTGTTTCTTTTTATTACCTGATACCTCTGCCTGAGCTGCTTGATACCTTTCAGCAACATTTAGTAACTCACCCAGCCTCTCTGCACCTTGTTCCATGAGAAACTTTCTCAGGTCTGGAGCCATGGACTCTCTTAATTGTTCTATAAGGATCATTTCCTTAAGATCTTGGGTTTTCCCCAGAGAAGTCCATTTCTCCAAGTATGTCTCTAACCGTGCAGAGAACTGGTGATAGGTTTCACCTGACAGTAGTTTAGCATTCCTAAATTTTTTCCTATAAAATTCTGCGTTCTTTTCATATCTTAACAAAAGAGCCTGCTTTAGCATGTCATAATTTTCTTGATCACCTCTGCTCATTTTGGCAAAAACTTCATAAGCTGCACCACGAAGCCCTTGAGATAACTTTAAGCTCCACCTTTCTCTCTCTAACCCATACGTGGTAGCTAATAGTTCATATCTATTTAGATAGCTCTCAATATCATCGTCTTTCTCAACAAAATGATCTAAATGAAAATTCATAGCTGAGGTTGAGGCTCCCTGACTAGCAGTGGCATCAGAGGTAAAGGGACTGGCACCATTTTCAGGAGCATGGCCTTGAAACTCAAACTCCCTTAGTCGTAACTCATGTTCCCTTTGTAATCTCTTCTCCTCCTTTTCTGCTTCCCTTTCTGCAGCCTGTCTCCTTTCTTCTCTTTCTGTAGCTTGTCTCCTTTCTTCGGCTTCCCTTTCTGCAGCTAATCTCTTTTCTTCTCTTTCTGTAGCTTGTTTCCTTTCTTCGGCTTCCCTTTCTGCAGCTAATCTCTTTTCTTCTCTTTCTGCCTCCAATTTCTTCTCTTCATACTGGAGCCTTTTAATCACCCTATCTGCCTCCAATGCCTTAGCCTCTTTGTCAGCCTCAATCTGCAACCTCTTAATTTCTTTTTCAGCCTCTATTCTCTTATCTTCGGCCAATCTATCAGATTCTAATTTTCTTTCTGCTTCAAATTTTCTTTCTTCACGTTCAATATATTTGTCACATTCAGTAGTGACATAAGCAATCATAACTTGCCCGTCCATTCCTAACTCTTTCGCAGCCTGCACAGCAGCAGATCGAAATTTTGCTAGGTCCGCCATTTTCTAACAGGCAAATGTATACAATATTTAACCAAACAATTTTATCTATAAATAATTATCTAAGGACAACCACAGGCACTGAGAGCTCAACCTTATTTTTCCCCCCAAGAATACCTTTTTAATTTTTATAATTTCCCGCAGTGAATTACTCCCAATATATATGCTAGGGGAAGGTTCAATATCCCGGGAGCGAGACCCCAATATATGTGGTAAAGTGGGATGATATAAATATTTATAGGGGACTTAGTGTACTGACTGAGATCAGCTGTGAAGGTATCTGTATCTAATAAGTGTGGTGTATTACAGATGACCTTACTTGCTACCACATTTAGACCTCAGTCAGACCTATTCTGGAATATTGTGATGACTACGTTGAATGTCTAGGGTTATGATAATGATGAAGTGTATGTTCACAACAACCAACTGACAGATAAACAATTTAATTTAATCCACAATACTTTACAACACTGTGACACTCACATACATAGAACACTCTATAAGACTATCCTAACAAGTCAACTGTAACTTTTAAAAATATATATATTAATTTCTTCAATAATAGATATCCTGATTCAACTACAAAGTGAACCAGGAATCACAATCAAATGTAATCACAAGTTATATGTACACAATTTATAGATAGAATCTTTGTATTGACATATATTATTATTGCAATATGTGTGTAAGTTGTGCTGTAGTACTATGAGGTAATACTGGCTTTTCAAGCTAAGTTGTTGTTTGTCATCATGACTTCAAGTGTTTGTTTCTCGTGGAAATAATATTGGGAAGGTTTACAGTTTCTTTTTATTTGAAACAAATAATGTCCCTCTTGATTTAAGGTAAAGTCACTTTTAGAGGGGTATACACAAGATTGAGCTGCTCTGGCCACGAACTCTTAACTTCTGTGTGGGCGGCAGGAAACAGTCTCCACTGCTCGCTTGCTTCACCGTGTTCTTGAGAAACCACACTGGTCGATATATTGACCAAGGAGTCTGCTACCAGCCTCTGGATTCAGCAAAACTCAGACCAGGTGCTGCTTTAATATGTTAGTACCACGGTCCCTGAAACAAGAAGGTTGTACCTCCTACTTCAGAACTAATTTATAATCTATTTCCACACTGAGCACAATACATAACAAACAGTGAGTTCAGCGCGGTAGGCCAACTGTTAGCTTCTCATGTAACAACATTCACCAGTATTCCTCTCCCTAATGGTTACAACGCCTCTGCAATTTCAGCATTATTTCCTTATATTCAATAAGATAGGTGTCATAGTACTATTTGGCAATTCCATATAGTCCTAGGCAGTTAAACTCCTCTCCGACAAGTTTTGTTCATGGTGGAGCAATTTTCTAGGCTTTGCCTCATGTTTGCTACTAAACTACACACATACAGACATAAATTTATCAATTCACATTCAATTTTCATCTAAAAGATATCAAATATTTCTAGCTTACCACAATTCATGGAAATAATAAACAAATACGTTGACTGGCGATGAGTTATGGCACAATTCCGATCTGCCTCTGTCCCAGGCTTTCATTAGAAAAATATGAGCTGGATCTCAACGCACTTGCTTCTCAGTAAGTTTATTTTCACAATGTGGCACTGAACAGACGCTCCTAATTGACTATATTAAATGGTCTAGCCAATAAGACCATGTTTACAAAAGTATTTGAAAAAAAGTACCCTTCCTACCGTTTCCCGTAACAACCAAAAATAGTATTTGCTATCGACTAATCATGTTTGGGCTTACATATTCTTCTAGCCAATAAAATCGGATTTAACTTGTTGGCCTATTTCCCGTAAAATAGTGGTTTCAAAACATGCCACTGAGCAATTATGATTTGGTGCTGTCAGACAACCTCACTATTTTATTTTGGCTATAATTTGTTAATTCCTAGACTATTTGCGTAACACTTAACATATTCTTTGTCAGCAAGTCCTAAAGCACCCAAATATATAAATTTATTGGGGCTAAGTGGCTCCGTTCAAAATTTGTATTCTAGGATAGTCACGTATTTTTTTTTTATTGTTTTAGAACCGCCACCTGTCCTGCCTTTTCGACTGTTCTGTCAGACTAATGTCAGGATTTCAGACATAAAACAGTAGAATGTCATGTTTCCTAATAAGCATTAAACATGTTTTCAAAACCTAACCGTGTATTGGTAGTGTTTTTTGTCACTGTTTATTTGAAAAAAAGTTAGTGCTTCATGCCTTACGCGTGGGATTGGCGTTACTATTAATCGCGAGACTGTGGTAGTATTGCATGCATTTATCCGTTCAGCCCTCTCTCTCTCTCTCTCTCTCTCTCTCACTCTAAGTCCATCTGTCTTTTCATTACGCAGTGTAATAATGACATTAGTGCTAGTATTAATCTAGGTCATTACGCAATGTGTCTATCTCAAGGTTTTCTAAGAAACACAGTACCAGTTTTATTTTTGAACCGCGTGTAGTTTATGCAGTAGGCTTTACTAGCAAACGTGAAAGCGTTACAATTATGCAGACGAAGAAGAAAGAGGGGATTTTTGTACGCCATTGTGACAGCACTGGTCTTTTACCATTCTTCTTTCCTTTTATTGAATTAATTCGTTAGGCTTTACATTTACTTTTTAATTTAGATATGTGGATTTAGAATGTTTCACGACAATATATATATATATATATATATATATATATATATATATATATATATATATATATATATACGGTATATATATATATATATATATATATATATACTACTCGTCAAAAGTCAAGGGCCACTTAGAAAAACCTTGGTTGAAACCATAAAACAAATCTGATATAAACGTAATTGGTATCAGTCAAAACGGCATTTATTGAATACCAAATTGACATGTCACATAAAGAAATGGAAACACACATTCATACGCAATGAAGCTGTGAAGTGTGTCACCCGCCTTTTCAAAAGTCACACAATAGATATTGGACAAATAGACATTTCAAAATCGGGTATGACCACCGTTTGCAGCAAGGCATTCAAGACAGCGTAGACGCATCGAGTCCACAAGGGTTCGAAGAGTATCCTGAGGAACAGCTTGCCATTTCTGAAGCAGAAATGCAGTCAGCTGTGCAACATCCATTGGCCGGGGGTGATTTGTTGACAATCTTCGACCAAGGACATCCCAGAAGTGCTCAATCGGAGAAAGGGCAGGTGAATGAGCTGGCCACGCCATCCTGATGATCCCATGTTGCTGAATAAACTCATTCACCACACGAGCTCGATGGGGTCGACCGTTATCATCTTGGAGGATGGCATTACCACCTATGGCCTCCAGAGCAGGCTGAACAATTGGTCTCAAGATTTCGTTCTGGTATCTTGGGTCGGTCAAGTTGCCTTGGATGATGTAGAGTGGGATCCTGCCGTGTCAGTAGAAGCCTCCCCAGTCCATGACAGAACCCCTACCATAACGATCCGACTCCCAAATTGTGTCATCGGTAAATCGCTCTCCTGGTCGTCTCCAAACTCGAATCCTGCCATCATTGAATGACACAGTGAAGCGAGATTCATCATTGAAGAGAACTTGACTCCATTGTTGCCTTGTCCATCGGATGTGCTCGCGACACCAAGCAACACGGGCTCTGCGATGAGCAGGAGTAAGAGGGATTTTGACTGCAGTACGTCGAGCAGCCAGTCCAAATTCATGTAAACGTCTGCGAATATTGCTTTGACTGACATTAACGTTTACAGTTTGCCTCAGCTGACATCTTAGAGTGGAACAAGTCACTGTTCGATGGCGCAGGGCTGACAACAAGAGGTACCGGTCATCATGTCTATTGGTGCATCTAGGGCGACCTGGCCGGTGGCGATCCTCCACACTTCCTGTGGCCTGAAATCTCTCCAAAATTCTTTGGATAGTAGAGTGTGACACTGCAAGCCGTCTAGCAACCTCACGGGCAGATAAACAACTTTCAACCCACGCTATAGCCCTCATTCTTTGTAAGGTGTCAAGACTTCTTCTCGGTGGCATGGTTTTTGCAAGTGATGAATCTATCCTAAGTCTGCTGATTGTAAAACAAATTAAGAGTGAACTCTGTTCACGAAAAGTCGCCATTGCACGTGGAATGTCAATCAGCACGATTACTTCACCTATTTGGTTGTACGGAAGTTTGAAAAAACAGATTAAAAATGTGAATTTATTTCCAGCAAACCAAATTGCACGTGATCACCATGGTTGTCGGTGAGTTGTTTTTATGCTTAATGTGCATAGAGGACTGTCAGAGGAAGATATTGCACCCATTTTTACTAAAAACTTTCTTCATTTAATCATGCTATGCGCTTATATAAAAGTGTATTGAAAATAATAGGGTGGCCTTTGACTTTTGACGAGTAGTATATATATATATATATATATATATATATATATATATATATATATATATATATATATATATATATTGATAAGTCCAAATTTAAGCAAGGGCAGTAATCGTTATGAGTCTCGGATGTACAATAGATTATAGTGGTTGTTCCACTTGAACAGCTGTTAATTTATTTTAAAAAATATATGAGTGTATCGCATTCGAATCTTCGAGATTCAGAATGCTTGTCACGGTGGCGGAGTTCCACGTGAGATAAATGTTCTAAGCTATTTTTTGACCATGTGAGCGAGAGTTCTCGGGAAGCCCCATGGATGTGATTGGCTGGGGTGTTCAAGGGGAGAATGTTTTTGGTGTCAGTGTGTACTGGGCGAGTGCACTGGAGAGATGTAAAGTGTTTTTCAATGTGTACCAGTGTACAGGCATTTATGCTGAGATATATTATGTGTGATTATCCCAGATGAACTGTATATTAATTAAGGAGATGTTTCTTAGGCCTTTGAGTACACAGGCCAGTGTTTAAAGATTATGTACATTTTTGAAAAGTTTGTGTCCTGGGCGTGACTGGAGAAATCAGCCCAGTGTTTTCGAGGGAAGCCTGTACACTGCTTGATATGTCGACTTATATTATGAGGTCTATTATTTATCAGCAGTCTGCTAGATGGATTAAAGACAGTGCTTGATGTGTCGACTTATATTATGAGGCCTATTATTTATCAGCAGTCTTCTAGATGGATTAAAGACAGTGCTTGATGTGTCGACTTATATTATGAGGCCTATTATTTGTCAGCAGTCTTATGGATGTATAATTATTAGTACTGCCGTGTCAGATGTCTGATGGATGAATTACATAGCGCTGAGACGTCAAATATTGGAGGCCTATTATTTACTAGTACTGCAATGGTCAGCAGTCTTATGTACATGAATTAAAGAGCGCTGAGACGTCATAAATATTTGAGGCCTATAACGATTGGCACTGTGTTTGCCAGTAGTTCTTCTTGATGGATTAGTGTTATTATATAATGTGGATTCCTTTTTTGATATGCTATTATGACCTGTGTAACATGCTGTACTTCGTCTACGTTATCGTGACCGTGTTGTGGTGTAAATAAACTGTTCATTGACTGTCACAAGGCGTTCAACCCTCCATGACTCGTACGTGAGCTATCGTGGCGTGAGTGACTGTTTCTACACACCCTTCACATATCATACACGGTCACAGCACAGCAGTCCACACATGGATAATTAGCCTATATAGCGTAAGCAATGAAGAAACTGTTACCTCTGCAGTGGTGAATACACATGAACAAACTGTATGCAACAGATTAAATGAATAGCAGCTTGTATCAATTGGAACAATCATACTGTATCAGTTGGAAGGAATACTAGGAATAAGCGTCGTTATCATATATATATATATATATATATATATATATATATATATATACATATATATATATATATATATATATATATCAACCACTCACATACACTCACACATAACTACGTGACGACAATTAGATGCACAGACGTGAAAACTATAACCATGGAATAGGGTTCTTTTGGGACAAGCTGACCGACACACGTGAATAAAGTTTATGTAAATGTTATTTATCATACAGAAACTACAACACAACAATATCTTTGAATATCAAAATCAAATACAATGAACGTAGGTTAAGGAATTAATTTAAAGAGTTGGACTCATAGGTGTAATCCTCCCTCCCTCTGTTGAGACAAGAGCCCCGTTAGAGCAAAGTTATTAACCCCCAAAAGAGTCAAAGGTTTTTACGCTATGGTCTAAAAATTCCCTCTACAGTAAAGAACAGAATAATACGTTAATCTATTCTGAAAGAAATAAAGGGACAGCATTAGCAAGACTTGCATAAGAAAATACAAAGTTAGTACATGGGTTGTATCCAAATAGAATTATTCTTCCCCCGCTTTCTCTCGCTCTAACAAACCTGTGATCACAAATTCAGTCTCTCTTACCTACAAAGGTTCTTTCACCACATCTGGAACAATTGTTAAGGTACACACAGCCCATCCAAGGTTTGCTGTTTGGCGAATCAAGTCCCAGTCTCTCCAATGACTAATTAATCAAATGTTGGGAAATGCTTGATTCACTATTGTAAGTAGGATGCTGATAAATGTCACTTCAATTCTTGTCCAGGTAGTAAAATAATTATGAGATCTAATGTTCACAGTGTACAGTAGCTTGGAATCCTCAATCGTTAAATCGAGTGTCAGGTAAATAATCTCTGTTCAAGATCAATCTTCTTTACAACACAGTGGTCGTTATTCAGTTAATGTCAATGTTTGATTAATTCGCCACCACAGGCTGAATGTATATGACTTTGGGAAAAAGAAATCTGGATATCTATAAGAAAAGAAGCAGCTTTATCCACCAGGCCAAACGATTTCGCAGACAAACCTCAGACCTGCCGGAAGTTAACAGCCCCCCCCCCCAAAGTCTGTGCCAGAATAAACCTCTTGGAGAGAGGAGCCTGGACTACCAGTACACATCCGGACAAAAATGAAAGGTATATTAAACAGGGATGAACAGAACAGCATGCAACGTAGGACAGTCACTCTCAGTTTCCTGGATGATGAATACCCACAGGACCTCTGGGTCCGAGTATACACGGATGGGTCAGCACAGAATGCAGTAAAGAATGGAGGAGCATGAGTGTACATAGAATACCCAAACAACACTAGGGATACGGTCAGAGTACCAACGGGGAAATTCTGTAACAACTATGATGCTGAAGTCCAGGCAATCAAGGTGGCAACTGAGAAACTACTGAACACCAATCTCGATCCACAGCCTGTAGTATTCCTGACAGATGCAAAATCAGCCCTCCAAGCACTTCAGTCCAGAAAATTGACAGGTATACAAGCCCTTCTTTCTGAACTGTGCAACCAGCACAGGGTCGCCATGCAGTGGATACCGTCTCATTGTGGAATACCAGGAAACAAGAGAGCGGACTGACTGGCTAAAAAAGGTACTGCAGACGAGCAACCGGATGTACCAGTTACGTACCATCAGAAGAAAAAGATTATCAAATCAATCAGAAAGCCACCAACACCAACACAGGATGATTACAAAGCTATGAACAGATCAGAACAAATTGTCATTCTGCGCCTCAGAACAGGATACAACTGCTTCCGCAGCCACATGTATACAAAATTCAAGATTGGCAATTCAGCCATGTGTACATGTGGACAGGCACCCCAGACTGCGAAGCACGTACTTCAAGATTGCCCCGAATATGATATATTGAGGCATACCCACTGGCCCAGAGAAATAACACTGGAAGCAAAACTATACGGACCTCTGTATGAAATGCAAAAGACAGTGAAGTTTATACAAGAAACAACATTGCAGATATAGACAATATATTTCAAGCGAACAAAAGAAGAAGAAGAATCTATAAGTCCAGTTTACAATTTATTCTAAAAAATCTCTGGGTTGGTACTCTGTCTCTTTCTGGGTGTAAAACACGAGGCCAATCAGGTCACCTTAAAAAACCCTCGATATTTATATCAGAATGTTCTTTTGTAACAAAGTTATTCTCAGATTCATATGGAAGCCGCTGGTAAGGTTTAGGGTTTGACCCAGATACTTCACACAAACTACTGAGACTATTCTCCAACAAAAACTAAGAAACTCTACTCTATGCGAGCGATTCTAGAATTGCAGCTAAATGTCTTGAAATGCTGAGGAGTACTGAGTAAATTTGAGTTAGAAAGCTCTGGTATATATACATCTAAAATCAAAGGAAAATGGCCACTATACACCAAAAAACAAGACTCTCTGCCAGATGTTAGCACCTACGTTTTAAATCTTCGTGCAGATTTCGGCTATGTGTAAATCAAAGCCGTTCTTCACGCTAGAGCCGACAACCAGAATCAGGCATAACGTAATTTGCTAATCAGTGCAAATTTTACACGTCTCTGTTCGTCTGGCCATCTAGCAATCAGTATCCTTTGATCTGGCAAATCACAGTGTTAAATTACTTTTCAAACAAACAGTTTTACAAGGGGAGTTATAAAATTGTCTCCCTTGGTTCCAAAATTATCTGTTCTTAATACTAAAAGTAATTCATCTTAGATCGCTGTCTTATCTATTACTTTTAATTCTAATGCCACCTTCCTCTGTTGCGACATATTTCAACGATTCTCGATCGCTGGCGTTAAGAATACATTACAGATCAATGTAGCTAATGGTCTGCTGGTAGAACATCATCAAAGAAAGATAGCGAACAGCAATAAAATATGCGCACTAATTAGAAAAAGGGCAGATCCTGAGTATATGAATGGTTTTATGTTAACCAACAGGCGTAGGTGACAACTTTGTTAAGAGAAAAGTATAGATAAAGAAATAGATAGTCTAGATGAAAATTATTTTCATAATCTGTCACAGTACACCATTCCGGAAGACGATCCAGATAGGCATATTAACTGAAGACTTGCCATTCTTGAACGCTTAAATGCAGTACACTTCCATGCAATTCTGTATCCTCATTTTTTTTTTTTTTTTTCTTAACCAGCGGCACTTAGGCTTTCAGCCCTTCGGCCCAATGACATGTCATTGCGAGGCTGGGGAACCCGAGGACTTTCCTTCCAACCCGGTCAGGAGCTTCGCTCCTTCCCATCCACAGAGGGTTTATCACAGGAGCCGTTCAGGCTGTTCAGTCAAATTTCCGGCCGTAAACATTTCTTCAAACGCCGACGCCCGGGTTTGAACCATGAACACCTGGTCGCCAGTACAACGCCGAAGCCATTACACCAGCGCGGCTCCCCTGCATCCTCATTAGAATGGAAATTTATATTTAGCCTTGCAGGAGGAAGTTCATATTTCACAAACATTTCTTGTCCTCGTCTGCCAGACTTACATTAATTTGTGTAATATCTAAAACCTAGGCATTAGTACCAGGTATATAAAAAATCAGAGATGATTGTTTGAATAATGTCTGCCAGTTGGTAGGTACCTCGACAATTCCAGTACCAGCACCTACCTATTCGTATGTAACTCATAGAGAGTCTGTCCGCTTTCTGTCTTGTTTTTCCCCTACCAGCTCTTATTTTTTTGCTCTCTCTCCCCTATCTCTCCTTCTACATCCACGTTTCTTCGTTACATTTGTAGAATACATTGGCGACAAAGCACGATCGACGTACCTCCCGCGATAATTCTAGTTTTTTGCATAATACATAACATAATATTTGCAAGATGTGGTGGAAATATCCTATCACCCTCAGCCGCCTGCCAGGGAAAAGGCAAGAGGTGTTCCTTAGGAAGTTCATCTGCCTGGTGCAGACCCAGACAGCCAATGTCCAAGACTACTTTCCTAGTAGCCATCCTGTCTCTCAGCACATTGAGTCACTTTAGACTTGAGGTCATTAACTAATGACTATGACAGAGTATGCCTTGACCCGAGTCTTACCATGTTTATTACATTTATAGATCAGCATTGATTAAAAACTGAATGTGAAGGCATTTTTTGATGACGCCATTATTGTCAAAATATGTGTTGATGAATTTATAACACATGTGCTTCATGGGAGCATTTTTATGATGTTTGCATCAGATTGAATATGAAGTGTGACTGACTGGACTAGTTTGTTTATTACATCTGACATGTGAGCATTGGAGGGAGCAGCGGTTGCGCAGTAGTTAGTGCACTGGTTTCCTAGCATTTCAGACCTCAGAAGGCTCTGGGGTCGATCTAGCCTCTTGAAGTGGGTACCAAAGCACTCTAGGAAATTTAAGGCGGCTGATGTGATGCTCACCACATCAGCCTTAGTGTGCCTATGGTCAAGAAAATATGGCATAACACCTTATTCCCAGTATGCCTCAATGAGTGTGTAACAAGGATCCTTGTGAGCATACGCGCAGTAACAGTGTCAGTGATTGTATATGAAAATGGTGCGCAATTTTTTTCTAGTATCGCAGAGCACCGTGCGGTGCGGATGTCAAAAAAGGAAATGGATTTGGAAGAGAATAAAGAGTCCTGTGAAAATCTTCTTCTTCAAGTACAAGGCCTAGTGGTTTAGGAGATCACGTCTTTCCACAGCTTCTTGTCTCCAGTACAATTTATCAATTCTGCTGTTGATTTCTGTCCATGTCACAATGTCAAACAGTGCAGTTTGTGCTCTCTTTGTCTTCCCCTATCTCTTTTTCCTTCACTTTTACCTGTTGTTGCGATAAGTTCCAGCTTTTCTCTTCTCATAACATGCCAAAAAAATGTGTATTGCTTCTTTCTCACTTGTGAAATAAGTTTCCTTTGCGCATTGTCCTCTTTTCACTTCTACTCCAAAGTCTCCCAAAGCTTCCATTTCATCTACTGTTATATTATCTGGTCCAGCAGCTTTGCCTTTCTTCATGTAGCGCATGGCATCCTCTGCCTCTGCCACAAGTATTAGAGGTCCTTCACAACTGCCCTGGTCCTTCAAATCTGGTCTTTCATCATCATACAGCTCCTTGATGTATTCTGTCCACCTTTCTATCTTGTTCTGATGACATATTAACAATGACCTTTCTTTTAATTTAGAACCGGCAATGACTGTGTCCTTCTGCCTGTTAACTCATTTCTTTGCTTGTACATAGATTTTGTCTCTTTTCTGATCTGCACTTCAATCTAGCAGTAAGAAATCATTTCATGTGGAAAAAACATTTCATGTGAAATCTAGCAGTAAGAAAGGAATTATGACATGGAATTTGGGTCTAATTCATGTCATTCCACAACTGAGTGAGACATTTATTTAAATCTATCTCAGCCTGATGCAAGCTTGATTTTCAAGAAGGCAAAGAGGTTTATCAGAGATACAGAAACAAGTGGGATGTAGAGCATCCAGGTCAAACACTAAAATGGTGCATACTTTCAGCTCAACAGAAGAGAACAAGTGGTAGTCTTCAGACTCTGCACTGGCCACAACAGATTGAGATACCATCTATTCAACAAACTACAGATGGAAACTACCGATCATTGTAACTATGTCACTGATAAAATGACTGCTGAACACCTGCTTATAACTTGCCCAACATTTGCGGAACAGAGAAAGTGCATATGGCCAACACCGGTACCATTCGTGGAAAAGCTCTACGGAGATTCAAATAGTCTCAAAATGACTATTGCTTTATTTGAAAACATTCAAGTAGACATCTGAGAGTGTACACATAAAAAGAAAAAGTAGTCTCCTATTAAATTGTTTGAAAACTTATGAGGTGACTGTTGTGGTGGTTCTTTTGTGAAAGCTGACAGTTTAATTTGTTATCCTTAGTCAACGAGATAGCGGGCAGAGTGTGGTAGGTATGGCCAAATCTGTATCCCTTATACTGTTGATAGGCAGTTTTTGTTTCTAACATCTGCCAGATAAGAGTTTTAGTGCCAGATTAAAATATACTAGAAGAAGAGAAATGAAGACAGACATTTAAATTACGAGGAGAACATGGAATGATCATGAAGTGATGGTACTCGACAGGAGAACATGGAATGATCATGAAGTGATGGTACTCGACAGGAGAACATGGAATGATCATGAAGTGATTGTACTCAACAGGAGGACTTGACCATGATATTGTTGAAGGTGTATGCTTCTCAGGAAGCTGAAGATTAATTAATGAATAAGTGAATTAGCCTTCTGTGCTTGTTATCCTTTTTTTTTAGAGTAACACTCCACAAACTATGTCATCAGTTCAAAAGAGCTGTGATATGGTGGATCCCATCTCACTTCAACATCCCCAGACATGAAGAGACTGACAGATAGACAAAGGATGATTGAAAGCTAACCCAACTTGACACAAAAATTAACTTCCAGTTACTTAGTTCCAGTATTTTTACTATTGCTACCATTTCAGCTGTAAACATGTAAGCTTTCCCTCATGCGCTGATAATCTTTTATCTTGTTACTATCTTAGCCACTGGGTTTTCAATATTCTGGCTTAGCTTTTTAGTAAATATCCAGTAAGGTACAGTATTTCAATAGTTATAATTAGGGTACTTACTGTGTTGTATACGTCTTTGTATGGTATTAAACTTAACTGTTCATTTTCCTCTGGGTATCTTGTAGTTCTCTCTATAAAAGTGAAAGGGAGAGCACTTTTACACTGACAAAAAAGTAAGACACTAAATCACAGCATATTTCACAGTCAATTGTCAAGCTTATTTTATATCACCAGCGCTTGAGAGGGCAGCAAAGAAAAGAACACTGCATCCTATCGTGCATGTCATAAGAGTTTATTATGGAAGGGTTGGTTACTCCATCGTGTAAAAACATTAAAAATAAAAAACCCTTCAAAAACAACATGGTTAAGTAACAAGAGTTAAAAAAATGTAGGTAAAGTATCCTGTTACAAGCCCATTGAGGCGTATTGGAAATACCTTCCACATATCCTGCCCACTGCTTTGAGAGCACTGGCCTTTTGATATAATTATTTGTTCCTCTAACTCTTTGTCTTGTCTCTACTGCTGCCAAGATATATGTATGATTCTACATGCTGCAAGGAAGCAAATTCCAGTGCTACCTGGCTATTGCATCCATTTTCCTTCCCTATAATGCATATCATCAGCTATCTAGGCGAGACTATTGTCACCATTTTTTGGCCCATGCACTGGACACAACAGATTGAGATACCATCTATACCACAAGTACAGAATAGGTGCAACAGATCTGTGGCACCAGCACAATGACAGCCGAACACCTTCTGAAGTCCTGCCCAACATACAGCAATGGAGTAGCATATGGTAACAACCTACTTCAGTCCCCAAAGACTGTTTGGAGATGTCATGAGCCTTGAGCTGACTACAGCCTTATTCGAGTCATTAATGTGGAAGTCTGAAGACAAACAAGGACGTCCCTCCATTAAGCACTCTCATTCTGCACCCACCCCCCTAATCTATCTTGCCCTGTGTGGTAAGAGGTTTTAGAATATAGAATATAGGTTCCCTTGGACAATTAGATGTGTCAGATGACACCAGAATAGTGCCAGATAAGAGACTGGTTTTATGAGTAATACCCCCTTCTCTGAACAGAGTAAGGGTGTATGGACAATCAAGGTGAGGTCAGACTATGCAAGTTCCCAGAGTAAAGAAGAATGATGTAAGTCTCTGGGTCCCTAACTGTCACCCCTTGAGATCTCACCTGACTAAAAAATCTGTGAAGGTGTGTATATGGCAAGTGTCTAGGGTAATGCAATTATTATGATGTTGTATGAAAAATGACTAAACAGAACTGTAACTTACTAAAATTAATGAAGTAAGACTGTTTGTAAATTTAACTATATACAAATATATGTATATTATTATTTTATTCTTCCTGTACCTCAATGTTTTGTACAGGAAGTATCAACTCAATGGAAGTTTTTTTCTTTTATATTTACAGTATAGAAATAAATGTGTAACACAAAATGTTCATGACTTGTATCACTAAGAGTCACTTTCTTGAGCACCTCACAGTCTTTCTTTTATACTAGAACTTGTATTAACTATTGTTGGAGGATCTGTTTTCTACATCATCCCCAGGTCAGGAATTCTATGTTGTGGATTTTAATTTCTTTAATTGAACGAACGTTCAAGTGCCCGTCTAATGGGACTTATCTTAATCCTGTTTGAGAATAGTTGCGCCCAACTTTATATATCACACAGGTAGTGCTGTCTTCTGGCAGAAGCGAAGGCCTGTAGCTCAGCGTGTATTGTGAGCGTCCATTGCCAATATTTCTGTCTTTTAAGTGGTGATATGACTTGTGGAGAAGGAACATTCGTCCCACTATAATGCCTGTCTCATCATATTCCCACAAATAGTTGACAGTACGCTTACCTGGGTCAGATCTGTGTGCTTGCCATTTGCACCAGATCCTATCTCCATCTTCTACAATCAGGGAAGTGTATTCACATCTGATACACCTATCTTCATTACCTCTGTCCCTGAATTATTGCTTATCATCCATACTATTAGTAGGGGTGCTCAAATCCTGCGACTGGTCATTTATTTCTTTTTTTCAACTTCTAGGTATGGTGTCAGATGTCAATTAAACACTGTGATACTTTTCTCTTCTAGTTGGCTTACAGTCGTAATAGGTATGGCAATTTTACAAACACATTTGTCTCAACTGCTTTCCTACTTAGGGCTGCGTAACATTTATCAGTCCCAATAGGCAGTATCTGTACATGGTGCACAATAAACTATGTGGCCGACATATTAATTAAATTTTACAAATACTTATTCTCCTTACCCTCAAGTAAGAATATCACACAATATGCACAAGCTTGACTAGCATTCAATGGTTAAACAGAAATGCTTTAATGTCCAGATGGTGAAAGTTTGGTCACAATTGCTCTCCCGCTGTTCTCTAATTGGCAAATGTATTTTTCGAATGGTGGACTATGCAGGCAGAAATGTTAATTTTATTGAACCTAAGCTCATCGCAATTATCCAATCAAAACGCGTTAAAAAATTTTAACTTTTTCTCCAAGCTACCAAATTTTGCAGTTTATAAATGTGTTCGCTCGTCTGTCTTAATTTTATTTATACAATATCTTTGTTATTTATTGGTCGATTTTTGATATTGAAACTGATTATTAACCAGACAACTGTCCTCTATCTTTCTATATAGATTTCTTTTAATTATTCTTCAGTGTTTTCATCTATGTAATTATTTTGTAATTAAAGGCGTCGTTTCCTGAACGGTAAATATTACAAAAATAAAATTTTCTTATCAAGATAATATTATTACGGGGAAATCTTTATGTCACTATATTAAGCAATATCAACCCTATATTTCAAGATATCTCTCTCCTTTTAATTCTCTTTAGTTATCGAGAAATAAATTATTTAAGTTTTATTTCAAAGCACAGATTAGGCATATTTTCTCCTACAGCTACGATTTTATCATCACTATAAAACGAGGTAACGATACGATTGGTTGTTAATTTTACGGCGTTTGTTAATAAATATTGGGAAGGGTAGTGCGTGTGTGTTTGGGGTAGTGCCCTTTTTAACTGTTTACTCGAAATTTTCAAATTCGTTAGTCAAATAGTGGCGGTGGATTTGACCGTGCCCTTGAGACAATTTAAATGCTGTAGTTATAAATAGATTTTAGGAGTACACTAGCTAATTTTAAGGGGGGAGGGGGGAATTTGAGCAGAGTGTCACACAGTTTTTATTTTACTACACCCTGCACAAATTTTGTACAGTGTTTGTTAACTAAAATGTGATGAGTAAACAACATACACATATGGAGCTCAAAAGAAATCAAGTCGGACCCAAAAATCAAAACCTTCAAATTGAAATGTCAAGTCAGTCCTATTGTATGGCTCTGAAACATGAGCAACAAAAACAACAACCAAAAAGCTACAGACTTTCATAAATGGGTACTTGTGTACATTAGAAGGATTGAAGAGGTATAAGATTACTAATGTGGAACTGATAAAAACCAGACAAGTGCCAGTGGAACAAGAGATAAGATGACACTGGAGATGGATAGGGCACACACCAAGATGAAATCTTTTGACATCATTATCAGGCAGTCCTTGTTCTGTAATTCCTAAGGTGAGAAAGGGAGACCTAGGAACACATGAAAAAGACACAAATGACATAAAACTAAAACATCCCACACAAGTCCACTGCAGCTATCAATTCTCAAAACACGTGGCAACATTAGTAATACAGTTTATTAGTATACACCAAACAATTGAAATAATTTAGTTAATATAAATGTTGACAATTAACAAAATCTAATAAATGACACAAACTTTGGTCATACACAAATTCAAAGAATGCAAAATTTAAAATAAAACATGAACAGCAACAAAGTATAAAGCATCAACCATTAACTGTACAGCAGTGCTTCTTAAATGTGGGTGTGAAACCTGACATGCCAGATAGCTTGGAAGGCATATCAACATAAACACAGAGAATGAATTTTGTGCCAAATATAACAATGACAATGTGAATTCAGTGAAAAAAAAAAAATATATATATATATATATATAAATAAATATATAAATAAATATATATAAATAAATAAATATATATATATATATATATATATAGTCTACTGAAGGCCAAGGACACCTTAGATTGTCCACTGAAGGCCAAGGACTCCATAGAAAGAATGTACTTATACACAATTACATTTTTTGCATACAAGTAATCCATTTTACTACACAGAAAAAATTGTTAAGCTTACATACAGTTATACTGAAATACAATAACAATCTGTAAAAAGAAGATATTTACTTACATGCAAAAAATCTATCATAATTTTCCAGAGTAAAATTAAATTAATAAATTTTAAGGATATGCACAGCCTAACCCCCTCCCTCCAAACTAAGGGCTCCATGGACCATTGGTTAAGAAAACCTGATTTAACAATAATTTACAACTAGCCATCACCCTAAATGATTTGAGTTGTACAGCAGATAAAATGAGATCACAACCAGGGCATTTCATTCATAACCCTCCACTCCCAAAGGAGCATAGGCCTTCAACAAACACATGCCAAGTCCTCCTGTCACGTGCCATCATCTCAAGTTCTTTCCACGTTCTCCTCATCATTTTCACCTCTGTTTCCAGCTCTCTTCTGAACAAAGTCTGGAATGGAATTCACCAGGGCATTTGGTGGCTAACTATTTCCATAAATAATTGTATGAATGTACACACCCATCCCATGTACACATTTCTAATAATGAAAGGAAGAAATGAGATCAAAATCAGATTAACAAGTTTTAAAACACAAAAGGTCAAAGTTGACCCATAGCAGATACAGCTGTAGGGGAGTGGAGTGTTAGAGAACTTCACCATACTAGGTCCAGCTTTGAATTTAGCTGACCAGTTCCCATCCCTGCTGCCTTTGTCTTCCATAAATCAAGAGCACTTTATGGTGCTCATTTACAGCTGGGTAGATGAGCATGATGATACCGGTTTAGACCACTGTACCTTTGCAGCTGGGAAGAGTTGAGTGTAGAGGAAGACAGTGCCATAAGTGGGAAGTTAACATCTAGCGATAGACAGGAAAGAGTATCAGAGTGCACCATCAAGACAAGAGACAGAAGATGGAGATATATTCAATGCTAAGATGGCAGTTGATAGATCAAATTGGATACCTTCAAGGGAAAAAATGCCACACACTTCTGCATATTATGATATGGTTTATTTGTTTCATCTGCTTAAAATGTAAAAAAAAAAAAAAAAAAAATTACTTAAAACAAACATTTTAAAAAATAACGGACAAAATACAGCCTGAGAGCACTTTGAAATTCAACTGTGTCTTAATTCAGTGTTGTGTCTTTCATGTCTCAGTTAGTTAGTCTAGGAATGAGAAATTTAATTTAATATTACAGTTTGTGAAAGGAAATACATCATGGGTTGAAAATGTACAGACCTACTAGTTAATAAAGAAACACTTGCTACAAAAGCACAAATTCTAGTAAACACTTTGATCAGCAGATGTAGTATCCATGTTGCATGAATTCACTTGGAAATTAAAACAGCTCACAATATACTGACAGTTAAAAATGAGACATGAGATAAATTGATGGAGTTTTTCTAAAACAAACACATACAGCCCAAACTGAGTAGCACTCAAGTGCCCTTAATCCTTAAGAAGCTTAATCATTTCCACATGAGCTGTCTTCGCAGGATCCTCAGGATCAAGTGGCATGATAGATTATCTAATTCTGAGGTCCTCAAAAGAGCACATATCTCAAGCATCTACACATTGCTGCAGAGGGCCCAAACTAGATGGGCCGGACATGTTGTTTGCATGCCCGAAAAACGCATCCCAAAGCAGTTAATGTACAGCGAACTCTCTATGGGTAAGCGAACAGCAGGGGGACAAAAGAAACGCTTCAAAGACACACTGAAAGCATCGTTGAGCAGCTTCAAAACTGATGTCTCCTCCTGGGAGACTATTGCACAGGATCGCTGTGCCTGGCGGATAAACATTACTCAAGGTGCTCGCATTGCAGAACAGAATTTAGCTGATAAGGCAGAAGGCAAGCGTGCTGCAAGAAAGGCCAGAATGCACAGCAACACTACTATCGACTCTAACCATGTGTGCCCCGTATGTGGCAGGGCCTGTAGGGCCAAAATAGGATTAATTAGTCACATGAGATCACGGCACAGATGTGTCACAACTCAAGTCTGAAGCTGTCGCCATCTTCGCTTGCGATGGGCAACTATTATTATTATCAAATTTTGATCAAGTCTGAAACTGGACAGTTTTTTTTCTGCCTGAATGTTAAATACAAAACATATAAAAATTAGCCCAGCAATTCTTAAGTTGTATTTTGTGATACATACAGGAACGTAATTGCAATTTCAAAAGCTGTAAGAATATATATATATATATATATATATATATATATATATATATATATATATATATATATATATATATATATACTGTTAAAAAAAAAAAACGCATAGCTATCCGAGGGCACATTTTTATGAGTTTGTAAGTAAAATTTGGTGCTAGGGTATGTAAAAACCAGCCTCAAATGTTCTTTACAGTGTCAAATGCACGTGTTGACCTGAATTGCGTACGTTTTTGTAATCGTTACAACGCAGTGGTCAATAGTGTTTATGATGCAATTTTTGACCACAGCTCATGTTGCACGCACATGAAAGCAACAAAATTTGGGGTGAACACTATTCACTGACTACGCAACTGAAACCCTATAAAAGGATAACGCTACACAAACAAAATTCAGTTCATTTTCAAGCAGACATTTATGGCGTCTCTATCGATAAATTTAAGGAACATTGCTATTGGCCGACTGCATGTAGACGAAAGTCAAAGTCAGGTTGCCAGGCATCTAAACATGCATCAGAGTACCATCAGTTGACTTTGGCACCGGTTCCAAGCCACTGGCTCAGTTGAAGACCGGCATCGCAGTGGACGACCCAGAGTGACAACAGCAGCGGAAGATAGCTTTATTCAGCTTCGTCACCTCAGAGACAGGTTTACAACAGCCTCTTCAACTGCCCAGTCATTGCCTGCAGGACGTCATGTGTCTGATCAAACTGTCTGGAATAGACTGCATGATGCTGGACTTTGGGCACAACGACCTCACCGAGGACCTGTCCTTACGCCAAAATCGACTTCTTTGGGCCAACCAGCATCGTCCCTTGTCAGCTGACAATCAATGGAGACTTGTCTGGGTTAGTGACGAACCTTTCTTTTTTCTTTTGTAGCGTCATGATAGATGGAGAAGGGTCTATCGTAGACAAAATGAACGTTTTGCCTAAAAATTGCGTTGATGAAGCTCTGCCACACGGTGGTGGAGGTGCAATGGTGTAGGGAATGATCAGTTACAACGGAAGGAGTCAATTGGTGCACATTGAAGGAGGCTTGAATGCGCAACGATACGTCAATGAAATTCTTTGACCCCATGTCCTTCCACTTTTGGCTGCCCAAAGGTCTGTGTTTCAACAGGACAATGCCAGACCCCATTGTGCACGGTTGACCATGCAGTTCCTGACTGCCAACAACATTCTCACCCTTCCCTGGCCATCCCTGACTCCAGACATGAGTCCGATTGAGCACCTGTGGGATGAGCTGCATAGACGTGTTTGTCGCCGAGATGTTGCTCCAGCCAATTGTCGTGATCTGTTCCAGGCACTCCAGGAAGAGTGGGCATCCATCCCACAGGCCCACATCAGACGTCTGATCACATCCATGCCCAGGAGATGCCAGTCACTGATCGATGCAAGAGGAGGTCACACACCATACTAACGGGAAAGCCCGTACGCCAAAAAACTCTCATGACCCTGATGCAAAACAACCGTCACTTGGTTGGGTGAACCTTAAGATATTCTTGTGTGCAATTTGAACAATTAACTCATTGAATTAAAAAAGTTATTCAATGTCAAAATTATGGCTATGTGTGTGCCTTCAGTAGCTATGCGTTTCTTTTTTTTGAATTGTATATATATATAATATATATATAGTATTTTATCAGTGCCACTGTTACCCTTATCAGTAGCTTCTATCTTTAATTTTTGTTGAGGTGGTAATATGTACCATTTTGTGTGTGTACACATGTATATGTATTTATTTATTTTTAGATAGATAGACAGAAGGAGCGAAACCAAAAAAACACTTTGAGATGGGAACTGGAGGCAGACATGAAAGAGTTATGGTAAGACATTTAACAGATGACACAGGAAGTAAAGGCTTGACATATATTTGTTGAGGCCCCACTGCTCCTTAGGGAACTGAAAAATAATTCATTCATAACCCTCCACTCCCAAAGGAGCATAGGCCTTCATCAAACACATGTCCAGTCCTCCTGTCACGTGCCATCATCTCAAGTTCTTTACACAATCCCTTCATCATTTTCACCTCTGTTTCCCGCTCTCTTCTCCATGTGCTTCTTGGTCTACATCTGCCTCTCTTGCCCTTGGGGTTCCAGAACAAGGACTGTCTTGTAATGCTATTAACAAGTTCCCTCAGTGTGTGTCCTATCCATCACCATCATCTTCTCCTCATCTCTTGTTCAACTGGCACTTGTCTGGTTCTTGTCATCAGTTCCATGTTGGTTACCTTGTCATACCATTTTAATCCCTCTATTCTATGCAAGCATCCACTTATGAAAGTCTGTATCTTTTTGGTTGGTGTCTTTGTTGTTCTCCGTGTCTCAGAGCCATACAATAGGACTGACTTCACATTTGAGTTGAAGATTCTTATTTTCGTGTTGTATCCAATTTCTCTTGATCTCCATATATTTCCCAATGCAATGACAGCTCCTCTTGCTTTTTGTATTCTTATTTTGATATCACTGTCCTTCCAACTTTGTATATATTGCTGCCTAGAAATGTGTACGATTCTTGTAGTGGTGTTATTTCAAGCTCAACCCTGTTATCGTTACCTGCATTTATTTTCATTATTTTTGTCTTTTCCCCATGTATTTTCAGACCCAATTGCTGTGATCTCTCATCAAGTGTTTTCAATTTGTCCTGTATCTGATTACAGTTAAAGAACAGAAGAGCCAAGTCATCAACAAAATCCAGATCGTCCAACTGCTTTGTCAGAGTCTACTGGATTCCATTTCTGTTGTAGCACACATAAAATATTTATAGCACTTTTCTTTTTAATGGCACAATTTGAGCATCCATAGAAAACACTGCATCAGAAACATCATAATTACAGGGCTTCTTTTCTGTATGTCTGAATATGTTCTTAGCTAACAGGCAGAGGCAACACTTTACAACAAACAAAATCACATTTATAAGACCTCTCTGTAGTATATCACAAAATATAGCACCACAAAGATTACATTTATATTGCTGAGATGCATGGAGGCATATCTGGAGTCATCTTTAACTGACCACCAGCTATACACAATGCTGCAGTATACATATGTGAAAGTGAACCTCTGTGAGGCTAATTACACCCTCAATGATGCTTGAAATCATCCACACACATCCATGGATTCCCTCTGTGGTGAAACATGTTGAGAACTCAGCATTGCACACTAAGCTTTGATTTCCAGACATGATTCTTTAGCTTTGACCAGGTTGACTGCATGTAGGAGGATCTCACTATGGACCCACTGATAAGCAGGGGTACTGAGAAGTGGCTCTGTGCAGGATGTGACATTTCCTTGGGAGAGCCCAGAACCAGAGCACAGTATTTTAACTCTACATAGTTGGACTGCCCTCTTGGATGGCAGGGAATGCACAGTATGCAACATACTTCTTACTCCTAGCTTGGAACCCCTATGTGATGATCCTTTAAATGCAAGCTAAGCTGGAGACACTGGAGCTCATGACTTTAACTCAACATGTTTTGGAATGGTAGAAAAGCCACAAGAAAAGCCTAGATCTTCAGTGTTACCAAAGAGTGTTGAACTTGTTACTGGCTGCAAAAGAGTGAGAAGCTCAGCAGCCCTATTAAACAACAACAATAGCAAACCTGGTTGTCATTTCAATTTACACAACAAAATACTTTTTTCACTACCACTTTGCAAAATGAAGTCCACAGGAAGTGATCAAATAATTTAAACCATCAAGATATTTTGTGAAAAGGGGGCTGAAAAATAATGAATGAGTAAACTTGCATTACAAACATCATGCTTACAAATTGTGTAAGGTAAACACATAAATTTTCTCTGATGTACATCTAGTGTGCAGTTTTAGAATACAGATGAGTAAACTCAACACCACAAACATTGCACTTACAAATTGTCTCTCATGTATGTTTTGTAAATTGTGTGTTGTTTTAGAATAAAGACTTGAGAAAACTTAACACCACAAACATCACACTTAGAAAGTCGCTCTCATGTATGTCTTTTGTGTAATTTTAGAATACAGACTTGAGAAAACCAAATACATCAAACATCACACTTAGAAATTTTCTCTCAAGAATGTCTTGTTGTGTCCTGTTTTAGAATAAAGACTTGAGAAAATGTAACACCACAAACATCACTCTTAGAAAGTCCCTATCATGTGTGCCTTCTTTTGTGTAATTTTAGAATACAGACTTGAGAAAACCTAATACCTAATACAACAAGCATCACATTTATACATCTCTCCAATGTGTTTCAACACATGTCACTGAGTAGCCTGAAAATCACCACAAAGATCACACCTATACATACATGCCACACCTCAGACATGACAAACCTGTACAAAAAATCCAAAAACCCTGTACAAAGACCCGCAAAACCTGTACAAAGACTGAAAAACGTAACAAAAGAGTTAGGCCTAATTCATGTAAAAATATATTCAATTAGATGGTTCTGCACCATCATAGTGACATGCACCCTTTGCCTTTTTTAAGCATGTCTTCACTTGCTTTAAAACCTAAACAACAGGAGTTAGAATTTATTTTGCATTGTAGAAATGCTGTAACTGTATCATCATTTAGTCTATTTCTGCAAAAAAAATTAATACAATTTATGGTGGAAATGAAGAACAGTTTGGTGTCTGTTCTATAGTGCCTAATAAAAGTATAGGTCTAAAGAGACCAGTAATAAGCGTTTTGGGTTAGGTTTACTAATTTTAAATCAAATATATAGGCTATATATATATATATATATATATATATATATATATATATATATATATATATATATATATATATATATATATATATATATATATATATATATTTAGAAGCTAGCAATGAAAATATAAACTGGCGCTACTAATCTCTATCAAACTTCAATAATTGAAATAGCCGTTAGGCCTATAGCCCAACTGGTAGCTTTAAATAGACCTACCCATACGACTTTTAGTGTCAATCAAACATTGATAGTAATTAATTATTTAATAAATATAGGCCTAGCCTAAATCATTAGTTGACCGTAATGATGATCCCCAAAGGCAAAATCGCTTTGTTTTTTAAAGAAACGAAATTAAAACTAAGACGAGAAGTAGGCCTAACTCCAAATAGGCTAATCTTTTCTCTGATCGGGTTAAGATGCAAATTTGCCTTGCTTTTGTGTGTGTGTTTTTTTTTTCTTCAGTTTCATAATTTGGTAATATCGGACGCCGAACGCTTCGCATGTATTTTCGTACCATTTAGATTTAAGGTTAGTGTTACTAGTCTAAATGGTACAAAAATACATGCAGATCGTTCGCGACCGTCATTCCGATATTACCCATTATTGTATTATTATTCAAATTTACATTTCTTACGCACTTTCTACAAGTTTTAGTGAAATCAAATAATATGAAGTGGTATCCGCCTTTTTTTTAAGCAGCCGTAAATAATAAATTAGGCTATGCTAAATCTTACGGAAAAAAAAGCATAGCCTAGGCCTAAGTTATCTGACAGTTAAATCTAACTTCATCTAAACAATGTTACTGTAATACTTTTTTAAAAAAATGAATTACTTACCAATACTAAACTGGAAATTAACCCTAAACAATAGGCTCGACTCAGTGCTGCATAATGGTTCAAATAATCAGTAACCTCGCGCTAGCTTTAGCGAAAAATTGTGAATGAACACACCATGCACATCCCGCGGCAATTGAAAAATAGGCAGCTTGATTTTCATTGGGTTTTTTTATCCACTTGCTTAAAATCTCGCCGAATCTCATGACGCAAATTACGGAAAATTGTGTGGTGGCACAAAACGGTCGATTTATATGTATATTTAATAATTAGGCGAAAAAACCCGTACAGACGGTATGTACGGGCCGTACACATCTGAAAACGCAAACACCCCATACAGATTATGGGTAAACCATAGCGTGTGGCATGTATGCCTATATGGCTTTTCCCCTGTATGCCTTCTTAGAGTAAAATGTAAAGGATCCCGTTACACGCCCATTGAGGCCTATTGGGAATATGGTGTTAGGCCCATATTTTCTTGACCATTGGCACACTAGGGGTGATGTGGTCAGCATCACGCCGGCTGCCTCACACCTTCCCAGAAGTTGCTATGGTACCCAGTTGGGGCTGGGTAGACCCAGGAGCCATTTGCGGCTTAAATAAATCCCCTCATCTGGGGATCGAAATAACTGAGCTAGGAAGCCAGTGCACTAACCACTATGCTACCGCGGCTCCCAAAACCACTTCTTAGAGTATTAAGGTTTCTGTGTCATTTTGTGTCTCTTTACTTACATGTTTGACATCAGCAAATTGAAGGACCCCCTTACCAGAAAAGCTTTTGCGGCTGACACAGAGAAACGATATCAATTTGCCAAAAGTCAGGAAAAGACATTGACTGATGATATGGACCAGAGATTCAACACCATTTCAACAGTATATAAGGAAAGCAGCAAATCATGCTTGGGATTCCAGGAAAGGAAGAAGCAAGACTGGATAACACCAGAGACATTAAACACCATAACACTGAGAAGGGAAATGAAAAGGAAGAAAACAGAAGCGAAGTCCCCCAGGTTAAAGCAACTATATAACAAACAGTACAGTCAGCTGGACAAGGAAGTTAAACGCCAAACCCGAAGTAACAAAAGGAATTTCCTAGACGATCTTGCGGGACAGGCAGAGGAGGCAGCACTGAGAAACAGTATACAAAATAACTAAATTCATCAGCGGAAAACGAGATTCAAACAATATTACATTAGTAAGAGATAAGCAAGGAAATCTCATCGCGACAGCGGAGGGACAGGAGACAAGATGGGCAGAGCACTTCAGAGAGGCTCTGAACGGGTGGGCCACCAGAGACACAATTGAATGTTCCTGGGGCTGAGGACGATCTGGATGTAGGTACAGACATTCCACGAGGGGAAGAAATCATCACAGCAATCAGGGGGTTAAAGAACGGAAAAGCTCCTGGCCATGATAACTTAAATGCAGAGCTATTTAAGACAGACCCTGAGCTGGCAGCAGAACTATTAGAATCACTATTTGTGCAGGTCTGGAGGGCGGGGACAGCGCCATCAGAGTGGAGCAGGGGAATGGTTGTCAGGTTGCCCAAGGGGGGAGAGATCTTGCGGACTGCAATGGTTGGAGAGGAGTCGCTCTGCTCTTGGTTCCCAGCAGAGTACTGGGCAGGATGGTTATACGGAGAGTTTCAAAAGCAGTGGACCATGGGCTGAGGAAAGAACAAACAGGATTTGGAGGGAACAGAGGGTGTGTGGATCATGTATTCACTCTCGGGGACATTGTGGAGCGGTGCTCCTAATGGCAAGGACAGCTGTACATTAATTTCGTTGGTTTTGAAAAGGCTTTTGACAGCATACATAGGGACAGTTTATGAAAAATACTGAGGGCTTATGGAATTCAAAGCTGCATAGTGTCAATCATAAAAAGTCTCTATGCCAACTTTACGTGTAGTGTTGGGCAGAGCAACCTAACCTTTGAGGTGAAGACAGGAGTACAACAGGGATGTCCCTTATCAACCACTCTATTTTTGACAGTCATAGACTGGGTGATGCGCCAGACAACAGAGGGCAGTCCAAGAGGAATAAGATGGACTGCATTTTCTACATTGGAAGATCTGGAATATGCAGATGACACTGCACTACTAGCACATTCACATCAACACATCCAGGAAAAAATGGATAGACTTAATAAGTTTAGCCAGCAGGTGGGCTTGAACATCAATTTAAAGAAGGCAGAGGTCGTGACGCTCAATGTGAGCAACCCTGAGCCCATATCAGTAAGGAATCAGCAACTGGTACAGACAGACACATACCTAGGATGCATAGTAACACGAGACGGTGGGGCAGGCAAAGACATCAACATCAGAATGAATAAGGCAAGAACAGCCTTATTTAGCCTAAACAACATCTGGAAATCCTCTCAATACAGCACAAGCACAAAATTAAGATTATATCAGAGCTGTGTGCTTTCTGTGCTTTTTTATGGTGTGGAATGCTGGAGAGTTACAGAGAAGGAAATGTCGAAATTGTCCTCTTTTCACACAACATGCCTAAGAAAAATTCACCGAATCTTTTGGCCGAATACCATCATCAAACAAGATCTGCTTACTTGGAGCAAGCAAGAGGACATGCACACCATCTTAGCTGGCAGACGCTGGAGCTGGGTTGGCCATGTCCTCAGAAGAGACCCCGATGCCATCACAAGAACAGCTATGCTTTGGATCCCTGAAGGAAAACGAAAGAGAGGCCGACCAAAAACAACCTGGCGGAGGACTGTGGAGGCTGAGATGCAAAGAATGAACCAGAGTTGGGGCACTGTACAAAGGATGGCCGCCGACCGAGCAAAGTGGAATCAATTTGTTGTTGCCCTACAAGACGCCACTAGGCGTGATGGCCACTGACTGCTTTGACGGTCGGTGGCTAAGGATCAAAGAAAGACTTACATAATCATTCCCCTTCTACCGTGAGTTGTAGAGGTTTGGAAGAGAGGGCACCAGACTATCCTATTGGCTGTCTTCCTCCTGGCTTGGTTCCATTCTAGTCCTCGGTCCTTCAAAGATTGTCTATTGTAGTCTTCCCAGTGGACTCTGGGTCATCCTGGGGATCTGGATCCCTGGCTTTTTATTCCCATGCTTGTCATGGTAGCTGATCTCCTCCCATTCTGCAGACATGGCCAAACCATCTTAGTTGGGACTGTTCTACTTGGATCTGCAAGGGGTGGGATTTTAGGCATTGATGTATCATCTGGTTGCAGACCATGTCTCTTCTTGTTACTTCAACCACCTTCCTCAGATACCTCATTTCCGAGGTTTGGATCTGGTTTTTGTAATTGTAGTCATTGCCCATGACTCGTATCCATATGTAAAAACTGGGACATAGATGGAGTGGTATACAGCCATCTTCGTTTTCTTACCAACCTCTCTCTTGCTTAGGATCCTCAATTTATGGTCTGAAAAAGTCTCCCAGCTGCTGCTTTTTGCGTGGCCAACTCTTCAATGATGCCGCCCTGTCAGTCTATAATAGCTCAGATGTATTTAAAGCGGTCGACCTGCTCCAGGACCTGTTCTCCCAGCTTAATCTGATGTCTTCTTTCTTCTCGTGATATTGCCATGGATTTTGTTTTAGAGCTGATTATGACCATCTGTTGAAAGCTGAGTTATGTATAATGTCTACTGTTGAAGATGGTTGGGATGGATGTGTTCATACGCCATACAGGCTAACACTGTTGAAGGTGACTTGTTTATGTTTATGGCCATCACTGTTGCAATAGGGATGCGAATGGTGATTCAGGTATCATGAGGATGGCTCAGAAGGAGGCCAACATGGTGTGTGGGTGTTTAAGTAAGACAATGTACGTGAATGGGTGTAGTTCTAATATGAAGCAATGACGATCACACACACCACAAGTTTGCTCAATATATGGAAGAAGTGTAGAATGGCTGTGGTACAGTTCCATACAATTTACTCACCACATCAACAAAGACATCAATGACACATTGTCAATAGGACAAATTGAGCACATCAACGTTATGTAGACAAATGTATTCACATGGATAACACACTCTGTATTTCTTCTGATCACATCCAGGCATGTAAATATTCTGGCGGTAAAGACCGCACGAGTGCCAGGCTTCAATATATATGTAATATTCTTCTGGATTCTTTGACAAACAGTCATATCAATATTTTGGTGGTAAAGACCGCACGAGCGCCAGGCTTCAATATAGGCAATTCTTAGCCACAAAATAGTGTCAAAATACTTTTTACCTTTCACTGGAATCCAGGAATAAACCACTTAACAAATGCCATCTCCTAGGCATAGAAATATATCAGAATATCAGGGGAAAATTCTTGAACATCTTCTAACACCTGGAAACAACACTCCATTCCCCGTAACACAGACAGAGAGCATCGTTCAACTCCCTCTCAGCTCAAGAAACACGGGCTGACTGTATAGCAGTCTTCCGGACCCATGTAAATCAATCGCGCATGCATGGAACAGTAAGCCCCTGAGTATAGCTAGCCATGGAACGTTCCAGATTGTTACATGAAAACAGCACAGAACACTCCTTATATGGACAACTGTATACTACTAATATATCCCTATATGGACGACTGTGTAATGTCAAGGGGAGATAACAACTAAATCTAACCAGTACAAAAAAGCATACAACCAGTCTCTTCCCTTTGACCAAGAAAAAATCATATCCCTAACTGACCGTAACACCATCCCTCTCTTCTCCAGCTCTTCCTTCCAGACTTGCAGGTTGGAATGAAGATGTGCCTCTGATTTAGCAATCAGGGCAACATTATCAGCAAATGCCAGCTTTGAAATACAGACCTGTCTAATCTTCCAGTACCCCACTGAATACTTTCCTGTCTTCTCCTTACATGCCTTGATGACATCATCCACGAGGAGTATGAAAAGATAAGGTGACAGGACATCGCCTTGTCTTACACCAGTGATGGTCCTGAACTCTTCTGATTTATGGTTTGCTGTCCTCATATAATTTCTGCAAGACTTGTAGAAGCTCTGTATAGCATAAATCAAAGGTGCTGGAATGTTCTTCCTTGCCAAACAGTCCCAAGGATTGCTCCAGGGAACCCTGTCAGATGCCTTTTCCAGATCTATGAAACAAAGATGGATCTCACTCTTATACTCCTTCTTCTTCTTCTTCTTCTTCTCGTTCGCTGTTGTTTAGAAATGTCTACACAAGAAGTCCGGTTTTCTGGATGTATGTTGCTGTGGTTGAAAGTTCTTCAAGACTCCCAAACAGCTTTGTGTGGATGTGCGTCTCTGTGGGCCAATGTTCAGTTCGCAATTGACTAAGCATGTGGCAGTCTTGCAGGATGTGTTCGGCTGTCTGTGCTGCCTGTCCACACGTACATAGGGGTGATGGGACCAATCTCAGTCTGTATAAGTGACTGTTCAGTCTGTTGTGTCCTGTTCTCATACGGAACAGGATCACCTGTTTTGCTCGATCAAGATATTGATAGTTGTCTCTTTGTTGATCAATTTTCCTGATGGCCTTGATAAGGGTCTTCTTTTCCTGGAATGTGATTGTTTGTTCTTTTTGTTCCTGTGTTGCTCCCTCTTTTGCTAACATATCTGCTCTCTCATTTCCTGGTATGCCACAGTGTGATGGTATCCACTGTAGCACTACCCTTCTTTTGATATTTACTTCGCATAGGACTTTGTTTAATTCTGGCAGTTTATCACTGTTGAGGGCTTGCAGAACTGACATTGCATCGGTAAGGAATACAACCTGCTGACATTGGCTTATTGTGTTATTTATTATTCCTGCAGCAATGCTTATGGCCTGTACTTCAGCAGCATAGTTTGAACAGAATATTCCAGTAGGTGAACTCTTATACTCAAGGGCCTTTTCACTCAGCTGAGTGTGAAGATTAGGTCTAGAGTATTTCAGTTTGCTCAGAATCCGCACTGGACCTCACCCAACTGTGGCTCAGCTAGGCATCTGATTCTCTGCTCTAGGATTCTAGAGTAGATTTTACCAGGGACACTGAGAAGGGATATGCTTCTATGGTTTCCACATTGTTGAGTCACCCTTTTTGGAAATCGGTGTTATGATTGCAATCTCCCAATCCTTTGGTATGGTCTTGTTGCACCACGCTGCCTGTAGGACCCTTACGAGTAATAGGTCGCCTGATGCTCCCATGTACTTAACCATTTCTGGTGTTATACTATCATGCCCTGCTGCTTTACCCATCTTAATTTTTTCCACTGCTGCCTTCAGTTCTTCTATCTTCATGTCATCTTCACCGCCATTGGTTTCTCTTCTGTGCTAGTGGTTATCATTTCTGATGCTTGACATTGCTCACCATTAAGGAGTTCTGTTGGTTCACATCTAGTGTATGCATGTATGCGCTTATGGGGAAACTTTGTGTTTGAAATGATCAGATTCTGCTCACTGAAGAATCTAAGGAGTTGCTTTCCATTGTCATTGAGAGTATCTTCTCAATATTTTCTGCTAACTCCACCCCATCTAGAATGGTCATTTCCAACTCTGGCATTGAAATCTCTGAGCATCATAATTTCATCTAGGCAGTCATCCACTGTCCTTTGAAATAGCTCGAAGAATTCCTCATTGACCTCTGCTCTCTCATCCTAATTTGGAGCATACACTATGACAAGGTTTACTATGGTTTCTCATTCATTTAGTTTTACAACCATAATGTGCTCCAAGACAAAGTTCCATCCCTTGATACTATCTTTTTGGTTTTTTGCTACAATGCAACCAATGCCCCCTTTAGGTCTTTCAGATGTGGGTACACCACTGTAGAGCAGCATGTTGCCATCAAGAACCATGACTCCTTGTCCCTTTTTCTTTGTTTCCATTATAGCCAGGATTTCTAGTTTTGCTTTCCTCATCTCTTCCACCAACTCCTCTTCTTTGCCATTTATACTTCTTGTGTTCCGATTTCCATAATTCTTAGTCTGTAGTCCATTCCAGTTCATCGCCTTTAGAATCAGTCCAGTTTTCTCTCTTGTAGTTTGTGTAATCGTGGTTTAAAGCAAACAGGTGATTGGCCTGTTGTGTCTTTGGATAGTGGAGGGGCTGTCTCCTTACAGATTCCATGCAGGCCACCCTCCTCCTTTTTCAGCCCGGCTTGGGACCGGCCTAGGCTGTGCCTCTTTAAAGCACCGCTATGAGAAAATTCTGCTCCACAAACATCACACATAAGGATTCTCTCCTGTTTGTGTCCTGTTGTATGTTTTCATATGATTTTTAGAAAAAATTCTGCTGCATAAACATCACACTTATAAGGTTTCTCTCCTGTGTGTGTCCTTTTGTGATTCTTTAAAGCACCATTCTGAGAAAATTCTGCCCCACAAACATCACAAATAAAGTTTCTCTCCTGTGTGTGTCATTCTGTGACTCTTTAAAGCACCACTATTCAAAAATTCTGCTCCACAAACATCACACATAAGGTTTTTCTCCTGTGTGTGTCCTTTTGTGACTCTTTAAAGCACCATTCTGAGAAAATTCTGCCCCACAAACATCACACATAAGGTTTTTCTCCTGTGTGTGTCATTTTGTGACTCTTTAAAGCACCATTATGAGAAAATTCTGTTCCACAAACATCACACTTATAAGGTTTCTATCCTGTGTGTGTCATTCTGTGACTCTTTAAAGCACCACTATTCAAAAATTCTGCTCCACAAACATCACACTTATAAGGTTTCTCTCATGTATGTGTCCTTCTGTGACTCTTTAAATGCCCATTCTGAGAAAATTCTGCTCCACAGACTTCACACTTTTAGTTTTCTCTCCTGTGTGTGTCCTTTTGTGTCTTTTCAAATGATTATTTAGAGAAAATTTGGCTCCACAAACATCACACTTATAAAGTTTCTCTCCTGTGTGTGTCCTTTTGTGACTCTTTAAAGAACCATTCTGAGAAAAACCTGTTCCACAAACATGAAACTTATAAGGTTTCTCTCCTGTGTGTGTCCTTTTGTGACTCTTTAAAGCCCCACTATAAGAAAATTCTGCTCCACAAACATCACACTTATAAGGTTTCTCTCCTGTGTGTGTCATTCTGTGACTCTTTAAAGCACCCCTATTCAAAAATTCTGCTCCACAAACATCACACTTATAAGGTTTCTCTCATGTATGTGTCCTTCTGTGACTCTTTAAATGCCCATTCTGAG
Organism: Oreohelix idahoensis; assembly: GCA_024509875.1. Classification (NCBI taxonomy): domain Eukaryota; kingdom Metazoa; phylum Mollusca; class Gastropoda; order Stylommatophora; family Oreohelicidae; genus Oreohelix; species Oreohelix idahoensis. The sequence continues at coordinate 38,564 of JAMPIV010001882.1, forward strand.
AAAATTCTGCTCCACAGACTTCACACTTTTAGTTTTCTCTCCTGTGTGTGTCCTTTTGTGTCTTTTCAAATGATTATTTCGAGAAAATTTGGCTCCACAAACATCACACTTATAAGGTTTCTCTCCTGTGTGTGTCCTTTTGTGACTCTTTAAGTGATCATTTCGAGAAAATTCTGCTCCACAAACATCACACTTATAAGGTTTCTCTCCTGTGTGTGTCCTTTTGTGACTCTTTAAAGCCTCACTATAAGAAAATTCTGCTCCACAAACATCACACTTATAAGATTTCTCTCCTGCGTGTGTCCTTTTGTGTCTCTTTAAAACACCACTTTGAGAAAATTCTGTTCCACAAACATCACACTTATAAGGTTTCTCTCCTGTGTGTGTCCTTTTGTGACTCTTTAAATGACCATTCTCAGAAAATTCTGCTCCACAAACATAACACTTATAAGGTTTATCTCCTGTGTGTGTCCTTTTGTGTCTCTTTAAATTAACATTCAGAGAAAAACCTGCTCCACAAACATCACAAATATAAGGTTTCTCTCCTGTGTGTGTCCTCTTGTGACTCTTTAAATCACCACTGTGAGAAAATTCTGCTCCACAAACATCACACTTATAAGGTTTCTCTCCTGTGTGTGTCCTTTTGTGACTCTTTAAATGACCATTCACAGAAAATTCTGCTCCACAAACATAACACTTATAAGGTTTATCTCCTGTGTGTGTCCTGTTGTGTCTCTTTAAATTAACATTCAGAGAAAAAAATGCTCCACAAACATCACAAATATAAGGTTTCTCTCCTGTGTGTGTCCTCTTGTGACTCTTTAAATCACCACTGTGAGAAAATTCTGCTCCACAAACATCACACATATAAGGTTTCTCTCCTGTGTGTGTCCTTTTGTGTCTCTTTAAAGAACCATTCTGAGAAAAACCTGCTCCACAAACATCACACTTATAAGGTTTCTCTCCTGTGTGTGTCCTTTTGTGACTCTTTAAATGACCATTCTCAGAAAATTCTGCTCCACAAACATAACACTTATAAGGTTTATCTCCTGTGTGTGTCCTTTTGTGTCTCTTTAAATTAACATTCAGAGAAAAACCTGCTCCACAAACATCACAAATATAAGGTTTCTCTCCTGTGTGTGTCCTTTTGTGTCTCTTTAAAGAACCATTCTGAGAAAATTCTGTTCCACAAACATCACACTTATAAGGTTTCTCTCCTGTGTGTGTCCTTTTGTGACTCTTTAAATGACCATTCTCAGAAAATTCTGCTCCACAAACATAACACTTATAAGGTTTATCTCCTGTGTGTGTCCTTTTGTGTCTCTTTAAATTAACATTCAGAGAAAAACCTGCTCCACAAACATCACAAATATAAGGTTTCTCTCCTGTGTGTGTCCTCTTGTGACTCTTTAAATCACCACTGTGAGAAAATTCTGCTCCACAAACATCACACTTATAAGGTTTCTCTCCTGTGTGTGTCCTTTTGTGACTCTTTAAATGACCATTCACAGAAAATTCTGCTCCACAAACATAACACTTATAAGGTTTATCTCCTGTGTGTGTCCTGTTGTGTCTCTTTAAATTAACATTCAGAGAAAAACCTGCTCCACAAACATCACAAATATAAGGTTTCTCTCCTGTGTGTGTCTTCTTGTGACTCTTTAAATCACCACTGTGAGAAAATTCTGCTCCACAAACATCACACATATAAGGTTTCTCTCCTGTGTGTGTCCTTTTGTGTCTCTTTAAAGAACCATTCTGAGAAAAACCTGCTCCACAAACATCACACTTATAAGGTTTCTCTCCTGTGTGTGTCCTTTTGTGACTCTTTAAATGACCATTCTGAGAAAAACCTGCTCCACAAACATCACACTTATAAGGTTTATCTCCTGTGTGTGTCCTTTTGTGACTCTTTAAATCACCACTTTGAGAAAATTCTGCTCCAAAAACATCATACTTACAAGGTTTCTCTCCTGTGTGTGTCATTTCGTGACTCTTTAAATCACCACTTTGAGAAAATTCAGGTCCACAAAAATCATAATTATAAGGTTTCTCTCCTGTGTGTGTCATTTTGTGACACTTTAAAGCCACAATCTGAGAAAATTCTGCTCCACAACCATCACATTTATAAGGTTTTTCTTCTGTATGTTGACTTTTGTGCCATTCTGAATAAAGTTTTTGTCCTGTAAGTTCATTACACATGTAAGATTCTCCTTCTGTATTTGTCACCTTGTGATCACTGTGACAAAATTCTGCTCCACTGACATCATATTTGTAATGTGTCTCACTATTATGCTGCATTATGGGTTTCTTTGGATAATCAGTCCTAGAAATCCTACTAAGACTACCACACTTGTAAGGTAGTTCTTCTTTATGCTGCATTACGTGTGCCTTTAGATAACCAAAATGAGCAGCCCCCATACCAGTAAGATCATATTTAGAATGCTTCTGTGCTTTATGTATTCTTTCTTGTTGACATAGACTGGATTTTGTAGCTAATTCTACATTACCAACATTACTTATATAACACTTTTCTCTCATATGTGAAAGTTCATGTTCATTATGGTCACATTTCTTGCTAACCTGCACTCCACAAACATAACAGCTGAACAGTTTCTCTTTTGTACCTATTATTATTTCATCTGATTGAACACTGCCACACAATTTAAAACCTTCTCTAATTCCACTGTTGAGAGTACAATCATCATAGACTATTGTTGATTTTCTGCTGCAGTTTTCATTTTGTAAGACTGCAGTATAAATCTCAGGAGTCAGATTCATGTCTACAGTCATTATCTCAGAGGCTCTGACATTTGGTGATTGTACCTCTTTTAATCTTGATTCAATGTTATTGTCTGTATTTAGTGTTGCAGCTGCCATACTTACATCAGCTTTCATTTCCCTCACAATTTTTTCTGTGAATTCTGGCAACACTTGATTGAATGCAGCATTTTGCACTGGTTCACTCTTTATGAAACTGTTCATAATTTTCAAATCTGGAATGTATACACTAGAGTATAGGTTGGATCGCTGGTTACAGGAATGGTCACCTGAAATTCATTGAATGAAACAATAATAATAAAAACTTCAGAGAATTATGGCAAGCACAAAAAATTTTAATTCTGTATGTTTTGTAGAGTCATATTGAGCATGATTTAAAAGTTATGCAACTTTAAGATTATTTTAAAAAGTATTTGTTTCTGTCTGATATGTTAATTGTTCATGGTGTATTGTGTACTATAAAACTTTCTTCCTTCTTCTTCCTCATTCATCCTGAAAAGGATGTTGGTTGCACTGTGTCACCATTTACAGCAAAGCTGTGATATTTGCACCTTTCAGCCCAACACATCCGACTTCTGCACAGCATTTTTTAGGACCTGGTTTGCCTTCCCTCTTCGATCCCTACTCACTCAGCCAGACTGCAATGATGCAGCCTGTTTCCAGGACCACCACTTGGAGGTGGAGTAGGGTCTTGGTCAGCTCTGGTTCACTGATGCAAGGTCAAGCAATGGGTCACTGACCGCATTTATCTCTCTTGCTGCGTCTTCAGTCTCCCTGAAAGTAATATAATAATAATAATAAATTCTTTAAGCGCCAAACACGGCGCATAAGGCAGAAACCAGTGCTCTCCAGGTTGTTCGTTGTGACGCCACTCCTCTTAGCTCTTGCACATTATTTAGGCCCAACGTTCTTCCTTCTCTTATTATTGTTCTTCTGAGTGTTTCTTTTGGTCTTCCTTTTTTCCGCTTACCCTCAGGAACCCAAGTGAGCGCCTGTAGTGGTATTCTGTTGTTTTGCATTCGTAGGACATGACCGATATATGACCATCGTCTTGTCCTTATATAGTCGGAGACATATTTCTGCCTAGAGTCTTCTCTTATTTGTCGATTAGTCTTGAATTCTTTCCAACTGATGTTCATGAGTTTTCTAAGACATTTGTTCTCGAATGTATTCAGCTTGTTCTGAAAGTAATAGTATACATTTAATAATTTTAAATGGTGTCGCAAAATGTTTTTTTTTATGTGGTCGCTAATCGCAAATATTCATTAATATTTTTATTGTTTGATTACTGCCCTTGGATGTAAGAAATGAGTAATAACAATTTATTTCCAAATTACTTCCCTCCAAACAGTCCAACCCGTGTGTTACTGGGGCCCGAAAGGGGTGCAAAGAATAGTAACACTGTACCCTACCAGTTATGTCATAAATAGTGACTAAGGATGGTTGGGCATGGGGTTGGTTACCCCATCCCACAAACACTTTTTACCTCAAAAACTTCAACAAACATGGACAAGTCAAATAAAGAATATAAATCAACTCAGCCGCCCAAGACAGAAGAAGGTCCTCTTGAAAGGAGGCGCATGAAGCCACCTAGAGAAAGCCAAAAGGAGTATGGGTTGCCGACTAACCTTTCTTCGTCTAGGAAAATCTCCAGGATTGGCACCTGGAATGTTCGCACTCTGTGTGAACAAGAGAAAACTGCACAGGTAGCAGCAGAAATTACAAATTACAGGATTGATATCCAGGGTCTCTGCGAGACATGGTGGAAAGACATAGAGAAGAGGAGATTGATCACAGGAGAAATGGTGTTCTCGTCAGGACAAGAGGAGGAAAGAGCCCACCACAGTGAAGAAGTGGCTCTAATGCTGTCCAAGGAAGCACAGAAGGCACTTATAGAATGGGAAGCAATGGGACCACTGTTACGGTATATGTTATTAACGCCGTCTGCTAAAGGTTAGCAGACGTGCAATTGTAAAGGTTAAGACATTTAATATATTGCGATAGATGTTTCAATTATTGAACGCTCCATACACGATCGATTATGACGTGTCTAGCGTTGTTTGGGTCACAGTCGGTAACTAGGAGACGCTACCCTTTGTTACTTTGACCGTCAAGCTGAATAGCTGCGTTTTTCTAGCCTTCCAAATTAATGGCATGATATAGCCATTTATATGTGTATTTATGCAGGACCAGGGTCAGTCCTAGAACTCTACGAGAGAGGAAACTTATGGAGGTTAGTGATTAACTAAATCCTTGGAAGGAGAAAGATAATTGTCTACTTTATACGAAGTAATTAGACTCACAGTCTCACTGTCGGCAGGTAGCCATTCTATCTGCGCATGCATATAGCTGTGATGTTCTGACGACAATTACTGCATTGTATCCTTAAACGGACATTGACACGTAAAACAGCAGTCTATGCTATTGATTGATTGATGCATGTACCTCATGTGTGAATTGAACTGTTTATGTATGTGTGTAATCCATATTAAATTGTGAAGGACTCGAACCGGAGGCATTATTCGTTGAATCACGTTACACCATTCAACCTTATGAATTACGTATTTTATGTCAAGTTGCTGAGTTAATAAGATGAGCAGTTGTTTACATCTTGATGCCAAGTTCAGGCATTACGACAAACCGAAGGTGAGGTTCACCCCATTCGCGTAAGAACATTAGCACGATCAGAATTCAGGCAAAACAACCAGTAACCACACACGAAAGTCCTTCAACAACCACAAATAATAACAGCAAGGTTTAAATCAGCCAAAAAGAAAGTAAATATAAACATCATTCAGTGTTATGCACCAACAAACGATAAAGAAGAATCTGTGAAAGAAGACTTTTACACCAGACTACAAAGTGTCTTGGGAGCCACGGTAGCATAGTGGTTAGTGCAGTGGTTTCCTAGCGCAGTGGTCTATGGTTTGATCCCCAGATGAGGTGGGATTTGATTAGGCCACAAATGGCTTCTGGGTCGACCAGCCCCAAATGGGTACCACAGCTACTCTGGGAAGGTTAAGGCGGCTGGCGTGATGCTGACCACATCTCCCCTAATGTGCCGACGGTCAAGAAAATAATGGCCTAACACCATATTCCCAATATGCCTCAAGGGGAGGTTTAACCCCCAGAAATGAAGAATTTCATTGAAAACATCAAATTTTAGATACATGTTGCACTGGAAAGTACATTCATTTGTCCACATTTCTGTATATTTATTTTCACTAAAACCTTTGTAGGGGATTTTATATAAATTTTTAAAGTATGTCAGGTAAGTGGTTTTTTTACCTAATTATATATGTAAAATATACAAATTGGTATATTTGTGATGCTATATTGCTTCTAATGCATGGTTTTTAATTTTCGGTACCGTATTTATTTCCCTGAAGCAAACAGAATTCAAGTTTTTCAAACATAGTTTCATGTGTAAAAATAATTTGAACTGACTAATTTTTATTAACAATGGGGTCCTTTGATGGGTCATCTAAATAATGTGGCTGGAGGTATTCCAGTAGAGTGGTAGGGTACCTCCTTATATGCAAATAAAGCTGCAGGTAAGAACGAATCACAGGATCCTGGTTTCTCCTGTGTGAGCTTACGTAAAATTGTAAGTAGAGTCCCGTTATATCTTTCCACTTGTCCAATCGATTGTGGATGATAAAATGTGCGGAGGAGAATATTTTGAAAAATCCTAAAAACTTCCTCCAGTTTCCCTCTGAACTGTAACCATTGTCAGTTAATATCTGATAAGGGTATCCTAATCTTGTTAATATTGAGAGCAAAGCATCTCCTACATGTACTGAGTCTGCTGAGGGTAGAGCAATCGCTTCCCCCCACATAGTACACGTCTACCAGAGAAAAGATGTATTTTTTCAGAAACTGATGAAAAGCGCAGACAGTCTGCTGAAATGAAGAATTTAATGAAAAGTAAGCTGCAAAGTATGACAGAGAACATGGAATCAATAAAGGAAAATACCAGAGATGATTCATACATAGCAGGGGGATACTGAGGTGAGTAAATTTTGTGTTAAAGTATAATTCCTCCCTTTTTTCTTAATTTTCTCAAAACCTCATTTTTCACACAAATGTGGGCACATTGCCCATGATTTTTCAAAAACTATTAGTGATACAGCAGTAAATTTTGGGCCACATGCTGTACACATAGTGCTCATTAAAATAAACTAAAATAAAGGATTTATGTTAACAAACTACAAAACTGTTAAGAAATAGCTAAGATACCCTCCTTAAAAATTTCAACAATTTTTCGATTGGTATGTGTAAAGTTTGTTTTCTTCTTTCCACTCTGTAAAGTTGCTTTCACACACACACTGGATGCTCTGTAAGGAAGGGTGGTGTGTTGTTGGGATCAGGCATGCTCCAGTCTACCCAGCTGTAAATGGGTAACTCACCCTAGTCCTGAGTTAGGGAAGGCAAAGGCTCCAGGGGAAGCAGGCCCTAAACTTGGTCACTTCAACCGACGCAGGATGGTGTATGTATGAAGTAGAAGTGTAGAGTGTGATTACCGCGAATTGTGTACTGTTCGTGTGCTGACCAATATAATCACTCATACACTTGTGTCTACAAGGCACCAATGCAGACTGCTGGAATCTTTGTTTACTCAATTTATTCAGACGTACACACTGGGACATACGAGTACATCATGGTATGTTGACATATCAATTTGTAGGTATACATAGCAGATCTGAAGTCATGACACATTCAGAAATAATGGGCAGTACATCAAAAGTTCAATGTCATGATACATTATGGCCACATCCCCCTATCTGACTAAACGCGTCAGTGAAGGCGGATCGATAAATAACCAAAGTTACTTGACGTCCATAGTTTGTAGTATATATTATGAAACCACGAAAGGGGGTTTCTAGCAAGATTGAGATCTCCCTGTCACTGTCCGATAATAAGATAAATAATCTGTTCTCTTGGCAGTGATCAAAACATATGATGACCGAAATCCAACATGGCTGTCTCCCTGAGTTGTCGTTCACTCATTCATAGGAAGGAGAATATAAGCCAGAGTTAATTTATAATGGTTATATAAATGATTTCGTAAATGTTTCCATACAGCTCTACGGTGATCAGGTTAATTTCACGTAGCCATAACCGCTGCAGGAAAATCTGTCATCTTCGTCGATACCAAACACGACACTAGCATAACGAAGCACCAAAAGTCAAGCTAGGCCTAACCGACGAGAGATCATCAAAAATAGGAGCTGGGTTTACCTGGAGTCCGAATCATCTATATACTGACATAAGGAGAGTCTCTAACACAAACTATCGTAGAGACACCATCTCCTTCAGAAGAAAAACCACATCGTAAGACATTTTTTTCTGACGAAAGGACCAGCTCTTGAAAAACGTACCTCGCCATTTGTAAGCGGTACATCGGAACTCATCACGACTTGTCAAAACAACTCATACTTCCGCTAGACCGGAATACAAGAATCTAGTCCCTCCTACCAATCCAAAATATACAATATAGGACTGATTCTACTTGTACTAATAATATGTAATACATATGAATTCAGGCCATAAACACAATAAGCAAATTAATATATTTTCTGGCCCTAAAAAATAAGTACAAACGCAAGCGCAATATCCTTGCGCCGGATCAATATCCAGAACGATTACTCCTATAATCAAAAGTGTGAATCAAACATGGATTATCTCGCTTTTACCATAGACAGCATTTTCATACACAAATGAATGAATGTCTATATTTTTCCCATATTAAATAGCCATATCGATTTTTGTAAAATGTGCGTCAAAATATGCACGCAACAGATTACCACACCCCTCGGGAAAAAAAAAATGGTACTTTTTTTTTTTTTGAAATACATCTAGGAGCAACATACAATAGGCTCACAACGCACCAATAACAATGCGCAGATGATAAGCATAAGTTTTATGACCTTAGAGAAAGTACTTCTCTAAGTATAAATATTTCCAGAGAGGTGTCACCAACGCATACTACAATATTAGCAATGACACAATTTCCACATTAGTTTATACATAAATTTCATCTAAGATATCTTAACATCATGATCATCAAAGACGAAAAACATTGAAAGATCAGCGGTGAATAAATATCAATGAACCGCTAAGTAGTGTTACAATCAATATATGATATATTACATATGTGTACACATTTCAACATAGAAACAACTGTATCAAAGTTGTATAACAGTTATGAATCATGTGGGCATCTAGACAAAATATCTGCCATCACATTTTCTGACCCACGGATAGCTCGCACCGAAAAATGAAATGGCTGTAGAGCAATCGCGTATCGCGTTGATCTCGCGCTCTTCAGATTTTTACTCTGAATAGCCGTAAGAGCTTTCTGGTCAGTTTCCACAATGAAATGCGCGCCCAGAAGAAATCTTTGCAGTTTAAGGATTGACCAAACCATAGCCAATAATTCACGGTCTAGGACCGAGTAATTCTTCTCTGCGGCATTTAATTTCCGAGAAATATACATCACAGGATGCAGAGTTCCAGAGTACTCTTGCATTAGTGCAGCTCCAATCCCGGTGGATGAAGCGTCACTACGAAGAATAAATGTCTTATCCTTAGAAGGCAATACTAGGATAGGTGAAGTAGAAAACATAGTTTTAACCTTATCCAAAGAGGATTGACATTCTTGAGTCCAATGGACTACATTAGGAGACCCTTTCTTTAGCAAGGAAGAAAGAGGTGACATAATGGAGGACAGATTCGGGATGAATCGTCCATAAAATTGTATTAGACCTAAGAGACTTCGTACTTGCTTTTTAGTCTTAGGAATAGAAATGTTAAGTATCTTACTTGTATTATGGTCTTCTGTTTTTAGGAACCCATGACCAACACGGTGTCCTAAGAAAGATATTTCGCTAAAACCAATACATGCTTTCGATGGTTTCGCTGTCAGGTTATGCTCGCGTAAGATAGACAATAGTTCATTTATACCATTATAGTGATCGTTCCAAGTATCACTGAAAAGACAGATGTCATCAAGATACGCAATGACATCTGAGCGATGAGATAGGATTCGACGCATCATGCGTACAAATGTAGCAGGGGCGTTCATAAGACCGAAAGGCATGAAATTCCATTGGAATAGACCCCTAGGCGTCGAAAAAGCAGTAAACGGTTTGGCGTGTTCGGATAGTGGAACTTGCCAATATCCCTTAGACAAATCGAGTTTAGTAAAGAAGTGAGAATTCGATAGTCTCGTAAGTAGCTCTTCTAGTAAAGGCATAGGTTCAGCATCGAATTTAGTCACTTGATTCAATTTGCGATAATCCACGCAAAGACGTATGTTATTGTCTTTTTTCCGTACTATAACCATCGGCGAAGAATATGCTGATGTGGATGGTTCAATAATTTTTAACTCTATCATCTCATCTAACTCTTTCTCTACCTGTGCTTGAAAATGTATCGGGATAGGATACGGTCTGACTCTTATAGGACTATGGTCAGTAAGAATAATGTCATGTTGAATGACATCAGTTTGACCAGGAATGTCAGTAAGGACATCCTGAAATTGTTCTAACATAGTAGAAACTTGTTTCTGCTCTCCTGGAGATAATTCTGGAGAAATTGCAACATCTTTCCATGATTCATTAGAGTGAAGAGGAATCATTGGAAAAGGTAAATTTACATCCGAGAAACTCGTTTCCTCATCCTGTATTACTGACAGAGATGAGTACTGTCCATGTTGGACTGGAAAATCGTCCGTTGCCTGGAAAACAGGTTGTAAATAATCAGGACGTTCATGGAATTCCGTGAGCATGTTGATGTGGAAGGTTTTACGCTTCCCGTCAATATCGACGATATAGTCAACATCGGAAACTTTTGATATTATATCGTACGGACCTTTCCAAGAAATGAGAAGTCTATTTTCCCTACAAGGTAGCAAGACAAATGCTTTGTCACCTGGACAAAGTTGACGCAAACATCTCTTTTTATTGGCAAATTCCCTTGCCTTCTGTTTCGCAAATTCAGAAGAAGCAGTTGCCAATTTGCATGCTTCAATAATCTTGTGTCTAAGTGCGATGACATATTCATAAGAGGATTTTGTGTCATCGACAATATTATCAGCAGTTATAAGATCATGAAGTAAGGACATAGGACCTCGCGGTTTCGCGCCAAAGACAAGTTCAAAGGGAGAAAATCCTGTATGTTCGTTGGCGACCTCTCTATATGCAAAGAGAGCCGCGGGTAAAACCCTATCCCAATCCTGAGGATGATCTTCTGTTATCTTACCTAGTAGGTTTTTCAGAGTTCTATTCAAACGTTCCACCATCCCATTGGACATAGGATGATAAATACTACTCAGCGATCTCTCTATCTTCAGAGTCGACATTACTTGAGACATGGTATCCGATATGAGTTGGGTACCATGGTCGGATAATATTTCTGCTGGAAACCCCAGACGAGAAAATATTAACCAAAGAGCATCTGCGACATCAGCAGTAGTTATGCTCTTTAGAGGAACAGCCTCCGGCCAACGTGTGCACATATCAACACACGTCAAAATAAATTGGTGTCCTCTAGCAGACTTTATCTTAAATGGACCAATGATGTCTATCGCCATTTTTTGAAATGGCCGAATGGGAATGTCTGCAGCCTGAATAGGTGCATCATGGCGTGGACCTCTGGATTTAATCTCTTGACATACTTTACAAGATCGACAATAGATTCGTATGTCCTTATTCACAGCAGGCCAAAAGAAAGATTGAAGAACTCTAGCTTTAGTACGGGAAAAACCCATATGTCCAGCACACTGCGAATCATGAGCGTGCTGTAAGATTTTAACTCTCATATTTTTAGGCACAAGGATTTGAGAATGAATGGACTTAGCGGAGTCTTGTACCATACGTACAAGTACGCCATTCTTCATCGTAATCCAAGATTTACGATTTGTATCCTTATTCGGATCACCTTTTGTTGCCAGAGTAAAGAATTTCTTTAGAGTAGGATCATCTTCCTGCTGTTTGATAAAGGAATCGTGGGAAATCTCCAAGGGATCATCTTGGATCTGCGCATCATTATCTTCAGAATGTGAAGATTGTGGCATATTAAGAGCTTGAGCCCTAGTGATTACTGCATTAGCAGATTGCATATTAACATTTTCCCAATTAGAAATTTGCTGTGGAGTGCATTCTTTCACTCCATGAATGCGACCGATGATAAGATCAGCGATCGGATTCGGCAAGAGACATGCTTGCACCTCTCCTGTAAAGAAAGGCGTAGCAATATTGATAATGGCAGTGGAGTACTTCTCCAATGTGCCACCAAATGTTACACATTTGACTATATTGCCTGTAGCTCGAGAAGGATTTACGAGTGATTGCCTCACTCCAATGGTAGTGCACCCCGAGTCGAAAAGAATTGATACCGGAGTACCATCTATTAGGCCCCTATTAAAGACAAGAGCACCCCTTCCATTATGCGCAATTGACGCATGGAGAGCGGGAAGTGGGTGACCGCAGCTTAAAGTAGACACTGTGGTTGGATCGAATAATGTTTTGCATTGCGAACACTCAGATGCTCTAGCAAAATCGAAAGCGGAATTTGCTACACTATTGGAGTCTTTTTTATCATTATTCTGATTATCGGTGTCGTGGAACTCCTGTTGTGCAGAGTTAGCCTGGTAATAAGATTTACCATGTCTTTTGTGTTGTGATCTACCTCGGTTATAATTGTCTCTATAATTATTATTGCCTCTGTTATAACCCCTATTTGGGTTTGAATCATAATATTCATGATCATAATCATCATGCTCATTATATTGAGTATCCCTGTAATATTGTTTCTTTTGTCTCCATGAAGCACTTGGGTAGTTCCTATAGCTACTCCCTTTCCGAGAATTTCTAACATTATGGGTACCCCTCGCGTGTCGAGTACTATCAGCCCGATTCCAGTTCTTCGAAGAAGAACTCTGATTTGAGTGGTTATCTTGGTTTTGATACTTATTCCAATTAACCTTTTTATCAAATTTATTTTTAGCTCCTTGGAATTTGTGTGAGTAATTCTGATTATATTCTGTTGCCGAAGCAACTGGCATACTCTCTTTAATGTTAGAGTTACTAAGAATCATGTCAGGGTGTGCCGTGGCATACTGGTCACAATATTCTTCCATTTGCTTTATTGTACTAGGTTTACGCTCATGTAAGAACTCTAGGAATGATTTATTTACAGAAGACATGACCTTGTCTCTTAGCAATAAATCCGTAAGACCATCAAATGTTTTCTCTGTTTTGGATAATTCAATCCATCGTGAAAGTGTAATTCGTGCTTTTGAGATGAAATCTGAGAATTCTACACCTACCTCAGGTCTCATTGTTTTAAACAAAAGACGATAACCTTCCTCAGACAGCTGATATCTCTTTATCAAAGCTGCCCTAACAGCATCATAATTATCTTTGTCGGCCTCTTCAACAAAATATAACTTACTCAGAGACTCCCCTTTTAGATTTTCAGACAACTGATTCACATACTGTGATTTGTCAACATTATGAGATCGACAAGCCCGTTCAAATCTAGAAAGCCAAAATGTTATGTCATCACTGGTAGGGTTAAACGCTGGTACCTTGACCTTGTACACAAAGGGTTTACCATTACCACCAGATGCCTGATTAACATTACTCATACATGTCAATTTTAATTTCTCTAATTCAAACTCATGTTCTCTTATTGCTTTTCTCTCTTCAGCTTCTCTATCTAATTTTTTTTGTTCTGCAGCAGCTTCTAATTTTTTCTGTTCTGCAGCAGCAGCAACTTCTAGTTTTTTCTGTTCTGCAGCAGCTTCTAATTTTTTCTGTTCTGCAGCAGCAGCAACTTCTAATTTTTTCTGTTCTGCAGCAGCTTCTAATTTTTTCTGTTCTGCAGCAGCAGCAACTTCTAATTTTTTCTGCTCTGCATCAGCTTCTAATTTCTTCTGTTCTGCCTCAAATCTCCTTTCCTCCACTTGCATCTGCAATTTCTTAAGTTCAGCAGCAGTATCAGCTTCTTTTTCTAATCTTTTTTCTTCAGCTAAGGCTTTCCTTTCTTCTGCAGCAGCTTTTTTTTCTTCTATTTGAAGTTTTCTCTCCTCAGCCGCAGCTTTTTTTTCCTCAGCAGCAGCCTTTCTTTCTTCAACAGCAGCAGCAATTTTTTTCTCTTCTGCAGCTAATGCTTTGTCATATTGAGCAACAGCCCATTGTTCTAAGTCTTTTCCAGTCTTATCAAGAGATTTTCCTTGTGCAATAAAATAATCTAATGTAGACATATTGTCTTCTTAAATCAGAAACCTGAAAAAGTAAATAAATTACCCTCTTTCAAGTTAATGGGAGACAAGTCTATACCTTAGACTTAGTCTTAGTCCAAACTTGTATGGTTTATAATAACCAATGATAACTTGAGTACCTGTGGACACAATAACTGTATCTCAAATACTGTGGGAGACAAGCCTTACAAAGGTCTTGTATACCTCAATGTAATCAAAGATCACTTGGGTACCTGTGGAAAAAATATTTCCCTTTACCAATCACTTTGGGAGACAAGCCTTACAAAGGTCTTGTACATTTTGTTTTATAACAATAACAATCATAAAGTACTGATCTGTACTATACTATCAGTGTATACCACTATACGTCATATGTCAACTAAAGACATTACAAAGGACAAACAAGAAAAGACAATATGAACACATTTGCAGAGATCAAATTAAATTAAATAGGAGAAATGAAAAAAAATGATCACAGAAACCGTGATGATAACTGCAATAATAAAATGACAAGACAAATAACGCCACAGTGTATAAACATAAGGGTGTAAAAAACTGAAATGAAAGGAAAGATGAGACCTACAATTATACAAACAAATCAAACAAAACTAAGGAACACAAAATTATTACCAAAAACAACGAAGAAAAGAACACCTCATCACAACTAACAGAAATAGCAGCAAATTGTTGCTAACAAATTTCCAATTAAGAAAATGTGTACCTATCGAATACTAGTACCAGACCAATGTAACTCGGCATACCTTGTACTAGTCACACAGAACATAAACTAATTTAATACATAACAAATAACATGTAAGCATAAATAGCATATAATAATAATAATAAATTCTTTAAGCGCCAAACACGGCGCATAAGGCAGAAACCAGTGCTCTCCAGGTTGTTCGTTGTGACGCCACTCCTCTTAGCTCTTGCACATTATTTAGGCCCAACGTTCTTCCTTCTCTTATTATTGTTCTTCTGAGTGTTTCTTTTGGTCTTCCTTTTTTCCGCTTACCCTCAGGAACCCAAGTGAGCGCCTGTAGTGGTATTCTGTTGTTTTGCATTCGTAGGACATGACCGATATATGACCATCGTCTTTTCCTTATATAGTCGGAGACATATTTCTGCCTAGAGTCTTCTCTTATTTGTCGATTAGTCTTGAATTCTTTCCAACTGATGTTCATGAGTTTTCTAAGACATTTGTTCTCGAATGTATTCAGCTTGTTCTCCAATGATTTTGTTATTTTCCAACTCTCACAGCCGTATGTTAACACTGAGATAACATTTGAATTAAACAGACGAAGCTTGGTATGTATATTCAATGATCGTAATTTCCAAATGTTAGATAATCTATTGAAGGCGCTAGCTGCCAAAGCAATTCTAGTATGGATTTCTCTTGTTGTGTCACCATCCTGAGTCATTTTACTGCCTAAATAATTGAAACTTTCAACTTTCTGTAGTTTTTCCCCATTCAAGATGATATCAAAGGTCTCGTTAGAAAAGTTCATAGCTTTAGTTTTAGAGGCATTTATTTGGAGACCAATTTTAACCGAGAGATGACACAAATTATTTATTGCTTCTTGGGATTGTCTTGGTGTTGAACTTAAGAATGCTACATCATCTGCGAAATCCAGGTCCCCCAGGAATTTTCCATTTGTCCATTTTATACCCAATTGTTCATTGTGGGTATAGTTTCTCATAACCCAATCAATAGCTATTCCAAAAAGTAGTGGTGACATAATACAGCCTTGTTTCACCCCTGTTTCTACTGTAAACCATTCTGTATTCCCTTTATTTGTTCTAACACAACATCTTGCATTGTCATATAGCGCTTTGATTATATTCACATATTTTGTTGGAAAACCATAGATTGTAAGTATCTTCCACAATGATGGGCGGTGTAGACTATCAAAGGCTTTTTGAAAATCGACGAAGGTGATAATAAGTGGCGATTGCCTTTCCACTGATTCTTCTATAATTGTTCTTAGTGTGAATATTTGATCAATACATGATCGTTTCGGCCTGAAACCCGCTTGTTCTTCTCTGATCTTTTCGTCAGCATGCAATTTAAGTCTTTCTAACATCATGCAACATAATAATTTTCCAGGTACTGATAATAGAGATATACCACGCCAGTTATTACAGTCTGATAGATCACCTTTCTTCGGTAACTTTACAATAATACTGTCTTTCCATTGTTGTGGTGGTTGTTCTTCTCTCCATACTTCATTTATAATATCTAAAATTCTCAAGAGGTTGTTGTCATTAACTGCTTTAATCATTTCCCCTGAAATTTCGTCAACTCCAGCAGCTTTAAAATTTTTAAATCTTTTAACGGCTTGTTTGATCTCGTCCAGCGTGAATTCATCGCAAGTTATTGGCAAGGTGGTTGTGGGTGTTTCATTATTAAAATCAGGTGTTACTGTTGGTGGTGGTCTGTTTAGCACCTCCATGAAGTGCTCAACCCATCTCTTCATACAATATAATTTATGTCATGAATGGAATGTGTTGCAGGTATGGTGTTGTAAAGCAGGCACAGTTTATTTTAATTCTAATAACTTGCCACTTTATTGAGTAATAGATTTAATTCTAAACTATTACACTGTCAATTTTTTCTCTTTTGAGCATATGAAGATCCCACGATGAACTATGCACTTTATGTTCAACAACACTGTGATTCTTCTGTACGTTGAGAAATGTCAACAATACTGCTCCAGATATTTTCTACACTTGATACCACTGTCCTGTGTAATACTGTCTGTACAGCGAAAAACTGTCAACAAGCGCTGACCTAGATACAGCATCCTATCGGTAATACAGGTCAAGCTGACATCGACTGTATAGCTGACCTAATGGTGTTGATGTGTTCAAACAAATGTTCTTTCAGCTGTAAACTGTGATTCTCAACACAAAACTGCGTAAGCTGGACCCAGGAATCTGGCTCGCCACTGTAAAGTTTGTTTTCTTCTTTCCACTCTGTAAAGTTGCTTTCACACACACACTGGATGCTCTGTAAGGAAGGGTGGTGTGTTGTTGGGATCAGGCATGCTCCAGTCTACCCAGCTGTAAATGGGTAACTCACCCTAGTCCTGAGTTAGGGAAGGCAAAGGCTCCAGGGGAAGCAGGCCCTAAACTTGGTCACTTCAACCGACGCAGGATGGTGTATGTATGAAGTAGAAGTGTAGAGTGTGATTACCGCGAATGGTGTACTGTTCGTGTGCTGACCAATATAATCACTCATACACTTGTGTCTACAAGGCACCAATGCAGACTGCTGGAATCTTTGTTTACTCAATTTATTCAGACGTACACACTGGGACATATGAGTACATCATGGTATGTTGACATATCAATTTGTAGGTATACATAGCAGATCTGAAGTCATGACACATTCAGAAATAATGGGCAGTACATCAAAAGTTCAATGTCATGATACATTATGGCCACATCCCCTATCTGACTAAACGCGTCAGTGAAGGCGGATCGATAAATAACCAAAGTTACTTGACGTCCATAGTTTGTAGTATATATTATGAAACCACGAAAGGGGGTTTCTAGCAAGATTGAGATCTCCCTGTCACTGTCCGATAATAAGATAAATAATCTGTTCTCTTGGCAGTGATCAAAACATATGATGACCGAAATCCAACATGGCTGTCTCCCTGAGTTGTCGTTCACTCATTCATAGGAAGGAGAATATAAGCCAGAGTTAATTTATAATGGTTATATAAATGATTTCGTAAATGTTTCCATACAGCTCTACGGTGATCAGGTTAATTTCACGTAGCCATAACCGCTGCAGGAAAATCTGTCATCTTCGTCGATACCAAACACGACACTAGCATAACGAAGCACCAAAAGTCAAGCTAGGCCTAACCGACGAGAGATCATCAAAAATAGGAGCTGGGTTTACCTGGAGTCTGAATCATCTATATACTGACATAAGGAGAGTCTCTAACACAAACTATCGTAGAGACACCATCTCCTTCAGAAGAAAAACCACGTCGTAAGACATTTTTTTCTGACGAAAGGACCAGCTCTTGAAAAACGTACCTCGCCATTTGTAAGCGGTACATCGGAACTCATCACGACTTGTCAAAACAACTCATACTTCCGCTAGACCGGAATACAAGAATCTAGTCCCTCCTACCAATCCAAAATATACAATATAGGACTGATTCTACTTGTACTAATAATATGTAATACATATGAATTCAGGCCATAAACACAATAAGCAAATTAATATATTTTCTGGCCCTAAAAAATAAGTACAAACGCAAGCGCAATATCCTTGCGCCGGATCAATATCCAGAACGATTACTCCTATAATCAAAAGTGTGAATCAAACATGGATTATCTCGCTTTTACCATAGACAGCATTTTCATACACAAATGAATGAATGTCTATATTTTTCCCATATTAAATAGCCATATCGATTTTTGTAAAATGTGCGTCAAAATATGCACGCAACAGTATGTTAAAATCCAAAAAAACTCAGACGTCAAACCAATCAAAATTATTTTAGTATACAATCATTATCATATATTAACAAATGAAATGGCCAAATTTCATAACTCAAGTTGTTCTCACATTTGAGATATCTTGGGCAACAAAATACCCAAAAAAGCTAAAATTTCCACCATAGATTGCAAGTTTTTAGTATATACCTCAATGTTTTGTATTTTTTTCAGTCATTTTCCTTGTATAAATGACCAGATATACATATTAACTTATAATTCTGTGTTTTTCATTTTGGGGGTTTAACCTCCCCTCAATGGGCATGTAACGGGATCCTTTACCTTTTTACAAAGTGTCTTGGACAGTAAGATAAGAAAGGACATCACAATTTTGATGGGGGACTGTCACAGAACATTTTCATGAGTATGAATGATGATAGTGTTTGGTGTAAGGGTCACTGAACTGTTGTTAACACTTGGTTAAGTGTAAACTCAAATAGTGAGTTCATGTCTGACTTTATGTCAACATGGTGTGACTTGTACATGCATGGTAGAAAGCATGTAGTGAATACAAGCCTAGTGTGACTGAATGCTTCTGTGTTCGACAGCCGAGCTAAGCGCTCGAGTCTGTATTTTGGAAGCCGAGCTGTAAGCTCATATTTGTGATTGTATCATTCTTATATGGGATTATTGTATTAATGATGTGATAAGTGTCTTATCATACAGGCGACAGTTTTTCCGCCTAAGAGTGTTCCAGGAGGAGCTTTGTTAATAAGTATGATGTAGACATAATGGTTATGTCATAGGCGACGCTTTTCCCACCTTGGAGTATTCCTGTTCGTGGAGAACAGTATAGGGCGTTGCAGTGTCCGCCCCTGAAGCTACCATGAAGAAAGGCGATGCGTTTCCTGCCTGGTAGCTGGTTTTTGGATTAAATACAGGCGAAGTGTTTTGTCCCGCCTGGGAGGAGATTATGTGAATCTATGGCGAGGGTTATTCCGCCAATCACTGATAAGTGATATATACACCTGGATGGTGATTTAAGTGTGCGAAGAGAGTATGCCGCACCGAGGACTTTATATGTAACTGTGTGTACTGCCTGTGCACGTCAGGGAGGCCAGTCCCTAGTTATTGTCGTGATTGTTATTTCCTACAGGCAATGTCAGCCTGGAGGTGAGTCAGTATGCTTGCCAGTATAATTGATATTCAGGACATGTATGTGGATGTTTCAGATGCATACGGTCACTGGGCTGGCACAGTGGGGAAATTTGGGACAGGAGAAACCAACGATCGAGGACTAAGGCTACTAGAATTTGCCAGCAACTATAAACTAACCCTTGCAAATACACTATTTCCTCATAAGTTATCAAGAAGAACAACGTGGCATGCCCCAAAAACTGAGATACATGGCCAAATTGATTTTATTCTTGTATCCAAAAGATTCAAGTCCAGCATTAATAAAGCCAAGACTAGGACTTTTCCTGGCGCCGACATTGGTAGTGATCACGACATGATATTGATGACGCTCAAGCTTAAACTCAAAAAGAACTATAATCAAAACAGATGTTCTCAGTTAAGATTCAATTTAGACAAATTGAAAGATCCAGAAATCGCGGGAATCTTTGAGGCAACTGTTGGAGGAAAATTCGCAGCTCTCAACTTTTTGGAGGATGATATCAACTCAATCACAGAGAACATGAAAGACGTGCTCATTGAATCAGCAACATAAATACTTGGTAAAAGAAAGAAAATAAACAAACCATGGGTTACAGATGACATTCTGAAGTTATGTGATACACGGCGGGAAATGAAAAAGGTTAAGAAAGAGGTTCCTGAAGCAGCATGGCAATACAGTATGGTGAATAAAAATATTAGAAAGAAAATGAAACAGGCCAAAGAAAAATGGGTAGCTGATCAATGTGAGTCCATTAATACGGGGCTAATAAAAGGTAACAGCAAGGCAGCTTTTGACACATTAAGAAGACTATCAAAACCCCAACAGCCCAGGGTAACTGTCATAGAAGATAGCAATGGGGCTCTGCTCAATGAAAAAACAGCTGTAATGAGAAGGTGGACAGAATATTGTAAAGAATTATATAACTGTAAACTTGACACTGACTTAGGCATATTAAACAACATTAAGTGCGAAAACAGAGAACTCGGAAATGCAGCAATACTACGGGAAGAAGTGGAAGAGGCTATATGTTCGATGAAAGGAGGGAAGTCACCGGGTGTGGATAATATACCAGCAGAGCTCTTGAAATATGGAGGACCAGATATAGTAAAAATCATGACAAAATTTGCCAGAAGATATGGAGTACAAAAAAATGGCCAAAAGAATGGACGCAGTCATTAGTAATACCACTTCCAAAGAAAGGAAATCTAAAAATGTGCAAGAACTACAGAACCATTAGCCTTATTAGTCATCCAAGTAAGGTAATGTTAATGATACTTTTGAACAGAATAAAACAGAAATCAGAAGAAATCTTGTCAGAGGAACAGGCTGGCTTTAGACCAAAAAGAAGTACCTCAGAACAAATCTTCAATATTAAATTACTGATCGAAAAACATCTCCAGCATCAACATGATTTATACCATAACTTCATCGATTTCACAAAAGCCTTCGATCGAGTCTGGCATGAAGGCTTATGGCAAATAATGAGAAAATTCAATTTTGATACCAACATCATAGATATCATTGAAGCACTATACAAGGACGCAAGCAGTGCTGTTTTTGCAAGCAACGACATTGGAGAATTTTTCAAAACAACTGTAGGAGTTCGCCAGGGATGTATCCTGTCACCAGTGCTCTTTAATATTTATCTAGAACATATTATGCAGGAGGCTCTCTACGATTATAAATCAACCATATCGATTGGAGGCCGACCTCTGTGTAATCTACGTTTTGCTGATGATATTGATCTGATAGCTGGAACAGAATCAGAACTTCAAGACCTTACCTCTAGACTGGAGAAAGTAACAAGAACATATGGGATGGAAATTAATATAGAAAAAAGCAAGATATTGGTGAATAGCCATAAGAAACATGTTCCGACCAACATTACGTTAAATGGGCAAACGTTAGAAGAAGTTAACACCTTTAAATATCTCGGGTCCACTATATGTAGTGATGGAAGATCAAATAAAGAAATCAAGACAAGACTTGAGATGGCCTCAGCTGCCATGACAAGGTTGAATGTGATCTGGAAAAGTAACATCAGTTTTCCTGTGAAGATCAAATTATACAAATCACTTGTATTATCTATTCTCTTGTATGGGTGTGAGGGCTGGACACTCACTGCAGATACGGAGCGAAGGATTCAGGCTTTCGAGCATAAATGTTATAGAAGAATTTTGCGCATTTGCTATAAAGAGCACAAAACAAATGTCTATGTTAGAGAGAAGATAAACACCTATGCAGGCCAGCAAGAACCACTTTTGTCAATAGTGAAACGTCGAAAGCTTGCCTGGTTTGGGCATGTAACTTGTCATGACTCCCTTTCGAAAACGATCCTCCAGGGAACAGTCGAAGGTAAACGGAGAAGAGGAAGGCAAAGAAAATCCTGGGCTGATAACATCAAAGAATGGGCAGGACACGGTATCTCCACACTTGTAAGCATTGCTGAGAATAGAGAGCAGTGGAGGACCCTGTCTGCTGATGCTTCCACCATGGCACCCCTATGACCCATGACGGGTTATGGGTTGAGATGAGATGATGATGTGGATGTTTAATAAATGTTTGGAACTGTAACCAGTGGCGTTGGGTTGGTTTGTGCGAGCCAATGTTTACCACCATCTACACACTATCGCCACACCCCATCATCAGCGTATATCTCATACAGTATTCTGAAATTCTGGGGACATCATCGTCAATACCAGTTTCTGACATACTGGGGGCTTAAACAGTTCCTTGACATATTGGGGAGCTCGTAGAAGGAGTATCGTGAACCGGGGAAGTAAAGAATTGTCAACCACTTCACCCCTGCATCTACAAATGTAAACAGACTGTAATTGTTACACTGTGCTGGCGAGCTACGGTCCTGAAGTCAAAATATATTCTCAGCCAATCAATGGAGAGCAAGTTGTGACCTACTGACCATTTAAATACAGCAGTGTTTTCAAGCTGTGTCCTGCTTGAAAAGTTTCAGTACGTTGGCGAAGTCTGCGCAGTAGAATTACACTGAAGTGGCCTACTGCTTTGCCAACCTTGCCATGTTTGATGGTGTACTGGCTGTTACAACCACAAGCTGACCTGTCCTACAGATTTGCACTGGCCTGTCGGAGTGTGTCGTTTGGAGTCTGAGTTTCGACGTCACGTGATGTCCTGTGTGTGCTGTCCACATTCTTTCACGAAGTCACCAGGAAAAACAAGTGTGAACAACTACTACTAGTTCTTCAGCCTAGTGGATTGTCAAGTTTACCTGCACTTAAGATACGTATTATTTGTATAAATTAGTTTTGATTGTCTGTGTATTATTTTTTCTTTCGTTATCGTTTGTGTAAGTTACTTCATGTGGCATGTGTTCATTTGATTTGCACAGTTTGTGTAAGCTGTTTACCTTTTGGTGGATGTGTTGTTAGTATGGCATTCTTTTCTTAGCTGTGTTGTGTGAGTGTTTGTAATTGTTTCTGATATTTTGAATCTAATACTTGCCTTTATTTTTTCAGGTTTATGTAATTAGTTTATAGTACATTAGGATAGATATTTGTTTTGTTTTGTTTTATTTGAAGTAATAGCTTACTTGTCATCATTTAACTAGGTTAGACCTAGATTATAAGCATTAGGCCTATACTTACTTACTTAGTAGTTAGTATTGTAGACATATTTTACATTAGCATTAGTGTTTATATTATAGTTCTGATTAGATGTTAATAGTTTTCTGTTTCTTTTTATTCAGAATTTGTGTCAGTGAGCTGGAGTGCTATCGCCCAGTATTTCTGATACTTCTGACTGCACAATTTCAACACCTTGATTGGACTTGCCATTCAAGACACTTCTTCAGAGAAAAGTTGATTTATTTCGTGCAACATATACTCTTCTCTGTTTACATACCACTTAAGCTTTTACTGGTGGTCATCCATTGTGCAGTGTTTGTATTCATTGCGTCTATTTTTGGCTATATTTTTGTGTGAGATTAATACATCTTTCTTTCCCGGAAGGAACATGTATTGATCTATCTATAGGTCTTGTGAAATTAATTCCATTTTGGTCTGCCGGTCTTGTGGAGACGCGGAGGTGTAGCCAGTTGGTATTAATTGAACATTTATGTGCGTTAGCTGTTTAAGTCTTGTTTGTATATATATTGTCGTGTAAATAATAGTATTTCTCATGTGGTGTTTACATATGGTTTTCTTGCGTCAGTTCTTACTATCACTGTAAATAAGTTCATTTTACAGTTCCATTGTTGTTTTGTTTTTAGGCGTGGTATTAAACACCTATACCTATTTTCTTTTTACTTTCATCTGTTATCCCCCCGCCTGTGGGTTATTGTTTGTCTTTCTTGTACTTGTAGTGTATTTCATCATCATCAGATCCATTTGTCTTCTTGGATATCATTTATATATTTTATGCATGACTTGATATATATGAGTATTGAGAATGAGTGCTATAGGTTAGGCATTTGTAATTAGTTATTTAAGCATTCATTATTTCATTAGAATTTCTTGCTTTGCTGTTGCAGCAAGATTCTTAAGTGGGACTAATTTCATTAAATAGTCTTACTTACTTTCAATTTCATTGGCTATAGTTATTGCTCAAAGGAATTTGGTTATGGGCAATTCTGCAGGTTTCATGGATGATTCATTTTCATCATCATGTTAGGAGCCAATGCAACAGTGTAGTAGAACATGTGAGAACAGAAGAAGGAGGATAGCTCTGAGAGAGTTGGCATTGGCAATAAGGAATGGTGTTACATACGAGGTGTATAACTCTCGTATAGAAGTAAGAAAGAGAGATAGTGTGAAAGTTTATCAGTTAAAAATGAAGAGTACTTTTGAGATTAAGGTACAACCAAAATGCAGTCAATATAAGGAGAGACCTGAATTGGATGTGAAAAAGAAATCTGATTCAGCTGTGACTAAGGTTAAAACTGAAACAAGGAGTGTGTCAGTGCAAAATGAGACAAATGATGTTGGTGTCCAAACAGATAATTTGAAGAGCACTACATTCCCATACGAGATGTTATCAACAGTGACTGAAGTCAAGATATCGGATAAGGGTAGAATAGATGGTGATTCAGTCAATAGTAAGGAAATAGTAAGATCACAGGTAGAAAACCAAAGGAGTGGTACAAAGACTACAGAGCTAACCATAAAAGCATCTGAGGAACCAGATTGTGTTCCAGTGTCTATACATGCAGAGACATGTTACACATCCCAAGAAGGCGCTACTCAAAAGAGTGCTTTGTCATCTGATACAGACCAAGTAGATATAGACAAAGTGATTCTAGAGGAAGAAACCTATGAGGGGAAAATGCAAAGGATAATAGAGTTTTACAGAGCTAAACAGCAAAGACTAGAAAGGAAAGTAGAAGAGACATATGAAGAAATAGAGGATAAATACAAAGCTGAAATGCAAAGATTACAAGGGGATTATGAGATGGCATGGAGAAGCAAAGAGGGAATAGCCAAATTAGAAGTGGAGGAAAACAAAGCAATAGACGAGAGGTACAGGGCTCAAATCCAAACAATAAATGAGCAATATGAAGCTGCAAAGAAAATTCGGGATGAGCTAGATAAAGCAATGGAGTAGCTAGACAAAGCAATAGAAGAGAAATCTAAGTCTGGAAAACATAGATTAGAGCAGCAAGCAGAGGCATTGAAGGATCAAGTTAAATCTATGGAGGAGCAACACGAGACTATGTCTGATACAGATCTGTCTGATTTGGAGAAGGTACCAGAAGATGCAGAATTTCAATGCAAAAAGGCTAAGATGGAGCATACTACTTCTGTAGCAAAAGTATCAGTAAAGGAAGCTACTGAAACTGCAAAGAAAGAGGTTTGGAAGACAGTAATAGATGGTCTCAAGGGAGAAGGTGCTGGAATTACAGCCCAGTTAGAATTATTACTGCCTTACAACTTCAAAGGCAAAAGTGCAGCAAAAAGTAAAGAGCCATTGAAATTATTAATGTTTGATGCTATCAAGAGGTTACCATCAGATAAGTGGGACATGGATGATCTCTTTGCTTTATTGAAGATACTATGCTATCTAGAGATACTGTTATGATCTTTGTGGTGATAGTTGGTGAAATTGCATGAGTGCTGGAAGGTGATGTATGACACATTTTATGCTGGAAGATAGTTGAGAGCTGATGGGAAGACAGTGCAATTTGTGACCCATGCTATGAAATGGAAATGTATGACCCTGTGTAGTCAAGACACAGTATGTTGGGTGAGAACGTGTATGTTAGATTTATCTCTCAGATCATGTCCCTGTCCATCATTTATGTATGTTTACCACGGAAGAGAATGTTTGAGTGGTATGGACAGTGGAGTAGAATGTGGCATGAAAGGAAATAATGCAATTTGGGAAATTGCCAAATATGCTTTACTAATCTGGATAATTATTTTGTTTCCAGAATTTAGGTACCCAGTAGTGTAGGTAAACCTGGGATTGCTACTACGTGAAGCACTTTATGCCATCACTGAGAGTGTCTTGATATGGTCATCGATCATCAGGTTGCTGAGATGGTCTACAGTCTCCATGTGGTTAAGAATTTATCCTATGCTTTGATAACACTGGCTAACAAAAAAAAATTTTTTTTTTCTTTCTCTAACATTTCTATGTTTTTCTGGTCAATTTTAATGCGCTGTTTTTAAATCTGCAAACCGTTTTTCTCTATCAGGTCGGGATCTCTAGAAATATGCAATTGAAGTTTTTAAACAACGCATACAGTATTACAACATCATTCGTACAAGAAGTATAACAGTTATGTAGGCTTGAATTTCTTTGCAGTCGACTTTCGTCGGTGAATGGCATGTGGTACATCGCGATGAAGCATCCAACAATAATCGGCAACCATGGTCACACTCCACCGTCCTTGATAACGTGACTCCATTACGGCGATATCTTGATGGAATCGTTCTCCATGTTCATCGCTGACTTCGCCAAGGTTGTCAGGGAAAAAGTCAAGATGCGAATCGAGCAAATGGATTTTGATGGACATGTTACAGCCCATAATACTGTATGCATCTATGCACTGCTTAACAATATGCACATAGTCGACAGATTTGTGATTTCCCAGAAAGTTATTGACGATCGATTTGAATGCCATCCATGCGCGAAGTTCACTACCATGTAACAAGTTCTCGAATTGTTTTCCTGCAATAACTTTCCTAATCTGAGGTCCTACAAAGATACCTTCCTTTATCTTTGCATCGCTAACTTGCGGAAACTTTTCTCGAAGATAAGTGAAAGCTTTGCTCGTTTTATCTAATGCTTTTACGAAATTCTTCATGAGCCCCAACTTTATATGTAACGGTGGTAAAATGATGCTGTCTTTGTTAACTAATGGCTCGTGTATTACATTTTTATGCCCGAGCTGCATACGATCCCTGATAGACCACACCTTTCTTGCATAATGTTCCTGTCTGTTGCGGCTGTCCCATTCACATAGGAAGCAACAAAATTTAGTATACCCAGTCTGCATGCCCATGAGAATTGCAATGACCTTTAGGGCTCCACAAATCCGCCATTGGTAGTCATTGTACTTTATTTTTGCCAAAAGTATAGCCATATTGTCATAAGTTTCTTTCATATGAACAGAGTAGGCGACTGGAATTGATGAAAATAAATTTCCGTTATGCAATAACATGGCTTTTAGACTAGTCTTGGAAGAGTCGATGAAAAGTCGCCATTCGTTGACTATGTGCTCATGACCGAGGTGCACCATTAGACCATTTATATCTTTGCAATAGCAAATGTCATCATCCATCTCAAAGTATTGAACAAGTTCTCTGTGTCTATGACGAAATTTAGATATCGGAGTATTGGGCGCTAAAAGATTCCATTCTTTGAGTCGCGAACCGAGTAATTCCGCTTGTCCTTTGGTAAGAGCGAGATCACGTATTAGATCTGAAAGTTCTGAATGGTTAATAAAGTGAACACCATCATTCACCGGTATATAATCCGAGTCAGAATTAGTTTCTAAAGCAGGTAAACTATCACTTTCTGATGGTTCATTCACGTCCAACGGATATTGTTCTGGTGGAACTGGGATCGGACACGTGATTGGATCACGAGGCACTGGTTTCGAAACTGATTCAATATTTGGATAAACCACAGACTTTCTAGTTTTAAAAGTGAAACCATGGATATTTGTCAAGCAGAAGTAACAATCAGTAGCGTGATTTGTCGGTTCACACCATATTACTGGCACTCCAAAAGGCATCGACTTATGCTTCGGCAATTTTCGTAACCAACCTGCCAATGTATTTGCACAAGTCGAACAAACTGCATTTGGCTTCCAAGATTTATTAGCATCATCAACTTTCAAATCGAAATAAAGTTCATATGCTTTCTTTAGTAATGGTGTAAAGTTTTTCTGGTGAACACGATCGGTAAAATATCCGCACACGTAACAGAACAGATCAGCCAAATTTCTACAACTTCTAGAAGCCATATTTCGCTCAGAATTATTTCAAAATACAGTAACTATTTGAAAAATAGCGTAACATATGTCATGCATCTTTTAGCAGTATAAAAAGTAGAATTATTTTGCATTTTATTAATTTTTAATAAGTTATATAGTAAAAATGAAACGGAGCAAATAACGGTTTCCCAAAAATATATTTATTCACAAATATCTTAAGAACCCGATGTGATAGAGATAAACGGATTTCAAATTTGAAATCAGCGCAAGAAACTGACCTAAGAACACTTATTCTTATATAAGAAAGAAAAATGTTGTTTGTCAGTGTAATCTTTACAGAGTGTACACGGGTGTACTTAGATATGTAGTGTGAAGTATAGTTCATACTGCAATTTTTGAAATTGTAATGTATATAATTGTTTGATAGTCTTTACAGTGGCTGACACTATGTAGTATGAGGATAAAAATGTTGATGTTGCATTTTTTTGAATTTAAAGGGAATCAGTCACTGGGGAGTAAAAGACTCGCATTTTTGGCAGTGAGATGTGATATTATTTTGGGTAACACTTGCCTTTTCAATGTAATGGTAATTACCTCAGTAGTGTAATTCTGATGAAAGCATAGCTGATGTCTAGCTTATGCGATTGTGACATGTAATTGTATACATTTACATCATTTTTTCGGGTTTGTTTGGATGGATCGATAGAGCATTTATTGTAATGATGATGTATGATACTGTTGTGATAGTTCTCTGCAGTAAGGATTAAAATGAGATAGAGGAATGGAGATATTAAATCCTGTTTTCCTTAGAGAATCAAGTTGCTGGATAACACATTCTCGACATGAGCATAGTCCTTGAGGTGTAGGAAGCAGTGAAGAAGGTGCTATAATTATCTGCCAGAACTTCACAGATACAATTGTGATAGAGCAAAGTTTTGCACTGGACAACTAAGGAGTATGAGAGGAATTTATCTTTGTGGATCAAACTGATCAGAGTGAAGGATACTAGATCTTCACATATTGGATTAAAAAGAATTGGAAGCTTTTGATATTAATTAAATCCTCTCAGTATGGATAAAGAACTAAGAGCTTTAGTGGTATACAGTAAGAAAAGTACATGCATCTATAATTTTGAAATTATAGTTGTTCATATTATTCATTCGATAACAGACATATAGTAGTAAAACAACATGGTTGTTGCTTAATTAATTTGTTTTGTAGTGTACCTATTTGAAGTACTACTGTGTATTAGATTTAACATTTTTGAGAGAAATTGTTGAGAATTTTTGTGCAATGATGTATTTTGGATAGAAGTAGCTGAGATGGGAGTTTTTTTTTTTGGAAACGGTTGTGTAATTGCATACAACGGTATACGTTGTCTAAATTTTTTGGAATGGATCTATATAGCATTTATTGTTATGAAATTGCATTCAACTATTTAATTTGTCTCCATTAGTGGAATGGTATGACAGTATGGTGTAAGCATTTGCTCCATGTGAGAGGTAGTATGGAGAACTGTGGTATGGGTTAGATTGTGACTCACATATCATTTAGGGTATAAGTGTTCCAGTCACAGTAATATGACAACTGTTTCAGTAAGACCGTATGTTTGCATCCAATTATGTGTTGGTACATGATGGGTTCTGTGGCTTGTACTCTTCGGTGCAAAACTTCGTTTTCCATCTGGAGAGGGGGTTGGATGTCACAGAACATTTTCATGAGTATGAATGATGATAGTGTTTGGTGTAAGGGTCACTGAACTGTTGTTAACACTTGGTTAAGTGTAAACTCAAATAGTGAGTTCACGTCTGACTTTATGTCAACATGGTGTGACTTGTACATGCATGGTAGAAAGCATGTAGTGAATACAAGTCTAGTGTGACTGAATGCTTCTGTGTTCGACAGCCGAGCTAGGCGCTCAAGTCTGTATTTTGGAAGCCGAGCTGTAAGCTCATATTTGTGATTGTATCATTCTTATATGGGATTATTGTATTAATGATGTGATAAGTGTCTTATCATACAGGCGACTGTTTTTCCGCCTAAGAGTGTTCCAGGAGGAGCTTTGTTAATAAGTATGATGTAGACATAATGGTTATGTCATAGGCGACGCTTTTCCTGCCTTGGAGTATTCCTGTTTGTGGAGAACAGTATAGGGCGTTGCAGTGTCTGCCCCTGAAGCTACCGTAAAGAAAGGCAACGCGTTTCCCGCCTGGTAGCTGGTTTTTGGATTAAATACAGGCGAAGTGTTTTGTCCCACCTGGGAGGAGATTATATGAATCTATGGCAAGGGTTATGCCGCCAATCACTGATAAGTGATATATACACCTGGATGGTGATTTACGTGTGTGAAGAGAGTATGCCGCACCGAGGACTTTATATGTAATTGTGTGCCAGTCCCTAGTTATTGTCGTGATTGTTATTTCCTACAGGCAATGTCAGCCTGGAGGTGAGTCAGTATGCTTGCCAGTATAATTGATATTCAGAACATGTATGTGGATGTTTAATAAATGTTTGGAACTGTAACCAGTAGCGTTGGGTTGGTTTGTGCGAGCCATTGTTTACCACCATCTACACACTATCACCACACTCCATCATCAGCGTATATCTCATACAGTATTCTGACATTCTGGGGACATCATCGTCAATACCAGTTTCTGACATACTGGGGGCTTAAACAGTTCCTTGACAGGGACCTAAATGCGAAAATAGGAACAGACAACACTGGCTTTGAAGAAATAATGGGAAAGCATGGATTAGGTATGATGAATGAGAATGGGGAACTATTAGCAAACTTCTGTTCTTCAAATCAACTAGCTATAGAAGGAAGCATATTTCCACATAAAAGAATACATAAAGCAACATGGATATCACCAGACCACAGAACTGAGAATCAGACTGATCACATATGCATAAGCAAGAAGTTTAGGTCATCATTGCATGATGTGAAAGTATGTAGAGGAGCAGATGTTGTATCAGACCACCATCTTCTGTTGGCTAAAACAAAATTAAAACTCAAGAAATTTACAACAGCATATAGCTATAGACAACAGTATAATGTGGGATATCTAAGAAATCAGGAAATAAGAGAAACATTTTCAATCACAGTATCCAACAAATAACAAGTACTCCAACAGCTGGAAGATGAAACAGATACAGAAGACCACTGGCAACAAGTAAAAAATATATAGAATGAAACATGTGAAGAAGTACTGAGAAAAAGAGAACATCAGCACAAAGCATGGATAACAACAGAAACCATTAGTAAGATAGAAGACAGGAAAAACAAGAAAGCAGATTTAAACAGAAGCAAAACCAGAAGCTCCAAAGCCAAGGCTCATGAAGTGTACATAGAAGCAAACAAAGAAGTAAGAAGAAACATCAAAAGAGACAAGATGAAATATATTGATGATTTGGCAAGGGAAGCAGAGGAAGCTGCAGCCAAAGGAAATATGAGGGATATGTACAACAACACAAAGAAGCTAACAGGGAAATATAAGCAAGCAAATGGCCTCATAAAAGATAAGAATGGAAAATTGCTTAGTAATACACAAGAACAAATAAAGAGATGGACAGAACATTTTGAGGAACTTCTCAAAAGATCATCTCCAACTAATCCCCCAGACATCCAGCCAGCAGAAGAGGAGCTACAAATCAGCTGTGAATGACCAAGTAGAGAAGAAATACAGAAAGCCATACAGTTTCTGAAAGAAGGAAAAGCAGCTGGTCCAGATTGCATTCCAGCAGAGGCCTCAAAACAGATATTGATACCTCTACAGAGATATTATACAAACTACTTGGCAAAGTCTGGGAGAGAGAGGAAATACCAGCAGAATGAATGGAAGGTTATCTGGTCAAGTTGCTTAAGAAGGGAAATTTACAAGAGTGCACAAATTATAGAGAAATAATGTTACTATCAGTGCCAGCAAAAGTATTAAACAGAATCATCCTGGAGAGATTAAAAGAGTCCATAGACAAACAACTGACAGATGAACAAGCAGGTTTTTGACAAAATAGATCCTGTACAGACCAGATAGCTACATTGAGAACAATAGTTGAACAAAGTCTGAAATGGAATTCACTGCTATACATCGGAATCGTGGACTATGAAAAGGCATTTGACAGTGTAGGCAGAGAATCGTTTTGGAAATTGATGATGCATTAAGGAGTTCCCATGAAGATCATTAACTTAATAAAGAAGACCTATGAAAACACAGAAACTCGGAGCTGCTGGACCAGTTGCAGTCAAACAAAAAAGATATAACATCACGAAACTTAAAGACCCCGTCACCAGAAACGCGTTCGTGATCGACGTAAAGAGACGATATCAGATTACCAAAAGCCAGGAAAGAACAGAGACCAATGATGTCGACCAGAAATTCAACACCATCTCAACAATATACAAGGAAAGCAGCAAGTCATGTTTGGGGTTCCAGGAAAGAAACGTTAAACACCACAGCAAAGAGAAAGTAAATGAAAAGAAAGAAAACAGAAGCTAAGTCTCCCAGTTAAAGGCAATATAAAGTGAATAGTACAGTCAGCTGGACAAGGAAGTAAAATGTCAAACCCATGCTAACAAAAGGACATTTCTGAATGATCTTGCAAGACAGGCAGAAGAAGCAGCACTGAGAAATGCACAAAGCACAGTTTATAAAATAACTAAAACTATCAGTGGAAAACGAGGTGTAAACAACATAACGTTAGTAAGAGACAAGCAAGGAAATCTCATCACCACAGCACAGGGGCATGAAACAAGATGGGCAGAGCACCTCAGAGAAACACTGAATAAGGAACCACCAGAGACTCAGCTGAATGTTCCTGAGGCTAAAAGTGACTTAGACGTAAATACAGACGTTCCACGAAAAGAAGAAATCATCACAGCTATCAAAGGATTAAAAAATGGAAAAGCGCCTGGTCACGACAATCTAAAGGCTGAGTTATTCAAGGCAGACCCGGAACTAGCAGCAGAACTATTAGAACCACTATTTGCATAAGTCTGGGAAACTGAGACAACACCAACAAAGTGGAGTAAAGAAATAGTTGTCAAATTGCCCAAGAAGGGTGACCTTGCAGACTGCAACAACTGGAGAGGAATTACTTTCCTCTCAATTCCCAGCAAAATACTAGGCAGGATAATCATCCAGAGAATTTCAAAAACAGTTGACCATAAACTGAGGAAAGAACAAGCGGGCTTTAGAAAGAACAGAAGATGTGCAGATCATATATTTACCCTCAGGAACATTATAGAGCAGTGCTCAGAGGGGCAGAGACAGCTGTATATTAACTTTGTTGATTTTGAAAAGGCTTTCAACAGCAAACACAGGGACAGCCTATGGAAAATTCTGAAGGCTTATGGAATTCCGAGCCGCATTGTTTCCATCATAAAAAGCCTCTATTCTAACTTTACGTGCAGTGTAAGATTGAGTAATGTAACTTTTGAAGTGAAAACAGGAGTACGACAGGGATGCCCCTTATCAACAGCATTATTTTTGAAGCCATAGACTGGGTGATGCGCCAGACAGCAGAGGGCAGTCCAAGAGGAATTAGATGGACGTTTTCTACACTGGAAGACCTGGAATATGCAGATGACATTGCACTACTCATGCATTCACATCAACGCATTCAAGACAAAACCAATAGACTGAATAATGTTGCCAGCAGGTTGGCCTAAACATCAATCTGAAGAAGACAGAGGTACTTACTTACTTACTTAGTCGTTCCCCTTCTACCGTGAGGTGTAGAGGTTTGAAAGAGAGAGCGCCAGACTATCCTATCGGCTGTCTTCCACCTGGCCTGGTTCCATTCTAGTCCTCGGTCCTTCAAAGATTGTCTAATGTTGTCCTCCCAGTGGACTCTGGGTCGTCCTGGGGGGTCTGGATCCTTGGCTCTTTGTTTCCCATGCTTGTCGTGGTAGCCGATCTTCTCCCATTCTGCAGACATGGCCAAACCATCTTAGTTGGGACTGTTCTACTTGGGTCTGCAGGGGGTGGGATTTAAGGCCTTGACGTATCGTCTGGTTGCGTACCATGTCTCTTCTTGTTACTTCAACCACCTTCCTCAGATACCTCATTTCTGAGGTTTGGATCTGGCTTTTGTGGGTTGTAGTCATTGCCCATGACTCGCATCCATATGTCAAGACTGGGACATAGGTGGAGCGGTATACAGCCATCTTCGTTTTCTTACCAACCTCTCTCTTGCTGAGGAATCCTCGATTTATGGCCTGAAAAAGTCTCCCAGCTGCTGCTTTTCGAGTGGCCAACTCTTCTTTGATGCCTCCCTTTTGGTCTATAATAGCTCCGAGGTATTTAAAGTGGTCTACCTGCTCCAGGACCTGTTCTCCCAGCTTAATCTGATGTCTTCTTTCTTCTCGTGATATCACCATGGATTTTGTTTTAGAGCTGCTTATAACCATCCCTCTCTTCTCCAGCTCTTCCTTCCAGACTTGCAGGTTGGATTGGAGATGTGCCTCTGATTTAGCAATCAGGGCAACATCATCAGCAAATGCCAGCTCTGAAATAGAGACCTGTCTCATCTTCCAGTACCCCACTGAATACTTTCTTGTTCTCTCCTTACATGCCTTAATGACATCGTCCATGAGGAGTATGAAAAGGTAAGGTGACAGGATATCGCCTTGTCTTACACCAGTGGTGGTCCTGAACTCTTCCGACTTATGGTTTGCTGTCCTCACATAATTTCTGCAAGACTTGTAGAAGCTCTGTATAGCATGAATCAGAGGTGCTGGAATATTCTTCCTTGCCAAACAGTCCCAAAGTTTGCTCCAGGGGACCCTGTCCAACGCCTTTTCCAGATCTATGAAACAAAGATGGATCTCACTCTTATACTCAAGGGCCTTTTCACTCAGCTGTCTGAGTGTGAAGATTAGGTCTTGAGTACTTCGGTTCGCTCAGAATCCGCACTGGACCTCATCCAGTTGTGGCTCAGCTAGGTGTCAGAGTCTCTGCTCTAGGATTCTAGAGTAGATTTTACCAGGGACACTGAGAAGGGATATGCCTCTATGGTTTCCACACTGTCGATTGTCACCCTTTTTGAAAATTGGTGTTATGATGGCAATCTCCCAATCCTTTGGTATGGACTTGTTGTACCACGCTGCCTGTAGAACCCTTAAGAGTAATAGGTCCCATGTACTTAACCATTTCTGGTGTTATACCATCATGCCCTGCTGCTTTGCCCATCTTGATTTTCTCCAGTGCTGCCTTCAGTTCTTCCATCTTTATGTCATCTTCACCATCATTGGTTTTCTCTTCTGTGCTAGTGGTTATCATTTCTGATGCTTCACCATGCTCACCATCCAGGAGTTCTGAGAAATATTCTTTCCATCTTTCCATTACTTCCTTTGGAGCAGTAAGCAATTTGCCTTGTTTGTCCTTTATAAATTTGAGAGGGCATTGTTTTTCCTTTCTCATGTTCTTTAGGGTCTTATAGAACAATTTCTGGTTTTCTTGTGCATCTTTTTCTAGCTTTTCTCCAAATTCTTCCCAGGACTTCTGTTTTGCTGCTAGCACTTTGTTCTTTGCTTCTGTTCTGAGTGTCACATATTCTCTATATTTTCCATCTGTCCTGTTGTGTTTTTAGCTCCTAAGTATTGTTTCCATGCCATTTTCTTCTCTCTTATTTTCTCTTTGACTTCCTCTGTCCACCAAGGTGTCCTCTTTCTCTTGTTCCCAAGTCGGATTTCACCGTATGCTTCTGCTGCAGCTGTCTTTATGATATCCTTGAATTTATTCCAGAGGGTTTCCAAGTCATCAGGTCATTCTTCTGTGTTGCTCACCGCTGCAGCAATAAGTCCCTGATATCTGGTCTTAATTTCGGGCTCTTTCAGCTTGTAGGTCCTAATGCTCATTTCTCCTGCTCGTTTACTTATTTTCTTGCGTGATGTTGGGCGGTTCCTAGGCTGATCAACTCTTTCAGTTGTTCTTTTGATAGAGACAGAGGTAATGACACTAAATGTGGGCAATCCTGAGCCAATAACAGTAAGGAACCAGAAGTTAAAACAGACAGACACATTTACTTACCTGGGATGCATATTAACACCTGATGGCGGAACAAGCAAGGACATTAACAACAGAATGAATAAAGCGAGAACAGCCTTTGCTATTCTCAACAACATTTGGAAGTCTTCCCAGTACAGCACAAACACCAAATTAAGACTGTATGAGATCTGTGTACTTTCTGTGCTTCTCTATGGTGCAGAATGTTGGAGAGTAACAGAGAAGGAAATGCTGAAACTGTCCTCCTTCTACACATTCTGCCTAAGGAAAATTTTCCGAATCTTTTGGTAAAACACCATCAGCAACCAAGAACTACTTATTCGGAGTAACCAGGAGAACATGCACACCATCATAACTGGCAGACACTGGAGTTGGGTTGGCCATGTCCTCAGAAGAGACCCTGATACCATACAAGAACAGCTATGCTATGGACCCCCGAGGCAAAGTGAAATAGGGGCCAACCAAAAACAACTTGGCGGAGAACTGTGGAAGCTGAAATGCAAAGAATGAACCAGAGTTGGGGCACTGTACGAAGGATGGCCACCGACCGAGCAAAGTGGAATCAATTTGTTGCTGCCCTACAAGATGCCACCAGGTGTGATGGCCACTAACTGCTTTGGCGGTTGGTGGCTATGGATCAAAGAAGAAGAAGATGAAAACATGACATGCAGAGTTCTTCATGAAGGACAACTTACAGAACCATTTAGGATTAATACAGGAGTGAGACAGGGGTGCCTCTTGTCTCCATTTCTTTTCTTACTAGCAATAGATTGGGTTATGAAAATATCAACATCACACAACAGAAATGGAATCCAGTGGAATCTGACTAAACAGCTTGATGATCTGGATTTTGCAGATGACTTGGCTCTTCTGTCCCATAACCACAATCAGATGCAAGAGAAAATGAAAATTTTTGATCAGAGGTCACAACAAGTGGGCCTGAAAATACACAGGGAAAAGACAAAGATTATGAGAATAAATGCAAGAAATGAAAATAAGGTTGAACTTGAAGAAACACCACTAAAAGATGTAGAATCATACACATATCTTGGAAGTAATATAGACAAAGTTGGAGGGACAGAGTGATATCAAAATAAGAATACAAAAAGCAAGAGGAGCTTTCATTGCAATGGGAAACATATGGAGAACAAGAGAAATTGAGTCCAATATGAAAATAAGAATCTTCAACTCAAATGTCAAGTCAGTCCTATTGTATGGCTCTGAGACATGGAGAACAACAAAAACAACAACCAAAAAGCTACAGACTTTCATGGATGGGTGCTTGCATAAAATGGAGGGATTGGAATGGTGTGACAAGGTTGCCGGCATGGGGCTGATGAATAGAAGGACTGAAATAGTATGAGAAAGTCACAAATGTGGAATTGATGAATGGAACCAGACAAGTGCCAGTGGAACAAGAGATGAGAAGAAGATGATGACAATGGATAGGACACACACTGAGGAAACCTGTTGATAGCAATACAAGGCAGTCCTTGTTTTGGAACCCCCAGGGCAAGAGAGGCAGAGGTAGACCAAGAAGCACATGGAGAAGAGAGCTGGAAATAGTGGTGAAAATTATAAAGAGAACGTGGAAAGAACTTGAGATGATGGCACATGACAGGAGGA
This sequence comes from Oreohelix idahoensis, assembly GCA_024509875.1. Taxonomy (NCBI): domain Eukaryota; kingdom Metazoa; phylum Mollusca; class Gastropoda; order Stylommatophora; family Oreohelicidae; genus Oreohelix; species Oreohelix idahoensis. Next base: position 76,294 of record JAMPIV010001882.1, read on the forward strand.
CTTGGCATGTGTTTGTTGAAAGCCTTTGGGAGTGGAGGGTTATGAATGAATGAATTCTTCAAATATGAATTATTGAAAAATGAGTTGAGAAATAATTACTTATGGCTGTTTTCAACTACTTAAACTAATAGTTATACATGAGCATGAATTACAATTGAGAAATAGAGCTAGTAGTAATGTTAAAACCATGTTTAGTAAAGCAGATTTGGTAATATAATTTGTTAAAACATGATAATGACATATATTTTTGGTGTTCATATAACATACCAAAATAATGACAATTCTAATGTATACAATGGCATATACATGAATGCACTACATGTAATGTCATTATCAGCCCTAGTCCTAACATTTCGGTCACATACTCTACCATTTATGCACTGTTTTCCAAAAAGGGATATGCACATTACAGATGGGGAAATTCACAACAAACTAGTTTTTATTTACAATTTCAGATGCACAATTAAGTTTCAAATACCACCTGCCCATCTTTCAATCATGGAAATTGTTGAATGTGTAAATGCTACCTGGGCATGATTATTTCAATGCCATTCTGAGTTCTGACCTAATTTGTTCAGTGTTATTTAATACATCCTGTTTGGGAAATATTAACAGATTCTGTATTCTGTACCTACTTTTGTTTTCTTCTTCGCTCAACAATGATAGCATTATTTTTTATTCAAGTGTTGAAATGAATAATTTTGTAACCTGATTAAACCATGTTGCTTATAATCATTATGAAATTGATTGTGAATTACTGCTTGCAATACACAAGAGTTTAATACCGGTATTCAGTGTCATTTTTCTCCAAAGACGTGCACGACCTACATGTAATAAACAACAGACAGAGTACAGGACCTTTTAGTTGAATCTCATGTTTGTTGTTGTTGTTTTGAAGAGGTGATGGGTGGAGAGCGGGCACGTAACAGCTGACCGTTATTGCCTCTTCTCATTCCATCTTGGTCTACTCTGTTCAACCTGAAAATTGGTTATAATTTGGGTACTTAGTGTCATTTTATTTTCTAATTGTGTACTAAATTTAAATAACTATTGTCTTTAGCAGTAGCTGATTTTAATTTAAATTAGTATTTGTCCATTTTATTTTCTCTTTTGTATTGTTTATTGATACCTATTGGCCTTTACACTTGGTTTAAATTTGTATTAGTATTTGTTCATTTTGAGTTGTGTTTTTTTTAATACCTCGTTGTCTTTCCTTGTCCTTTGAGTAGTTAGCAAGTTCTTTTTTTATTTTGTGTTTTATTTTTTTAATGATTTGTTAGTTCTTGTTGCTTAATTTCTATTTAGTTGAATGTCTTTTCTGAAGTACTAACCTTTTATGTTTTCCTTTGTTTTATGTATATATCTTTTAAGTATTGATTGGGCATCTCTTGGGGCATCTATACTTAAAACCTTATCACCTGTCATGTCTACGAGGGGCGTTCAGAAAGTAATGCACCACATCGTTTTTCTCAGCTAATAATGAAGATAGAAAACAACGATAGATTGTTTGGTCTGTTTCTGTTCCACAAAGACGCCACTAGGCGTGGTGGAAACAGCGATAGATTGATCAGTTTGTTGTTGCCCTAAGACGCCACTAGGCGTACTGGCCACATACTGCTTTGCCGGTTGGTGGCTAAGGATGGAAGAAAGAAGAAGAATGAAGATAGAAGCATGAAATTTTGCACACTTTAAATATGGCATGTGCCAATTGTGTGCACCAAATTGACTGCAACCGGCCAAATAATACGGCTGCCCTAAACCATTGAAATGGAGCATGTTAGCAACATGCGTTATAAGCAGCGAAATTGTGATAGAATTTCTCGTTGCAGAGAAGGATACTGTTGGGAACATTCACAAGAGTCTATGTGATGTGTATGGAAGTTTTGCAGTCGACAGGAGTACAGTCAGTCACTGGGTTCAGAGAATCAAAGAATCAGGAAGTGGAGATACAGAGCTGCTTGATCGGCCGCGCTGTGGACGTCCTGCCACAGCCACCAACACAGAAATGTTGAAATGCGCTGAGGGCATTATTCTTACTGATAGGCAAATCACTACTCAACAATCGGCCTTACAGCTGTCAGTCAGCATTGGTAGTGCAAATGCAGTTATAACAACTGTCGGATTTTCTAACATTTGCGCAAGATGGGTTCCTCGAAGTCTCACAAATGACCATCGATTGCAAAGGAAAGCAATTTCTTCTGAATTGTTGGAGCCTTTCAATGCTGATGGAGAGAACTTTTTGGCTAAGATCGTTACAGGTGACGAAACCTGGGCACATCATTTTGAACCTGAGACAAAAAGACAGTCAATGGAGTGGCATCATCCGCAACCACCACGAAGAAAGAAATTCAAGACAATTCCTTCAGCTGGAAAGGTCATGATCACTGTCTTTTGGGACGTTGAAGGTGTGATTCTTGTGGACGTTATGCCAAGAGGAGAGACAATCAATTCGCAAGCTTACTTTAAGACATTGAAAAAACTCAATCAACGTTTTCGCCGAGTTCGGCCGCACAAGAATCCAACAGACCTGCTTCTCCTTCACGACAATGCGCGACCTCACACAAGTCTGGCAACACGGGAAGCAATCACCAAATTGGGTTGGACTGTACTACCCCATCCAACCTATAGTCCCGATTTGGCAACCTCCAATTTTCATCTATATGGTCCACTTAAAGATGCACTCCGTGGGACAAGGTTTCAAGATGATGAAGGAGTGATTCATGCAGCCAAGAAATTGCTACATGACCAAGACAAAATCTGATACGGGCTAGGAATACATGCACTTGTTTCGCGCTGGCATAAAGCTGTACAAGTTGATGGATATTATGTTGAATAATACCGATGTTTACATGACATATCCATGTATATTGTGTATAAATTACATGCTTTTTGAATAAACAGCTCCTGAGAAAAACGATGTGGTGCATTACTTTCTGAACGCCCCTCGTATATTGTGATTTCTATAGTAAGTTTTTAATTCAAGCCTTTGTTGTTCATACTATTTACAGTGGATCAGGTAGTGGTTTATGTCATTCTCTTTCTGACATTCTTGGCAGTTTAGTTCCTCTATCATAAAGTATGCTGCACTGAGATGGAGAAGTCACAGTTTTTTGTTCGATGGTATCTTTAATTCTTCTCTGACCTGGCACGTCCTTGTTGGTTCTTTCAGCAGTTTGAACACGTGTCTGCCTTTTCTACTGTTCTTCCATTCCTCTTTTATTGTTATCTTCACTTGGCTCTTGATCTCTGACCTTCCCAGTCCTGTTCTTATATTATTTTTACTTATTCTTCCATTCTTGGCGTTCTGGTCTGCCAACTTGTTACCAGCTATACCCATGTGTCCTGGAACCCACACTAGCCTCACACTACATCCTCTGTTCCCTAGTGATGTATTAATTGCTAGAATTTCTTCCTTTATGTCTGGCTGGCTACATTTACCTGGGTGTTCTAGTGCTTGTAGCGATGATGGTAATTCTGTAAATATCATAACAGCTTCTGGTGGGTTATCTTTGATTATTTCTAAACTTTTTAGAATTGTTACCATCTCTGCTGTAAAAATCGAAGCCACTTCAGTTACACTGTAGTTCTTTTTAATTCCCCATTGTGGTATTACAACTCATGCACCTAGTTGCCCACTATCACCCTTGGATCCATCAGTGTACATGGCCAGACTTTGTTTAGTTAGTTGATCTATGAACTTTCTACTTATCATTTTGGCTTCCTTATCTTCTATGTTTTGTTTGATCTTTTCACTAAGTGAGTAGTCTATGATTGGTGTTTTTAGTTCCCAGGGTGGTAGTTTGGTTCTATATTTATTACTATTTTCAATTGTGTTTGACAGTTCTTTGAACTGCGTTAGATCTTCTATAGTTCTCCACCCTGTTAGATATCTATCTTTATTTAAGGGGACGTCCCATATACTTGGTTGGTTTTTGACAAATGCTTTATGTGCTGGGAGGGTCACTTCTTGTGCTACTTTACTCCAGTAATTTAATCTTAGTTCTTTCCGTCTTAGACCAAGGGGTGGTATGCCAAGAGCTACTTCTTGCGCTTCTACTGGTGTCAATATAAATGCACCTGTAATGGTTCTCATGGCTGCATTTTGAATTTTGTCTAGTTTTGCTTTGTTAGAAGCTGCAGCTGAGTCATAGACTATGCTGGCATAATTCAGTTTCCCCCTGATGAAAGACTTGTAGAACATAAGCATTATTTTATTGCTCCCCCCCCCCACCATCCATTACCTTTTACTATCCTTAGTATATTTAGGGGTCCCCTACAACTTTCTACTAAATTGTCTGTATTTATTCCAATTTAGTTGTTCATCTAAAGTTATGCCCAGAAATCTTGTTGTTGGGGAGTTACTTATTTTCTGTCCTTTAATGGTTATATTGATTTTTTTTTTTTTTTTTAATTTCCTTTGCTGAATATCATACCTACTGTTTTGTTTACCTTAATTTGGAAGCCCCAACTTTTCATCCACTCTTAAAATTTTTCTATTTGAGTTTGAATTTGTTTGTAAACATGGTCCAATTTATTTCCAGATCGCCTAATGGCACAGTCATCTGCAAATTGTGATACTGCATTCTTAATGTCATTAAATTCATCTGCTAAATCATTTACAGCTATAGTGAAAATTGAAGGAGAAATCACAGATCCTTGAGGAATCCCATTCTGTTGTTCATATATTTCTGACTTATCATTATTCACCTGTACAGCAAAATACCTGTCCTGTAAAACGTTTTCTAGATACCTATAGGTTTTACCAGTAATGCCAATCTTTTTCATTTTGTAAAGAGCTCCATCTCGCCAGCATTCATCATATGCTCTAGTTACATCTAGAAAGACTGCCACTGTTTTCTCTTTCCTCTTGAACCCTAGCTTTACATCATGTTCTAATCATACAAGCTGGTCTACTGTACTTCTGTCTGCTCTAAACCCTGAACTGGTTTGGGCTATATAACTGATTTTTTTCCAGGTAGAATTTAACTCTTTTGTTAACAACAGTTTCCAGTATTTTACCTAGTTGTGATGTTAAGGAGATAGGCCTATATGAACTTACATCATGGGCTTCCTTATTGGGTTTTAGGATGGGTACTATCATAGCTACTTTCCATGCTTTTGGTATCTTTCCTAAGCTCCATATTTTGTTATAAAAGGAAGTTATTATGTTTATAGTTTTTTTGGGTACTTTAGGATTTCATAACTAAGTATATCATGCCCTGAGGCAGTATTAGATTTCTCTTTTATTGCACTAGTTATTTCTTCCTCTGTCAGCATCTAAATAGTTTGTTTCATCTATCTGGTCTGGTAGTACTTTTGAAAACTGTATCCTAAGTCTTTCTCTTCTCTCATTTTCATCCTGTCCAAGACTACTTTTTGCACTGACTTTATAGAAATACTCAGCAAGGGCATTAGCTTTTTCTTTATCTGTTTCTGCTCTCTTTGGTAGTTTGATTGTTGGCATTATTGTTTTCTTATTGTTCCCTTTGATTGCCTTAAGCTTTTTCCACACTTATTTAATTTGAGTGCTAGGTTTAAGTGACTGACAAAACTCCTTCCAGTTAGTTTCTTTGGCTCTAAATATTATTCTGTTAGATTCATTCCTAATATGTTTATACTCATCACAGTTTTCTTCTGTTCTGTTATTTCTATATTTTTGTAAGGCCCTTTTTCTTCTCTCATGAATTTCTGCACAGCTTTTATTCCACCAGGCAACTGGTTCTTTATTCCACTGAGTTTTTCTTTTCTTATTAATGTTATTTATTGGTTTTAGGTGCTGTGGCATATTTTTATTTGGTATATATTTTATTGCTATTTTAAGAATTTCATTGGTCAGTGTTTCTGCCCACAAGTCAGTATCATCTGATTCCATGTCTTTATATTCCATCACCTCTAGCTCTGATTGGAAGGCTTCCCAGTTTTCTTTTTTATAGTTGAAAGTCAGTTTCTCTGGTTCTGGGTTTGGAATGACGATTTCATGCATGGTTATTACAATTGGCAGATGCTTCGAATTTGTGTCTTGTAACACTTTCCAAGTTACATTCGCTAAGTTGTTAGTTGCTATACTTATGTGTCTATTGCTAAGTCTGCCCTGTTAGCTTGTGGATTAATTCTAGTCGCAGTTCCATCATTTAGTATTAGCAGGTCAAGTTGAATCTCATCAGCAACCAAGAACTACTTATTTGGAGTAGCCAGGAGGGCATGCACACCATTATAGCTGGCAAACACTGAAGTTGGGTTGGCCACGTCCTCAGAAGGGACCCTGATACCATTACAAGAACAGCTATGCTATGGATCACTGAAGGAAAGAAAAAGAGAGGCCAATCAAAAACAACTTGGAGAACTGTGGAAGTCAAGATGCAAAAAATGAACCAGAAATGGGGCACAGTACAAAGGATGGCCACCAATCGAACAAAGTGGAATCAGTTTGTTGTTGCCCTACAAGACACCACCAGGCATGATGGCCACTGACTGCTGTGACTGTCGGCAGATATGGATCACAGAAGAAGAAGAGTAAAGGCGAGTGAGATGGAGAGACTAAAAATACTCATATCTGATGACTAAACAATATTCTATCTACCTATTCAAGTATGACAATCTCAGTCATGATCTACCGTCACATAAAAAAAATAAATAAATAAAAAACACTTTATAAATACAAACATCTGGTGACTAAACAATGTTTTCTTTCATCAAGTATGACAAAGCCTTTCTGTTCTTGTTATGCCAAGATCATAAAATTGACTTCCCTAATTTAACGAGGCATGCTGCACAGATCAAATTAAGGGGAGATAATGTTTAGTTACTCCTTAACAAGTTTTCAGAAAATAAATAAATAAATCGCCTCTATCACAAATTAAAGGATAATTTGATGCTGTTTAACTATTATAAAACAATGAAAATCTACACATGGATGGTACTTTGTAAGAAATCTGTAAAATTATTTTAGCCCAATGAATAAAGATTAATGCACATACAGTAGTTTAAACTTCCCTCTTTTCTATTACAAAAGCAGTTGATATTTCCGCCACAGCAAAAGTAGTTGACCTGGCTTGAATAGAACAGATAGTTGCTGGGCAGCTAACATAAATGGGATGTAATTGATATGGTGGCTACTTCGCAGTAGTAGTGATTATAATTAGTTTTCATGCTCTTAAGCCATTGTAAAGAAAATGTATTTCCCTGACACTTCTTCTAGGGAAGAGTGTTCAGGATTGCTTAATTTCAGATGAGAAATTGTTTAGGAAAGATGGTTTGTAGTCCCATACATCTGTCAGCTGAAAATGAGATTTTTTTTGTATTTAACCCTAGAACTCACTAGGCCCAGACACTGCAATTGAAAACTTTGGTCGCAAGAGAACTCATTTCATTGACCTAGCAGCGGTAGTTACAAAGGCTTACCTTTGCCAAAATCTTGTTTTGTTAGCAACAAAGTACAACCAAGTGGTTCTTTAGGGTAGTCTACATGAAGAGCTTCCATTTTCATCGATGACAAGAAACTTAGATCAGGGAAAGAAAGCTTTGGAACCCTGAGATAGTTCTATTCACACCACACAACCTTTTCCCACACCTGGATAAATCAGGAGTGACTGTGATTGCAGTCTGGAATTTAGCTACTGTAGGTAAAACTACCATGAACTAACAATTTCATAAAAGTCCTAATGATAACAAATCAATAACTTTGTGTAGAACCACTGAAATTAAATCAATTACTTAAAAGTTCTAATGATGAACTTTAACTGTGTAGACAAGATTGAACTGTATACAAATGACATTTTGTTTTCATCAGTAAAGATTCATTGTAATTTTTTTCTGAAATCAAGATTAGTGTTACTGACTTTTCTTTGATGTTACTGTGATGTCTAATACATGTTTGTATTTAACCAATGGGGGTTCTTTCCAATAATTAAGTACCATAAGAAACAGTGGCCTGGATACCTATTAGCTCTTACACTACTCAGAGGATTCTCAACCTGCTACGAAACAGTTAATTTCCAGTCTCCCTATTTTTTTTTTTTTTTTTTTTCTTAACCAGCGGCACTTAGGCTTTCAGCCCTTTGGCCCAATGACATGTCATTGCGAGGCTGGGGAACCTGAGGACTTTCCTTCCAACCCGGTCAGGAGCTTCGCTCCTTCCCATCCACAGAGGGTTTATCACAGGAGCCGTTCAGGCTATTCAGTCAAATTTCCGGCCGTAAACATTTCTTCAAACGCCGACGCCCGGGTTTGAACCATGAACACCTGGTCGCCAGTACAACGCCGAAGCCATTACACCAGCGCGGCTCCCCAGTCTCCCTATAAATATGCCAGTAATTCTCACTCTGTTCTTTTCTTCCTGTAAAACTTATATTTAACATTTTCTGCAGTTTTTACTTGAGCCAGCCTTCAGTGAGATCACCTTGTGCAGTTTTGGTACTTATTCCCATGTTCACTTATTCTATCAGTCCATCTTCCATTGTAACCTGCCACTATGGGTAAAAATCTATGCAGTATAAGGGGTTCTATAAGAAGACAAAATATGAGGACAACTGCTTCAAAAATGGCACAGCTTCAGATGTAAGGGCTTGCAATCTCATCAGGTAAAACAGCCCACTTGAGAATTCATCACTACAAATGCTGTGATTATCACATGCTTCTTAAGAAGCATAGAAGGTACAATCCTTCATTCATGAGGAAATAAATGTATGAAACACTCTTTTACTGATAGTTGTAAAACAGGTTCTGCACTTAGCTACCCCTTTCCACAGACCATGTCTCCAGACAATAGCTAGACTGGTAGCATGTGTCTTATTGAATGTGCTACTATTCCCCTTTAACTTCAGGTCATGCTAGATTACAGACAAGTGTATCAAAGATATCACTATCAATATTTTCTATGTGGTAGTTTAAGCTATAAGATCTCTTAATGCTTGATTTCACTATGACTACTTTTTAAACCCTCCTCCAATAAATTAGGGAGCCATGGTAGCATAGTGGTTAGTGCACTAGCTTCCAACCTCAGTGGTCTATGGTTCAATCCCCAGATGAGGTGGGATTTTTTTTAGGCCGCAAACGGCTCCTGGGTCAACCCAGCCCCAACTGGGTACCAGAGCAACTCTGGGAAGTTTAAGGCGGCTGGCATGATACTGACCACATCACCCCTAGTGTGCAGACAGTTAAGAAAATATGGGCCTAACACCATATTTCCAATATGCCTCAATGGGGGTGTAATAGGATCCTTTACCTTTTTTTTTTTTTAACCAATAAATTAGCTATAGAAGAAAACAGTGTTACAGAATAATCCAGAAGATCCATGGGGTGGCAAACATCTTGAAGTAACACAATAAAAACAGCACACAAGCCTTCATTATATGCACCAGCATTCAGCCTCAACTGAGATGCTCAATTGCTTAAAAAAGAAGCTTATTTACATGTGTACCTTCATTTCTCCATATATCTGACTGTTTTACTTTATGCTCTTCTAATCTCTTCCTGGTAATGCCTGCAACTGTCTGGGAATTAATGTCTGAATCTTTAGAGAAGCCATTCCAATAACACTCCTGGATGACATGCAATACAAAATCATAAGTTATGTAAAAGGTTTTTTACACTCACTACCAGTCAATACTGTTATCACAAGGTTCAATTTTGAGACTAACAACAAACTGAAGTGTTTGAAGTATGTTTGCATACACAACAAAGACTTCGGTAAAAACCTGAAAATAAATTATCAGTGTCCACAAAGTTGATGTATAAATGTGCCTGACACTGATGATTCTGAGTCTTGCTACCTGATCTGCATATGATTTTGCTGTTCAAAATGTGTTTGTTCTTCCATGAGTTTGTTTATTTAAAGCTTCTTTTACATGGTCTAGCATCACTGAGGTCAGAATTTTGTTTAGCCATTGCCAAAGTTTGTCTTCACAGTTGATGTAAATTATCAAATTGAATTTCTTAAGTAATTGAAATGTAACAAGCTGGCAAGGAAGATAAACAAATAAAAACAACACTGCAAAAATGGTGCTATGTTTAGGTCATAAGAGAGGTAGAGGAAAAGAAAAACGGAGAAGGGAAATGGAGACAGACATGAAATGTATGCAAAGACATGGAAAAACAACTGAAGAGACGGCATAGGACAGGAAGGCTTGATCTGAATTTGTTGAAAGCCTCTCACTCATTTCCTTTTCTAATTCAATTATAGCTAAATATAGCTTGACATTTTTTAGACCCTGTTTAATTTCTTCAGTAAAAATGAAACTATTTTTTTTTCTAGTACTAGCACATGGCCACTACTACAGTCTGCTCCTGGCCCAGTTTCCACAGATAACAACCATTTTTTAAATTTCCTGTATACCAGTATGCAGCTGATTTCTTCATCTTCTTCTTGCGATCACATCTTTGATGTTTACACCATCAGACGAGTTCTCATGATGAATTTGACCATTGTCTGGAGTTTCTCTTTAGCTCCATACAGCTTTGAGTTTAGAGTCATTGGGCCAGTATATCTTTCTTAACTGGTCATACAGAGGACAATCCTGTAGAACATGCTCGGCAGTTTGTTCATTTAATTCACATGTGCACAGTGGTGAAGCAGACAATCGTAGCTTGTACATGTGTTTATTCAGTTTGTTATACCCTGTCCTGAGGTGAAACAGGGTGATCTGTCCCTGCCGGTCAAGAGTGTGGTAGTCATCATTGGGTTGATTCTGTTCTCTTCTGATAGCCTGGATAGCTCTCTTTTCCTCAAAGTAAGTGATTCCGTTATCTTCTTGTTCACATTCTCCTCCATTTTTGGCAAGTTTATCTGCCTTTTCATTTCCACATACACCAAAATGGGATGGTACCCACTGAAGTATGGTTCACTTTTTGGCAGCTACCTTGCTTAGTTCATTTCTCAGATGCGGGATTTTACCACCCTTGAGAACTTGCAGTACAGACAGTGCATCTGTGAGGATGACTACCTGGTAGCAGTCAACGTTGGTGTTATAAATCATAGTTGCAGCTTGCTCTAGAGCTTGAACTCTAGAGCTGTAGTGTTGGAACAGATTTTACCAGTGGGAATATAGGAAAAAAGGTAAAGGATCCCGTTACACGGCCATTGATGCATATTGGGAATATGATGTTAGGCCCATATTTTCTTGTCCATCTGCACACTAGGGATGATGTGGTCAGCATAACGCCAGCCGCCTTAATCTTCCCAGAGTTGCTCTGGTACCAATTTGGGGGCTTAGTCAATCCAGGAGCCATTTGTGGCCTAAAAAATTCCCACCTCATCTGGGGATCAAACCATAGACCAATGAGCTAGGAAGCCAGTGCACTAACCGCTATGCTACCGTGGCTACCTTGGGAATATGCCTAGTCTCATAGTGGTTGTCAGGACATGAGATAAAGATACTGGCACATCCATTCTTAATGGCATTTGTTGCTGATCCATCCATGTAGGCAAGTATCCATGATTGTTCGGGATAGCTTTCTTAGATCATACTCAATGTAGCAGTTTATTTTTGCAGATCATTATACTCATTAAAAAAAATGCCGTGTTGAAGTCGGCCAAAAGGCATAAATATCGCAGCTTCACTGTAAATGGACACACCGCAACCACGGTCCTTTTCAGGACCAATGAAGAAGAAGAAGATATCCAATTCTGAGACCACTGATTGATGTATTAATTTGGAGGGTACTGCTGGCCTGTTTCCATGGTACAGGGTATAGGGTGGGCTTCAGGGGTGTTGTCTTCATGGATAGGTCTTCTTGATGCTGTCATTTAAGTCTTTTTCCCTGATGGACAAAGCTGCTATGTTTTAGACATCCCAATGCCAGATCATCTAGTCTTGCCTTCATTGGGTGCTTTGGCATACTGTTGTACTGTTTCATCTGGATCATGCTTTTTGTATATCTTCTATAGGACAATGTCTGTAATCTAGCAGCTTTCTGCATCTCTGATATCAGCGTAGATTTCAAGGCTCGTTAGCTGATTTGATTATAAGCATTGTCTTTTAATGGGTTTTCACTTATCAAAAGGTGCCTTGTGTTGTAAGCAGTGCATGATCATTGAAGAAATCGGGTTTCTCTGACTGAGGATTCCATCAAATTATTGTTGCACAGGCTTTATAAAAGAAGTAAAAAGCATTGTGAAGGATGTCAGAGCAAAAAGTGTGATGTCGGAGGGAGACTCAAAGTTGGCCAAGTCGATAGAAGGACTAGATGTCTATTTTATGCGTACTTTATTAATAACGTTCAAGACTGTGAAATCCCAAAGCAGGCTGGGCCTCTCATTTAGTCAAATTTCAGGCTGTAAAAATGTAACTGCTGTTTATGAAACCAGGCACAATAATGGAAATATGTGCAGTACAAGTAACTAGGGTCATGAAAGAAGGTACTGGATATGTGATGTCAGATGTAATGCCTGAAATGCTCTGAAAATATTTTCTGTTGGATTTATTATGTCAAATTAAACCTTGGACTGTCCTGGCTTGATTTATTCTCTCAATCTATGTTGTATGAATCTGTATGTCAGCCCATCTTAACAGAATCATAAAATATAAGCTGTCAGGGTTACACAACACCTTGCATACTGTTAGAAACCTTGTGTTTCCTGTTATCATATGGTGTGTTCTTGCATACTACATGTTTGCCACCTCTTTAACTTTTGTCTTTGCCTTGTCACTACTTCCACTTTTTTCATTACTAACTTTCCCACAGGCTTCAAACACAAAGCTGTCTCATGAGATTTGCACTGGGCATAGCCACACCACATTCATTATAAAATTTGACTGATCCTTCTTTCTTGTTTATTTCATTCAGAATAAATTATTATGTGGCAGTCAGAATAAAATTAACCTGCTCTAGTATATCGCATTTAATTTTTTTTTTAATTTTTTTTTTCTTTATCATAAGCCCGCTATTACTCGAGTCAAAATCTCCAGTTAATATGTCTAACCTGAGACTAATTTTACATGAGCATCCCTTTTTTAACTGTACAATGACAGGTGTCCTCTCACCATTCAGGCAGATACTCACCGATTTTGGAGGTACCATTAGAGCTGGGTCAGCTCAGGAGCTGTTCAGGTTATTCCAGTCCCTGGTCAATGACACTTCTTCAAATGACTTTGCCAGGGCCTAACCTGAACAGCAGTGGAGAGGGTAAACAGGGTTCATAGCAAATTTCTTCAAGCATTTTCCAGGCTTTTTCCAGGTCCAGCACATGATTTTCAAGGATGGGAAACTCTAATATTTTCCTCATCAAATTTTCTCAGATATAATTATCACTTTGCTGACCAGCAATCCGGAGCATTACCGTCTCCCATTACCACGGTTGTTTGCAGATTTCTTTAAAAAGAACTTTTTTTTTTTTTTTTTTTTTGAAAATTCATAAAAGATTGAAAAACAGACATCTTTTCCCAGTTTTTAGCGAATTTGTTCAACGTCAGCGGAATAAAATGTTAGTGACATGGATGGCAATGAATAAAATAAGCTTGATTGACATATTGATTTAACGATTAACCACATATATCAACATAAAAGGCTAATAAAATTGTGAATAAAATGCAAAAAAAACTATTTTTCGTGTTTGTCTTTTTTGAATGTGTTCTGCGTCTGTGGCATGACAATGTGTGTTTGTAAATGTTTGAGTAGTTATGTACCTCTAGTAGTAGTCTGAGATGCTTTTTTCATTAACTGGGGTTGAAGTTGTAGCTGTGGGTCTCTGCAAGAGTCTTTGTCTGGATCGTTGATAATCCTTGACTGTGTGGTATAACTTGAAGCAGGGTATCAGGCATAGAGGTACATTGCAATCTGGGAAGAACATGCAAGTCTGGCTTCTGTTCCTTGCAGCCTCACACACTTTACAGTCTGGTTTGTACCTTGCCCTTTCATATTTATCAATGAAGTGGTGCTCAGTAAGTCGTGTTGTTGTGACCTGTGGTTTTGAAGGTGTCACATTGCATCGAAGAATAGCAGGTTCAATAAGAGTCATACTGACATCCTGATCTTTGCTTTGATCTTTTTTTGTACAGTTGGCAGTGTTGTAGGTTATGTGCCCATTGACCAGGGCAGTTTCAAATAAAAAATTATATAAAAATAGAATCTGTGTGGGTAGGGGTAGCTTGCACCTAGTTGGCTGAAGTGGTCGATACCTCACATACTTTTGCTGCATTTTTCTGCAAGCACTGGCTTCTGAATTGTTCTGCCCTAAAGAATTTGCCTTTCTAACTGTCTTGTTTATATTATCATTGGAGTGAACAGTAGATATAAGGTTAAATCTTTTCATATCATGCCAGGTGACTGTCGGCATGCCTTATCTTCTGTCGCACAAAACACAGGATGATTTGTCTTTTTCAATTTGAGTTGTTTTTTCTTCAGTGCTACAGGAAAATGCTTCCTATTTTCAGCTACTGTTCCAAATGCACCAATCTGAATTTCAGGTCTTGAAATAAAGGTGAAGGCTGAATTAAAAACTACCACAGAAGAGAATATGTCCCATGTTGCCTATCCATCAAGATAGGCAAGATTTATCACATTCACATCCCAGAAACGAACATGGAAATCCATTTGCTTTCGCTGCATTGATTTGTTCATGCTTTCATCAAACAGAACAATGTAACTGTTCTTGCTAAGCTGGCTCTCAAGAAGTGAGTTGAAATATGGAGCCAGTCCAAAAGAGGCCAGGTAGAAAGTTTTCCTTTCAGATAGACCAAACTGTCTGGCAATAGAACTATCAGGAAACATTTTCTGAAAAATTGCATTAATTCCTGTATTTGAATTAAAACTATGGTGACTTTTCACTGAAAAAAGAGTCCAAATAATCTCAGCTCTGAGAGTTTCTTCCTTGGTCACAAATGATGTCACATCTGTAGTCTCTTAGTAGTGTTAGACGTTTTTGACGTATCCGAGGGAGTAGTGTTAGATGGTTTTGATATTTCTGAGGGAAAAACTGCTCCTTGGGGTTGTGTTCTTTTCTGTTTAAAAAAAAAAAAAAAGGAACACACAAATAACTTAAGAGTAGGCCTAAGCTATGTATATTTACCAAGTCAAAGTTCTAAACGCATGAATAATAAAGTCAAACAATATTTAACCAGAACAAGAAAAGTTAATATATAGTAATTGGGAGGGTGAAGGTATGATGATATTCTTATAGGATATGTGAAAATCAATTAAATATCTAACTGAAAACAGCATGCCTTTACCCCCCCCCCCAACCCATCTTTACTATCTTTGTTTGGTGTTTTTGTTGGGTTTTGTTTTGTTTTATCTCGTTTGTTTGTTTAGATATTTTTTAAAATTTTATTCAATTTTACTTATTTACCTATTTATTTTTAAAATAACATAGGCCTATACTATGCACAAAATTGGTAGGCTAATTTTCATGCATCCTAATTGCAGTGATTTAACAGAAGTGATGGCACTTTCATGAATCAGCAGTTATTCATGTTATCTGGAATTGAAAACATGTAGGCCTATCCTAATTATAGGCCCCTAACCCTTCAGAAGTTGAACGAGATATGTCTCTTTAAGCTGTCATTAAAAAAAAAAGCATTCAAAATATATTTATTTCCAAAGAATGAACAGTGGGACATGGGTCTGATAACAGGGTATAGGATATGGAATCGCCATCAATTTCTATTCCTGATGATCTTAAACTGTGTCAAAGATGTTCCCGTAAACAGTTGTAAACTAAGAAATTTCATTCAAACACTATAATTTTGGCCATGGTTAAAAATAAAACTGTAGCCTAAATATATTGTAAATTAAAGACGCAAATACAGTAGGCCTATCTATAAATTGGACTTATTTAAATATGTTTTATAAATGAGATAAATAAATTTATTACTTACCTCAGTTGAAATGAACGATTTAATACAACTTGAATGTGCAGAGACAAGTTGTTGGTGTTTTTTTCCAGTAACATGCGACTTTACTGCACTTTCTCCCATGCTGGTCAAACATATTTCTTTTTTACACATGGTGCAACTTGCGTAATTTGCAGTTTTTCCAGGCGCTATCCATGTTTTATAACTTGGCATTTCTAGCCATTTATGCTGAAAGTTACAACCAGGCATGTTTCTAAATAATAAATTGAAGAGTGAAGGATGCTGTCAAAATGTCAAAGTCTCGACTTTAAAAGGTGGCGATGTTTGATTCGAATGAACAGACGCTTCCGCTAAATATAAATTTGTGCGTTCATGTCATAAACGCAAACCTCCAAAAACGCAAACTCCCAAAAACGTCTGAAAATGGATTTAGTGCGCAAAGGGAAGTAAAAATTCTACGGTAACTGAAGTTTAATGAAAAATACCATCAATAACAGAAAAATGGACGAAAAGCATAAGACTTCCGATTTGTATTTTTTTTCCAGGTCTGAAGCAGAAAATTCAAGGCTTTTAGCCATTTTTCCAGGCTTTTCAAGGCCTGGAATTTTTTTTAATTTTTTTTCCAGGTTTTTCCAGGTCGCTACGAACCCTGGGTAAAGCACTTCAGTCTTGTCTCCTGTCAAGTCACAATGTTTTAAAGATGTTTTATATGGGCAGTTGCCCCAATCCACTTTACCTTTCTAGGATTTGGTGAAACTTCCTAACCTTCAATATATGATCAGTAAAATAAAAAATAAACCACCTACAACTCAATTCCTGCTTTTCACCTACTAATACATTTGAGTCAATTGTTTTAATATTCTTTGGTGCCTTGTAAACACTGAGTTTCTTACAAGTCATGAACTTTAGTTAACTATATACAATTAAGCTAGAATTTTAGATTAACAAATACCTAGTAGAGACCACCATACATTCTGAAAAAGATCACTTAAAACTGTCCAAAATAAATTCTTTATGGGTGCAGCATATTGCAATATAAATTTTTCTTCTCTGAGCATTAACAGTGTACCATACATCCAAGCCACAATATTATTAAAGCTTCTAAACAATGTTACAAATATGGTACATACCTTAACATCTGTTTCCTGCTTTATTTCTGCAAATAGACTTGTGTCATTAGCTGCCACATTTCTTCCAGCCTGAAAGCAATGAACAGTATTAGATGTACTACTTTAGGTATCACATTAAGAAAATAAAGTTATAATAAAAATACATTACACTAACGCTTGAATACCATCAACACCAAGCAATAATTATTGTTAAATAGTAAGGCTTAATGCAGCTGCAATAACCATAACCAAGATCTGCTTACTCAGAGCAAGCAGGAGGACATGCACACCATCATAGCTGGCAGACGCTGGTGCTGGGTTGGCCATGTCCTCAGAAGAGACCCTGATGCCATCACAAGAACAGCTATGCTATGGACCCCTGAAGGAAAATGAAAGAGAGGCCGACCAAAAACAACTTAGCCGAGGACTGTGGAGGCTGAGATGCAAAGAATGAACCAGAGTTGGGGCACTGTACAAAGGATGGGCGCCAAACAAGCAAAGTGGAATCCATTTGTGGTTGCCCTACAAGACGCCACCAGGCGTAATGGCCACTGACTGCTTTGACGGTTGGTGGCTAAGGATCAAAGAAGAAGAATAATAGCCATAAACTTGCAAGGAACAGTCAGTGTGATTTTCACTTTTGAGTGAGCTAGAGGCATTCTGCCTCTTGAGGTGTGTGTGTGTGTGGCCCATGCTATTCTATTCATGTATGTGGAATAATTATTGATTATGTATATCTCAACATGAGAATTCTATTGGAGTTTGATAAATACATGTAAGCTCAAGGTAGGAGCTGTGTAATTCACCCAGTGACGACTGATTGCAGAATGTATGTTCTTTAGAGAAAAGTTAAATATAAATGAAGTACATTATCTTCATTGAAACCACGGGTTCTTGTTGTATGGGACATGTCTGGTGACAGACCTATTAACCATGAGAGAGTATTCACAAGTGAACAGTGGCTCAAGTAGCCAAGCCATTATTTACAAGTAGATGACAGTCTCACGTGTGCTATCCACACAAAATTCATTACATATTTTCCTAGAAATCACCAGTAGGTATTCTGAAGTGCCAAACATTTATATTGGCTAACATTGATGTATATCTTGTAAACTGTTATGGAATGTTTCGTATGATGAAGTATCTTGTGTTACATGTATAAATTGTAGAAGTCTATGCCAGGCATCTAAGAACATTTTATCTAAGTGTGGTGTTCCAGATGTGTTGTGCAGTCTGTAATATCATGGGCATTGCCTAGTTTCACAGAATGCCTCCTAACACACCATCACATCAAGTGAAGTTATCACCAAACAACAAGAAGCACTACAGACCACTCACTAATACAACAGGGGAAGATTCACACCACCTTCTCAACATTAAAGTGTAGTAAAGAACCCTGTGACATTAGTGGAGATACTCTTTCCCACTTAATCATTATCCGCAACACAGGGTCACCAACCTGTATTGTTAATGTGTTACTCAGCCTTTTATATACTCTACATTTTAGTTTTGTAAAAATATACCTTTTTTTAATGAGTGAGGGTGGTAATACCATAAGTCAGAAGAGTTCAGGACCACCACTGGTGTAAGACAAGGTGATATTGTGTCACCTCATCTTTTCAAACTCCTCATGGACCATGTCATCAAATCATGTAAGAACAGGACCAACATGTATTCAGTGGGGTACTGGAAGATGAGATGGGTCTGTATTTCAGAGCAAGCATTAGCCGATAATGTTGCCCTGATTGCTAAATCAGAGGCACATCTTCAACCCAACATGCAAGTCTGGAAGGAAGAGCTGGAGATGAGATGGATGGTCATCTGCAGCTCCAAAACAAAAACCATGGTGACATGACAAGAGGAAAGAAGGCATCAGATTAAGCTAGGAGAACAGATCCTGGAGCAGATCAACCAGTTCAATTACCTCAAAGCTGTTATAGACTGGAAAGGAGGCATCAAAGTAGGGTTAGCTACCTGAAGAGCAGTAGCTGGGAGATTTTTTTCAGGCCAAAAACCAAGGATTTTTCAGCAAAAGTTAGCAAGTAAGAAAGATGGCGGCTGAATAACGCCCCACCTATATTCCAGTCTTGACATATGGATGCGAGTCATGGGCAATGACTACAATCCACAAAAAAGCCAGATTCAAATCTTAGAAATGTGATATCTGAGGGAGATGATAAAGTGACTAGAACAGATATGGTCAGCAACCAGAGGAAATGGCAAGGCCTCAAAACCCAGCCACCGCAGACTCAAGTAGAACAGTCCCAACTGCAATTATTTGGCCTTGTCTGCAGAATGGAAGAAGATTGGCTACCATGACAAGTATGGGAAACTAAAAGTCAGGGATGACTCCACTGGGAGGACAACATTAAACAATCTCAGAATGACTAAGGACTGGATTGGAGGCAGGCTAGAAAGAAGACAGCCGATAGGATAGTATGGTGCTCCCTCCTCCAAACCTCTACATCTCATGGCAGAAGAGGGATGACTAAGTAAGAAAGCAATAAGTGAGTCCCAAAAATTGGTTGTCGCTCTTCAACCTATTAGTTAATATAAAATGTGCATATGGTGCCATAAAGGTCGAGGACCCTTGTAATTGTTATAGAGATTTGCTTTTTTGTTTTTAAATAAACAATTTGT
Source organism: Oreohelix idahoensis (assembly GCA_024509875.1). Taxonomy (NCBI): domain Eukaryota; kingdom Metazoa; phylum Mollusca; class Gastropoda; order Stylommatophora; family Oreohelicidae; genus Oreohelix; species Oreohelix idahoensis. The sequence continues at coordinate 95,831 of JAMPIV010001882.1, forward strand.
CACTTTCCATTTCTGCCCTTTTCTGCACCCTCATTTCCAATATGTCTGTGACCTACAGTTCCTATCTCTCCCTTGGGTCCACATCTGTTTAATACCTTTCACACCAGCAGTTAACAAACCTTAACCTTAAAATAACTTCTCAAATTAAAAAAAGAAAATGAGAATAAAAATGACAGAACACTCTTGACACACTCTCACTGCCCAGAGATATGAGTAAATCACAGTTAGACAAGATTTTAACTCTTAGACAGGAGCAATTCTAACAGTGTTGGTTTGTTTATACACCTGTACTTCAGCAATGATGACAGAAAAGAATTAAGTTTTTAATAATTTAGAAATTCTTCCTTTTAATCTAATTCAGGAGTTTGCAACTGGTCAATCATAATTTTTCAGTAGATGACAGGCGATGACTCAGTAGATCTTTAGGTGATGAAGGAAATAAAAATAACAGAAAGAAAAACAAAAGAGGAATGATAATTCTAGACTAACCCTATGGACTCTTAATCTCTCAAGCATGATCCAGTTAAAGATTTTCTCTGACACTGATAGTAACATTCATCATGATCCAGTTACAGATTTTCCCTGACACAGATAGTAACATTCATCATGATCCAGTTAAAGATTTTCCATGACACTGATAGTAACATTCATCATGATCCAGTTAAAGATTTTCCCTGACAATGATAGTAACATTCATCATGATCCAGTTAAAGATTTTCCCTGACACTGATAGTAACATTCATCATGATCCAGTTAAAGATTTTCCATGACACTGATAGTAACATTCATCATGATCCAGTTAAAGATTTTCTCTAACACTGATAGTAACATTCATCATGATCCAGTTAAAGATTTTTTCTGACACTGATAGTAACATTCATCATGATCCAGTTAAAGATTTTCCCTGACACTGATATTAACAATCATCATGATCCAGTTAAAGATTTTCTCTGACACTGATAGTAACATTCATCATGATCCAGTTAAAGATTTTCCCTGACACTGAGAGTAACATTCATCATGATCCAGTTAAATATTTTCCCTGACACTGATAGTAACATTCATCATCATCATCATACTTCAGCTGTCCAAGAAGCATAGACCTTCAACAAACTTATGCTAAGTCTTCCTTTCTTGTGCCTTCAGCTCACATCCTACTATGTCTTCCTCATGTCTGTCTCCAGTTCTCTTCTCCATGTGCTCATTGGTCTCCCTCTACCTCTCTCTCCCTGGGGACTATGGAACAAGGACTGGCCTGGTATTGCTTCCAACAGGTTTTCTCAATGTGTGCTGTGTCCATCTCCAGTGTCTTCTTCTCATCTCTTGTACCATTGGTAGTTGTTTGGTTCTTGTCATCCGTTCCGCAAGGTGATCTGGTCATACAACTTTAATCATTCTATTCTATGCAAGCACCCATTTATGAAAGTCTAGCTTTTTTGGTTGTTGTCTTTGTTTTCTCCAGGTTTCAGAGTCATGCCATACTGACTTGACATTGAACTGAAGATTTTTTTGCTCTCCACATGTTTCCCATTGCAACGAAAGATCCTCTAGCATTTTGTATTCTTATTTTCATATCACTGTCAGTCCATCCCACTTGGTCTACATTGCTGCCAAGGTTTATGTATGATCTTGAAGGGGCATTTCTTCAAGTGCAATACTGTTATCATTTGCTGCATTTATTATCATTATCTTTCTTTTCTCCCTGTGTATATTCAAACCTACTTGCTGTAAACTCACACCAAGCACTTTCATTGTCTTGCATCTGATTATGGCTATGGGACTGGAGAGCCAGGCCATCTGATAAACCTATATTATCAAGTTGTTTGGTCACTGGATACCATTTCTGTTGACTAAAGTTGTTGGTTGAGGTCAATGATTTCATAATTCAATCTATAGCCAATAGGAAGAGAAATGGTGACAGGAATCAACCCTGTCACACTGCATCTCTTATCTCAAATAGTTTTGTAAAACTTTCTCCATGAACAGCTCTGCACATTTTGTCTTCATGTTTTCTTTATTAAGTTAATGATCTTCAGGGGGACTCTATAATGTCTCACCGGGTGGTTTGGGATGTCAGGTATTGGTAGTACCTCTGGTGAAGGAGCTGTCATGCCCTTTTCAGGGCAGCTCGGCCACCTTTGGTCCAAACCTGGCATGCAGCTCTCACCTGTGGCTCCTCGTAGCTGTCAGCATGCGACAGTGGCCACCCCCCGGAAAACGGCTTTGACAGGCCGGCTAAACTAGGTGAGGGTAGCCGACTGGTTATAAACCTTCGGTGAGTTAGGGTCTGCCTACCCATGCATGCGAAGACTGGATTCGGTAGACTGCGTGGAAGAAACCACCTGTTGGTTCAATGGGCATGACGACGATTACCAGCAACGTGCTGTGGAGCATAAAGAGCAGGGCGAGGCATGTAGAAAGCCCTGGTCATCCACTGCACCTGACTTCATTTCCAGTCGTCTTGACTTGTCTTGCCACTGGATTAAGATGGACCCAGGCGAGAGAGTGAGGTCAACGAATTGCGCAACACTTCCTCACTTTAAACCAAATCACTGCGCAAGTCACTCTTTCATCCACTCATCCATCCACTCACAACAAGTCCTGTGGCGATGGGTGAGCGGCGAAGCGGCAGGCGTGGGTGCGCTGGCAGTCGTAGTCGCAGACCTACACACAGGCAGCTCAGGCCATATGGTCGTCTTCCACTGATCAGAGCAGCAGTGAGATTCAGCAGCCCCCTGAGTGACTGAGCAGCCCTCTTTAGGAAAGCACTGCTCACCTCCATGGCATGAGGAAGGGGCTAGAAAAGGTGCCCTAAACATTGCCTGCTCCACCATTACCTAACCAGCTTACCGCGGTTGGTGGGTACCCTACTTTGGCGGGCGACACATAAGAAAAAGAAAGGACAGATTTTTCCCCCTCATTCTAGGTGCATGGAATGTGCGCACTCTACTTGACAAAGACTTTAACGCAAACAGACCCGAGAGGCGAACTGCCCTGATTGGGAGAGAACTGGCCAGATACAACATTGACATAGCAGCACTGAGTGAAACTCGACTTGCAGGTGAGAGCCAACTTTGTGAAAAGGGTGCAGGTTATACATTCTATTGGAGCAGGAGAGGAACTGAAGAAAGACGAGAAGCAGGGGTTGGATTTGCAATCAAAACAGCACTTGTTGGCAAGTTAGCGGGGCCCCCAAAGGGAATAAATGACCGACTCATGGCGGTCAAGATCCCCCTGCTTTATGGAAGGAAACATGCCACCATCATTAGCGCGTATGCACCAACTATGACAAACCAGGATGACATCAAGGATAAGTTTTACGAAGAACTACATGCAGTCATTGCATCAGTTCCTAAAGCAGATAAGCTTATCATTCTTGGTGACTTTAATGCAAGAGTAGGCTCAGATAACATCTCCTGGAATGGCACTATCGGAAAGTACGGCATGGGTTGCTGTAACAGCAATGGACTTCTTCTCCTCCAGACTTGCGCAGAACATGACCTCCTTGTCACCAACACCATTTTTCGACTTTCTATCCGCAACAGGACCTCCTGGATGCACCCTCGCTCAAAGCATTGGCACCTAATCGACTATGTAATTGTTAGGAAGAAGGACAGGCAAGATGTCCGGGTGACCAAGTCCATGTGTGGTGCCGAATGCTGGACTGATCATCACCTCATTGTGTCTAAACTTAAAATTCGTATCCAACCAGCCAGGCGCCCTCAGGGGAAGAAAACTAAAAAAAGGCTGGATGTCACCAAACTAAAGAAGACTAAAATCAAACAGTCATTTACTGACACCCTAGAAGACCGTCTCAAATCTATCTCGTTAGACGGCCAAAGTGCGGAAACAAATTGGGCAGCCCTAAGCGAGCAGATCTACAACACTGCTACAGAGGTCCTGGGTCCCGCCATCAAGAAACAAAATGACTGGTTTGATGAGAACTCAGATGATATAAAGAAGATGTTGGCTGAGAAACACCATCTCCATAAAGCATATTTAAATGATCCAAAATCTACATCCAAGAAAGACGCTTTCAACAACATGCGTAGAATCGTCCAACATAAACTACGCCAGATGCGGGATTCATGGCTGAGTAATAAAGCAGATGAGCTCCAAGGCTTTGCTGACAGCCATGACTTGAAAAATTTTTACCATGCACTCAAAGCGGTCTATGGTCCAACATCATCAGGATCATTTCCCCTCCTTAATGCAGATGGAAAAACACTAATTACAGACAAGGAAAAAATTCTCCAACGCTGGGTCGAACATTTTAATAATATTCTGAACCAGCCATCATCTATTAATGACGAAGCCATCAACCGACTGCCCCAAATTCCTATAAATGAAGCACAAGATGATATACCAACTCTGGAGGAAACTCAAAAAGTGATTCGTCAACTTTCTAGTGGAAAGGCCCCCGGCTCCGATTCAATTCCTGTTGAGGTCTATAAAGATGGCGGTACAGTTCTGATAGAGAAACTTCACATGATCTTCCAGCAAATGTGGCAGAGTGAAACCATCCCACACAACCTCAAAGATGCATCAATTATACATCTTTATAAACGTAAAGGTAATCGCCAAGACTGTAACAATCATCGAGACATCTCCCTATTATCAATCGCTGGGAAGATATTTGCCAGAATCCTTCTTAATCGCCTTACAGCTCATCTTGACAAAGGTCTTCTACCTGAAAGTCAGTGTGGATTCCGGAAAGAACGTGGAACCACCGATATGGTGTTCGCTGCAAGACAGCTACAAGAAAAATGCCAAGAACAGCACTGTGGCCTGTACACAGCTTTCATCGATTTGACAAAGGCGTTCGACACGGTCAGTAGAGAGGGTCTATGGAAGATCATGGCAAAATACGGCTGCCCAAAGAAATTTATCTCAATAGTGCAGCAACTGCATGATGGAATGCAGGCTAGAGTTCAGGAAAACGGTGAGCTATCGGAGCCTTTCCCAGTCTCAAATGGAGTTAAACAAGGGTGTGTACTTGCACCGACTCTGTTCAGTATCATGTTTTCTGCTATGCTGACTGATGCTTTCAGAGACGGGGACACAGGAATCAACATCAGATATCGTATTGATGGAAAATTGTTTAACCTTAGGAGGCTTCAAGCAAAAACCAAGGTCAAATCACACACCATCAGGGATCTTCTGTTTGCTGAAGATTGTGCACTCAGTGCTGGCTCAGAGGCTGATCTGCAGCATAGCATGGATAGATTCTCCGAAGCCTGTTCCAACTTTGGGCTTACCATCAACACGGAGAAAACAGAAATCATGTACCAACCAGCTCCTGGCACAATTTATACTGAGCCAATCATCAAGGTAAATGGTGAGAAACTGAAAGTTGTGAACAGATTCACATACCTTGGTAGCACACTATCCCAGAACATCGTCATTGATGATGAGGTGAACACCAGGATCTCCAAAGCCAGCAGCACATTTGGCAGACTATACACCAACGTTTGGCATCGAAGTGGCATTAGTCTACAGACAAAGCTGAAGGTGTACAGAGCTGCAATGCTTCCAGTGCTGCTTTATGCATGTGAAACATGGACTGTTTACAGGCGCCACATAAAGAAGCTAAACCACTTCCATACAGTCTGTCTCAGGAAGGTAATGAACACCAAATGGCAAGACAAGATCCCAGATACTGCCGTTCTTATTAGAGCTGGTATCCCTAGCATCGATACTATACTGATGCAGTCACAGCTTCGCTGGGCAGGTCATGTAGTCCGCATGCCAGACCATCGACTGCCAAAGATACTCTTTTATGGTGAGATGCAGAAGGGTAAACGCTCCCATGGTGGCCAAAAGAAGCGCTTCAAAGACACGCTTAAGACTTCATTAAAAACCTTTGACATAAGCCCTGACACATGGGAAGCTGCTGCGCAAGACCGAACTGCCTGGCGCACATCTCTTTGTAAAGGTGCAGCGGCATGCGAATCATCCAGAAGAGCAGCAGCGGAACAGCGGAGACAAGCTAGAAAAGACCGTGTAATAAAACCTTCACACAATGCAAACATTCCCTGCCCACACTGTCCGAGATCTTTCCAGGCCCACATCGGGCTCATCAGTCACCTTCGTACTCATAGACTATCCTAACATATTCCAAATAATTGGATGAACAGAGTGGTCTTCATCACCTGTGATGGACGAACAACATAATGTCTCACCAATTTCTGAAGTGATTGTCTGTCCACACTGTCAAGTGCATCTTCATAGTCCACAAAAACCTATGTAAAGAGGCAAGTTTCATTTCAGACCTTGTTCCACTATTATTCTCTATGTGGCAGTCTGGTCTGTACAGGATCTGTTTTGCTTACAACCTGTTTGTTTATCTCTCAGCTGTCTATTTATGGACTCTTTTATTCTCTCAAAGATGATCCTGTTTAATATTTTTCATGGCACTGATAGTAATATTGTTCCTATGTAATTTGTGTGCTCTTGTAAATCTTAAGCAGCTTGACCAGATAACCTTCCTTCCTTCTGCTGGTTTTGATGTAAACATTATTCCTCTGTAATTTGTGAACTCCTGTAAATTTCATATAGGTTAACTTGATCAGATATCTTTCTTTATGTTTTTTCTTGATGCCATTGTCTATAACAATAGGTCTGTAATCTGGGGTGAGACATCTGGTTAGGGCTTCTCTGCTAGGGTACTGGTCTGAACATAGCGGGGCTTACAAGATAACAACTTCCAGCATGAGAATGGAGGTCAAGGCTTTTACTGCAGCATTAAGGTGGATAACTTAAACTTCATTAACAAAGGCTATCATTGTGTCCGACTCTCAGTCCATGCTTCGAAGGGTTCAAAGTGGTTGATTGGGTCATGAATGGAAAACATTCATAGAAGCTTCCAGTCTACAAGAGCTGGTATGGATATACTGTCCTGGTCAAGCTGGGGTATGTGGTAATGAAAGAGCTGACTGACTAGCATCAAGAGCACCCATAGTGGGGACATTAGATGTGGATAAGAGAGATATACTGAGAGCAATTAATGATTGCCTGTTGGAGAATGACACTGCAATAGATGAATCATCAAGGTTAAGACTGTTGGAATTTGGCATCAAACGTAAAGCTAGTAGAGATGGACGTTTGAGAAGATGCATCCATTGTGTTTACAACTGTGGCAGGAGGTTTTTATTGGCTCTAGGATCAGTATAGTACTGACAATTAAAGAAACAGAATTTCTGCAGAAAATGGTGAAATCCCAGTGTCTGAGAGAACTACTGGTATCACAAATTAGTTACGGCTGTGAATGATCTGATCTCGAAACAATAGTAGAGAGGAGACCGACATAAAGTGCCACCTCCGCTGTGTAACTAACTGTGATATTAAAAAAACAAGGAAACAGATTTTTACTTAACAATGATAAAATTGACAAGTCGTTCAAATACAATTTCCTTATTATTTATTTAGTATATACACTATCTACTCTTGTGCTGAAGGGTGAATGTTGAAAAATGGAATGTAATGGATTTGTAAGTTTACATATGATTTACAAATATTTATATTTAAATAAATATGTAAATATATTACAACAAGTTTTCCAATTATAGGAACAAAAAATTATATCAGCTGTGCTGTTATTCAATTATAGTACATGTATCAGCTGTGCTGTTAATTAACTCTTTCATTCCAGAGTTATTTTGCACGCTATGCCAGACTTTTTTGGGGGGCAGAATTTTATAGAGTGAAGTGTTCATCTTTCAGTCTAAATTTGTTTGTGAATTTTTCTTTGAACTAGCACATGAAGGGGAATGGAAGGAGAATTGTAATTATTAATTTATTTTGTAGTATTAAAAAACATGCTGTTAGTAGACATTAAAACATGATGAGTGTTATTTGAAAAACACCAAAATATTGAAAGCAAAATGTGGGACCTCAAGACGCAGCAATAGAGACCGCAGTCAGCGACTCATAGCTTGACTGCCTGCGTCAGGACCAGCGAACCAGAGCTGGTCAAGACCGCATTCCACCTCCACGTGGTGGTCCTGGAAACAGTCTGCAGCAATGCAGGCTGGCTGAGCGAGTGCGGATCAAAATGGGAAGGCAAACCCAGTCCTAAAAAATGCTGTGCTGAAGTCGGATGTGTCGGCCGAAAGGTGCAGATATCGCAGCTTCGCTGGAAACAGACACAACGCAACCAACGTCCTTTTCAGGACGAACGAGGAAGAAGAAGGAAGAAGAAGAAGAAGAAAGCAAAATGTGCACTTACCGATGGCCAGTTAATGTTGTAGTCATTAAAACTTACCATTCAGTCTTGAAACATCAAGGTAATCCATTTTTGAAATAACATAACACTAGATATAGCAAAATTTATCACATTTAGTGCATTTATGCAGTGTATGCTGCAGCCACTAAAAACTTCACAACACTGAAAAAATCCTAGAATATATATATTACCATATTATGGCTTTTTCCAGCACATAAACTAGAAAAATATAAAATGAAACATTTTTATAATATATTTACATGATTATTTTATGATTCAAGCTTGCGCTGTGTGTGCCACAACTTGAAGCAGTGAGGATGAAGTCGAGGTTTGCCTTCGCATCCCTCACAAATAAAGACTGTCCGCTTTACATCCTTCGGTGTACTGCACACTCTGCAGCGTCCATCATTTTTTGCTCTTACAATAACATGCTTCGAGCCCTGAAGTCTTTCTATTGCATTTGACTTAATAGGGCGCCCAATTTTGGATCTCATCATGTCATCTGCTTCAGTCATCAAGTCAGCTGCTGCTTCTGTAAGCTGGTTAATTAAAATCAGCTTGAATTTTTTAAGTGACATTTTTGTGTCAGCGCCCTCTTGTCGAGACAAAACATATAGAATATGTGCATTATTGCAGCAAATCTCCACTATCCAGTGGTATATTTTCTTCCACCATTTATTGCTTTTCCTTGTGTGGAGTCCATAATAACTCAACATCTGGTCAGCCTTATCACAACCGATCATGCTCATATTGAAGCTATGGATAGTGGATGGTTTGGTTTTTTGCCTGTGTGTAATGTCTTCAGCATTTCCATTTGAAGTGACTATCACCACAGGTTTTTTTGCCTTTTTATCCTTCCATGCAGTGCACATAATTCTGTCATCTTTAGAGACCCAGTGCCGGCTTTCCATATGTTTCAAGGAAAGACCTTTCAGAGCAAGAGGAAAACCTTTTCTATTGGTCTGGAGTGTCCCTGTGAAATAGAATTTGTGTTCAAGAAGGAAATCAACTAAAGCTCTGGTGGTGTAATACCTGTCAGCATATATGTGATATCCACTTCCAATACAGCTGAGGAGGGTATTGAAGATTTTAATGGCATGGCCACTGTCAGAATCACACTCTGGATTGTATGATGTATCTGATCCATAATAAGTGAGCAGATTCAGTACATATCCAGTGGCACTGTCTACCAATCCAAAACTTTTTTTGTGATACTTTTTGGGCTTGGATGCATTAAACTGCTTATATCTCCAACGACCCTTGAAACCAATAATCATTTCATCAATTGAAATGTTTTCAAATGATATAAAGGCACTGTTGAAATTTGAGCATAGCATGTCCACAAAAGGCTCAATTTTGCTCTTTCCATCAGCATCTGCATCTCCCACATGAAGCATTGTGTGATATATAGCCTCAAATCTCTGTCTTTCAAACATTTTGATATAGAAAGGTGTTTACAAGCTAGGCTCTCTTGAAAAGTAGTCGTGTATGCTTGGTCTCTTATCCAACACCATTGAATTAGTGACTGCAATGAATTTTAAAAATTCATGCCTATTTACAGGTTTCCAGTTGTTATACACTGATTGTTTTTGAGCTGGGGTGTTCATCTGTACACATCTTGTGGCATATTCATTGATGCTTGTGATTATATATTCCATCACATCATTTCTGACAAGTGCCAAAAAGCAATCCAGTGGTGTTGATGTTTCATCAACATATTCTGGGTTTACACCTGGTGCTGTTTTTGTTCCTCGTGGCTTGGGGATAAATCTAAAGTTGTTTGAAGTTTTAATCGTACTTCTAACATCATCAGCAACCTGTGACCAGTCATCTGGTGTTGTAAGCCTAGCTTTCTTACCTTTTGATGGGCCAGGCTGGGGCAACGCCCTCTCGTCACCTGAATCCGAAGTGTCTGACATGCCTGAAACACTTCCATCATCTGATAAAAAATTATCAGAGTCCATCAATTCATCTTCACTCTCCATTATACTTTCAAGTAAAGTTAATGCTTTAGATGCAGACATTTGTCTAGAAGGCACAGAACTAATAGGAATATGACTTGCCATAACGCTAAAACCACACACAAATTTTTCACAAAATCGAATCACACCTGACTAGCAAATAAATTCGATAACAAAGAAATAACACGTGTGTCCAGCTCTAAATCTTCGATAAAATGATCGTACAACACTAACGGAAGTTCCGGTTAGGTTTAGAAAACATGGATTTGATTACATGGTTAAGTTTTTGCATTTCTTGGCGAGAATTCTTAAGTCACGCTCAGGGCGTTGCAATGGCACAGCATGTTGCATTTTGCAACGCTCAGAGCGTTGCTCTGGAGTTTAAGAGTTAAGTATATAACATTTATTAGCTATGCTGTTAATTTCAATAATTTATCCACTATGATCTTATTATTGTCTCTTGCTACGCTAATTCACGTTTTCTTCATTGACTTAGATTTTGCTCACAATGCTGACAGAAATGGTACTAATGTGTACTCATCTCTCAAAACGTTCTGTTCTCCTTAGTTTAGTTGACACAAACACCCGCTGTTGATCATTTCGTTAGCCCACCCAAGACTGAGGGGGACTAAAGATGTATCTCAGGTACAATCTCTGTGCTCCTGTGAAGTTCCAGGCAGCTGGATTGACTGGACATACGACCTCAGGTTTGATGACACAAATAAAACCTGTAACAAGTAAAAATAGGGGCTAATTTCTGTCATTAAGCCCACCTATTTCTATTGTTTGATGAAATGAGCGTGTCTCAGGTGTCTGCATGTAGGATGAATGACAACATGGCTCAGTATGATTTAGCAATAGCGAGACAAGACATGTGTCTACTTGCAAAACATTCTTTCTGATAAATTAATACATGAATATATGCAATAATATAAATTCAATACATGAATACATCCAATAATATAAATTCAATACATGAATACATCCAATAATATAAATTCAATACATGAATACATCCAATAATATAAATTCAATACATGAATACATCCAATAATGTGTACACCTAGGTGTGATACAACAATGTCCTTCCCCCTATAATATACCAGGCCCTCTCTGACAAGTGATGGTACCATATATCCTAACAATATTGTTGTGTTCTGATGATAGGACTGTTTGGTTATATTTCAGGTGGGAGTAATCTGAGACAATAACTGAAGTTATGCGAGACAATAGATTGAGTTATATGAGACAATAGATTGATGAGTCCTAACAAGGACTGTTTTGGTTATATTTCAGTTGGTCTTAGATGAGACAATAGATTGATGAGTCCTAACAAGGACTGTTTTGGTTATATTCCAGTTGGTCTTAGATGAGACAATAGATTGATGAGTCCTAACAAGGACTGTTTTGGTTATATTCCAGTTGGTCTGAGATAATAGACTGAAGTTATAGACTGAAGTTATAGGAGACAATAGGTTGAAGTATGAGTCCTATTATTCTTCATCTTCATCAATCCATATCAGGAAATACAATTATTATACCTAATGCCCCAAGATACAATCAGTAACCTGATACATTCATAGTGAACCAAAATATATTAAATATATACAGGTGTAGGTATTATAAATGACACACAACAAATACCAACATTATAGACCTGCTGTAAGCCTATTTTCCTATCAGTTTATAGTAAATTATATTTACCCTCTAAGATTTTTAAACCGGCCAGGTTTTGACTCGACTTAGTGAAGCAGGCTGCAGGTCAATGCACTCAGGTAAGCAATAAATCAAGGTTGACAGCTCCTCTCACACAGTCGGTTGTCTCTCTCTGGCTTCGTGTTGGGGTTGCGTGTTTTAGCATAAAATTTCACCCGATTATAGAGGTAGATGAATGCTTAAGGAAAGCTTTTGGTTGGTTCCTGGTGGGGCAAGCTGATTGGTTGTCTGCAGTTTTGTCTTATGCCTCGTACAGTCTAATTTTATTCAGTTTTCTTCCGCCATATTGCGTGAACAAGATGGCCGCGACCCACATCCAAAAAAAAACAGGGCTTAAGTTTTTTTTTTTCCTGGTGTAACTTTGTGTAATTTATTCTGGCTCAGCGACTGGTGAACGGTGCTCGTTGATTGGTTGGGCTCTCGACATAGGGATTTAACTAGGAAGTGGGTTTACACAACTCGTTTCACGACATAGCCCCATCCTTTCCTAGCTGTGACCTGTCATAGCTGATGTGTAGACCCCTGCTGTAGTTAATCCTTTTGCGTCTGTCCTTCCATAGTAATAGGGTGTCGACTTAAAAAATCAGCTCCTACATTGTCTCTTCCCGGAATGTAATTCACGGTAAAGGAATAAGGCGCCAGAAGCAGACTCCACCTTAACAATCTTGAATTTAACTTTTTAGATGCAGCCAAGAATGTTAAAGGCTGATGATCGCTTTGGACATTGAAGTATGTCCCATACAGGTAAGGTGAAAATTTGTCAATGGACCAAATTAGAGCCACACATTCTTTCTCTATGGTTGAGTAGTTCAACTCAGCTGCATTCAGCTTCCTACTGGCGTAGGTGACTGGTAAAAGTTCCTCTGGCTGGGCTTTTGATTTCTGCAAGAGAGTTGCACCAATTCCTATACTGCTAGCGTCCATCCTTAATACAAATTCCTGTGTGATATCGGGTAGCGTAAGGATTGGTTTGCTGGTGAGTTTTGCTTTTAGCTCTGTGTAAGCTTCTTCACAATCAGCATTCCATTGGATTTTATCAGGCTGTCCTTTCTTTGTTAAGTTAGTTAATGGTGCACACAGAGAGTTAAAGTGGGGTATGTACTTCTGATAGAACCCACATAATGACACGAATGATCTCACATCTTTCTTCGTTTGAGGTCTGGGTGCCTTCTTTAACTTCTCTATATTCTTTGGGTCAGGAGACATATGACCTGTAGAAATAGTGTGACTGTTACACACATAATTTTTCTAAGACTGTGTAATTAATCTAATGACTATGGGTACACTATGGGGTTAATGATCTCACATGTCATCCTTATTACGGTCTAAGTATCTTTCGTTGTGAGTGTTAGTCAGATGTATGCGTTCTGCGCATGTCTAAACTTTAAGGAAGTTAGAATCGTCTTCCGCCCAGGGATTCTACGAGATGTACTGAGCAGAGAAAGGACGCTGCTGCGTCTGAGATTTTTGATAGGGAATTCTATAGTCCTCTTGTGAGTTAGTTAGCTAACAAGGCTTTCCCTATATATGATTCAAAACCGCCTGGAGGCGTATGTTTTATGGTGTTGATTCTGAAGAAAGGTAATACCTCCTTTATTGAACTCTATGATCTACCTAGATGTTTGACATTTTGTTGCTCTCTGCTCGCTTGTGTGTTACAGAATGGAGAGGTTCTTTGACTAGGAAATTTCACCACCGGTATCTTTATACCTGAGATATATATATATACACGGGTCGCTCTAGGCCCACACAGAACAATTTCTATGTTCTAGGATTTGCTATGCCAGCGATTGCACCTATGTTGAGGGTTAGACTTAGGAATGCTATAAAGGTCAGCTTGACCTGTACTCCTGAAATGCTATTCTCGTGCGGACAATAATGGACTTATTTTTGTACATCTGATCTGATAGCATCAGGGAGGAGTATTGATTATTATTTAATGAACATTGATGATATGCAGCTGACACTGTTGCAGGATTGATATTTATGAACCTTATGTATACAGATCCATGAACCAAAACTTTATGACACTGAATACCCTGAACTATTGTCTGCTCTATGACTGATGAGGATTGGATCCTACATAACTATCAGTTTTGGCACCAATATCATTTTAGAATGCTGAATTCATTGAACTGTGATGTCTATGACTTGTGTAACGTATCTGTACTCGTGGCGTCCAATAAATGATGAAAACGTCAAGAGCAGTTTACCCTTTTATGACTTCGCATGTCATATTTCCTGTGCTGTAACTCTGTGAACTACCTCACTACTATACACACAGCAACAACAAAAACCAGATAAGACACCCTACACTTCAACTATATATATACCTGGTGTCGATAGGGGTGGTATTTGACAGAGCTGAGGATTTACAACGTACTTGGACTTATACTTGCAATGTCCCTAGTGGCTAGACAGTGTGGCCTTATCATCATTGAGAAGTCAGCCTAAATCCACCCGTATCAGTGACCTAGGAATTCCAACTCCTTACAACCGATATAGCACTTGGCTCGACGTGCAGTCAATCCAGTTTCTCTCAGTCTGTCAAACAACATGGAAAGCGCTACTATATGCTCTTCAAATGTGTTTTCTTCTTCTGCTCTGGAGTTAAATGTTCACTAATGTTTACTTGAACATAATCCTCTGTAGTTGTGAGTGGATATTCCATAGAGTGAAGTGGTTTGCCGGGCATTTCTGTTGCTATGGCTAGGGTCATGATATGTGCAACTTCTGATGATTCCTTGTCATAGTATTTTTTAAGAAGATTGACATGATATACCTTCTCCTTTCCTTTCTTGTCAATCTTATAATTGGTCCTGGAAAGTTTTTCCTGTATGACATAGGGTCCCTGCCATCCAATCTGCAATTTATTATTCTGATTGGCAACAGTAATAACACCTTTTCACCCCCCTCCAGTTCCCTATCCTTTTCTTTTTTGTTGTAGTACACAGCATGCTTTCTCCTGGCCTGTCTTAAGTTATCATTGGCCAGTTTCCAACCTGCTTTCAATCAAGATGTCAACTCGTTGACGTACTGGTATGAGGAAGTCACTGTTTCCTCTGCTTTTTCATCAGTCCATGTCCGCAGCAATGCTTCCAGTGGACCTTTGATTGGTCTTCCAAACAACAATGTAGCTGGAGCCAATCCAGTTGAATTGTGGGGTACTTCCCTATATGCAAATAGTGCAGTGGGTAAGTATGTATCCCAAGTATCAGGTTTTTCACTCGCCAGCTTTCTAAGGATTGAAATTAGTGTACCATTGAACCGCTCTACTTGACCGTTCCCTTGGGCATGGTAGAGACTACAATGATAGTGCCTAGCTTGAAATATCCTGAATACTTCTTGTGTTAGCTTTCCCTTAAACTGAGAACCATTGTCAGTCAATATCTGATGCGGGAAACCTAATCGGGTGAATATTGTCAACAGGGCCTCTGCCACATGCTTTGAATCTATAGCTGACATGGCCATGGCTTCTCTCCACATAGAGCAAGTATCAACCAA
This sequence comes from Oreohelix idahoensis, assembly GCA_024509875.1. Classification (NCBI taxonomy): domain Eukaryota; kingdom Metazoa; phylum Mollusca; class Gastropoda; order Stylommatophora; family Oreohelicidae; genus Oreohelix; species Oreohelix idahoensis. The sequence continues at coordinate 111,236 of JAMPIV010001882.1, forward strand.
GGTTAAGATGTAAGCATTTCTCTTCTTGGTCCTAGTGAGGAGTCTAACAATATCCACTGCAACACGTTCAAAAGGGGTTCCCATAATGGGCATTTCTCCCAGTGTTGCTGGTGCAGTTCTATGCTTAGGAGCTACTCTTTGGCATTCTGGACAGGATCTTACATATCTCTTTATGTCCTCTGTGATTCCTGGCCAGAAGTAGTGACAGGCTATCCTTTGTCCAGTGGCCCCTATTCCCATATGTCCACTGAAGGGTATAACATGTCCTAGCGTCATAACCTTCTCCCTGTAAGATATTGGCACTACTAGCTGTCCATGCCCTTTAGGTCCTGTTCCAGCTTTTCTGTAGAGTAGGCCATTCTTCATATAAAAGTCTCTTTTCTCTGGAGGGTTATGTGCTTTAGGCAATTTGCCAAAACAAGGCTTCAATGTGCTGTGTTCTGGTTTTTATTGGCTCTAGGATAAGTATAGTACTGACAATTACAGAAATAGAATTTCTGCAGAAAATGGTGAAGTCCCAGTGTCTGAGAGAACTACTGGTATCACAAATTAGTTACGGCTGTGAATGATCTGATCTCGAAACAATAGTAGAGAGGAGACCGACATAAAGTGCCACCTCCGCTGTGTAACTAACTGTGATATTAAAAAAACAAGGAAACAGATTTTTACTTAACAATGATAAAATTGACAAGTGATTCAAATACAATTTCCTTATTATTTATTTAGTATATACACTATCTACTCTTGTGCTGAAGGGTGAATGTTGAAAAATGGAATGTAATGGATTTGTAAGTTTACATATGATTTACAAATATTTATATTTAAATAAATATGTAAATATATTACAAGTTTTCCAATTATAGGAACAAAAAATTATATCAGCTGTGCTGTTATTCAATTATAGTACATGTATCAGCTGTGTATATCAACATTAAGGAAATTGACATGAATATACCCTGTCCCTATTAATTTTCTTGTCCAAGTCTTAACAAAACATGCTGTCCTGGAACAGTTAAAAATGAATGAGTGATTATTTTGAAAAACACAAAAATAATGAAAGTCAAAATTGCCATCTTACCGATGGGCCTGCTAATTTATGTATTCTGATTGGCAACAGTACTAACACCTTTTCACCCCTTGTGAAAGTTTCCTAGGTATATCCATTTTTCGAAATTTTTGTTGTAGTAACACTAGATATAGCAACAATTTCTCACATTTAGTGCAATGTCTTATCAGTGTAATGCTGCATCCCACTAAAAACTTCACAACACTGAAAAAAATCCTAGGATATATATATTACCATATTATGGCTTTTTCCAGCACATAAACTAGAAAAAATATAAAATGAAACATTTTTTATAATATATTTACATGATTATTTTATGATTCAAGCTTGCGCTGTGTGTGCCACAACTTGAAGCAGTGAGGATGAAGTCGAGGTTTGCCTTCGCATCCCTCACAAATAAAGACTGTCCGCTTTACATCCTTCAGTGTGTAACTGCACACTCTGCAGCGTCCATCATTTTTTGCTCTTACAATAACATGCTTCGAGCCCTGAAGTCTTTCTATTGCATTTGACTTAATAGGGCGGCCAATTTTGGATCTCATCATGTCATCTGCTTTAGTCATCAAGTCAGCTGCTGCTTCTGTAAGCTGGTTAATTAAAATCAGCTTGAATTTTTTAAGTGACATTTTTGTCGTCAGCGCCCTCTGGTCGAGACAAAAAACATATAGAATATGTGCATTATTGCAGCAAATCTCCACTATCCAGTGGTATATTTTCTTCCACCATTTATTGCTTTTCCTTGTGTGGAGTCCATAATAACTCAACATCTGATCAGCCTTATCACAACCATTCATGCTCATATTGTAGCTATGGATAGTGGATGGTTTGGTTTTTTTGCCTGTGTGTAATGTCTTCAGCATTTCCATTTGAAGTGACTATCACCACAGGTATTTTTTTTGCCTTTTTTATCCTTCCATGCAGTGCACACATCTGTCATCTTTAGAGACCCAGTGCCGGCTTTCCATATGTTTCAAGGAAAGACCTTTCAGGGCAAGAGGAAAGCCCTTTTTGTTGGTCTGGAGTGTCCCTGTGAAATAGAATTTGTGTTCAAGAAGGAAATCAACTAAAGCTCTGGTGGTGTAATACCTGTCAGCATATATGTGATATCCACTTCCAATACAGCTGAGGAGGGTATTGAAGATTTTAATGGCATGGCCACTGTCAGAATCACACTCTGGATTGTATGATGTATCTGATCCATAATAAGTGAGCAGATTCAGTACATATCCAGTGGCACTGTCTACCAATCCAAAACTTTTTATGTGATACTTTTTTGGGCTTGGATGCATTAAACTGCTTATATCTCCAACGCCCCTTGAAACCAATAATCATTTCATCAATTGAAATGTTTTCAAATGGTATAAAGGCACTGTTGAAATTTGAGCATAGCATGTCCACAAAAGGCTCAATTTTGCTCTTTCCTTCAGCATCTGCATCTCCCACATGAAGCATTGTGTGATATATAGCCTCAAATCTCTTTCTTTCAAACATTTTGAAATAGAAAGGTGTATACAAGCTTGGCTCTCTTGAAAAGTAGTCGCGTATGCTTGGTCTCTTATCCAACCCCATTGAATTAGTGACTGCAATGAATTTTAAAAATTCATGCCTATTTACAGGTTTCCAGTTGTTATACACTGATTGTTTTTGTGCTGGGGTGTTCATCTGTACACATCTTGTGGCATATTCATTGATGCTTGTGATTATATATATTCCATCACATCATTTCTGACAAGTGCCAAAAAGCAATCCAGTGGTGGTGTTGATGTTTCATCACACATTCTGGGTTTACACCTGGTGCTGTTTTTGTATCCTCGTGGCTTGGGGATAAATCTAAAGTTGTTTGAAGTTTTAACCGTACTTCTAAACATCATCAGCAACCTGTGACCAGTCATCTGGTGTTGTAAGCCTAGCTTTCTTACCTTTCCGATGGGCCAGCTGGGGCAAACGCCCTCTCGTCACCTGAAATCCGAAGTGTGCTGACATGCTGAAACACTTCCATCAATCTGATAAAAAATTATCAGAGTCCATCAATTCATCTTCACTCTCCATTATACTTTCAAGTAAAGTTAATGCTTTAGATGCAGACATTCGTCTAGAAGGCACAGAACTAATAGGAATATGACTTGCCATAACGCTAAAACCACACACAAATTTTTCACAAAATCGTGAATCACACCTGACTAGCAAATAATTCGATAACAAAGAAATAACACGTGTGTCCAGCTCTAAATCTTCGATAAAATGATCGTACAACACTAACGGAAGTTCCGGTTAGGTGCTGTTAGAAATCATGGATTTGATTACATGGTTAAGTTTTTGCATTTTCTTGGCGATCACGCTCAGGCGTTGCAATGGCACAGCATGTTGCATTTTGCAACGCTCAGAGCGTTGCTCTGGAGTTTAAGAGTTAAGTATATAACATTTATTAGCTATGCTGTTAATTTGGATAATTTATCCACTATGATCTTATTATTGTCTCTTGCTACGCTAATTCACGTTTTCTTCATTGACTTAGATTTTGCTCACAATACTGACAGAAATGGTACTAATGTGTACTCATCTCTCAAAACGTTCTGTTCTCCTTAGTTTGGTTGACACAAACACCCGCTGTTGATCGTTTTGTTAGCCCACCCATGACTGAGGGGGACTAAAGATGTATCTCAGGTACAATCTCTGTGCTCCTGTGAAGTTCCAGGCAGCTGGATTGACTGGACATACGACCTCAGGTTTGATGACACGAATAAAACCTGTAACAAGTAAAAATAGGGGCTAATTTCTGTCATTAAGCCCACCTATTTCTATTGTTTGATGAAATGAGCGTGTCTCAGGTGTCTGCATGTAGGATGAATGACAACATGGCTCAGTATGATTTAGCAATAGCGAGACAAGACATGTGTCTACTTGCAAAACATTCTTTCTGATAAATTAATACATGAATATATCCAATAATATAAATTCAATACATGAATACATCCAATAATATAAATTCAATACATGAATACATCCAATAATATAAATTCAATACATGAATACATCCAATAATATAAATTCAATACATGAATACATCCAATAATGTGTACACCTAGGTGTGATACAACAAAGTCCTTCCCCCTATAATATACCAGGCCCTCTCTGACAAGTGATGGTACCATATATCCTAACAATATTGTTGTGTTCTGATGATAGGACTGTTTGGTTATATTTCAGGTGGGAGTAATCTGAGACAATAAACTGAAGTTATGCGAGACAATAGATTGAGTTATATGAGACAATAGATTGATGAGTCCTAACAAGGACTGTTTTGGTTATATTCCAGTTGGTCTGAGATAATAGACTGAAGTTATAGACTGAAGTTATAGACTGAAGTTATAGACTGAAGTTATAGGAGACAATAGGTTGAAGTATAATGTGCAATAATGTGCAAGAGCTAAGAGGAGTGGCGTCACAACGAACAACCTGGAGAGCACTGGTTTCTGCCTTATGCGCCGTGTTTGGCGCTTAAAGAATTTATTATTTATTATTATTATGAGTCCTATTATTCTTCGTCTTCATCAATCCATATCAGGAAATACAATTATTATACCTAATGCCCCAAGATACAATCAGTAACCTGATACATTCATAGTGAACCAAAATATATTAAATATATACAGGTGTAGGTATTATAAATGACACACAACAAATACCAACATTATAGACCTGCTGTAAGCCTATTTTCCTATCAGTTTATAGTAAATTATATTTACCCTCTAAGATTTTTAAACCGGCCAGGTTTTGACTCGACTTAGTGAAGCAGGCTGCAGGTCAATGCACTCAGGTAAGCAATAAATCAAGGTTGACAGCTCCTCTCACACAGTCGGTCATCTCTCTCTGGCTTCGTGTTGGGGTTGCGTGTTTTAGCATAAAATTTCACCCGATTATAGAGGTAGATGAATGCTTAAGGAAAGCTTTTGGTTGATTCCTGGTGGGGCAAACTGATTGGTTGTCTGCAGTTTTGTCTTATGCCTCGTACAGTCTAATTTTATTCAGTTTTCTTCTGCCATATTGCGTGAACAAGATGGCCACGACCCACATCCGAAAAAAAAAAACAGGGCTTAAGTTTTTTTTTTCCTGGTGTAACTTCGTGTAATTTATTCTGGCTCAGCAACTGGTGAACGGTGCTCGTTGAATGGTTGGGCTCTCAACATAGGGATTTAACTAAGAAGTGGGTTTACACAACTCGTTTCACGACAACAACCAGTGAGCTACAGGAACAGTTAGCATTCACATTCAACATATACTGATGGAGACTAAGCACCTATGGGTTTGCCCAGAGTGCAATGATGTCAATTCTTTATAACAATAACAATGTTTTGTGGGAATTTCTTCTCCCTCAAAGATGGTCAGGTATTACTTGTAGCTCTAGATGCTCCATAACAGATGAGGTAATTCCACTGAAAACCTTTTTAAACATAATTCTTCTCTTCTGTAGAAGCTGATTCAGTTCATAACTGTTCAAGAAGATTTTTTTCCCCTTCCGTTCATTGATTTGTGTGTGGTAAGAATCTCTGTAAACTTTTGACTGAAAAGAGTCTAACTTGAATGGCAGTAAGATGGGGAAGCTGTAAGGTACCTCAACCATGCCAGCTGTCAAGTCATAAAGTTTTAAAGATATTTTAGACATGCAACTGCTGCTCCCCCCCCCCCCCCCCCCCCCCCCCCCCCCCCCCCCCCCCCCCCCCCCCCCACCCCCCCCCCCCCCCCCCCCCCCCCCCCCCCCCCCCCCCCCCCCCCCCCCCCACCCCCCCCCCCCCCCCCCCCGTTTTAAAAGGAAACCCTTGCTACACCCTTCCACCCCCCCCCCCCCCCCCCCCCCCCCCCCCCCCCCCCCCCCTTCCTTTCTTGACCATAAAAAGCCCCCCCCCCCCCCCCCCCACCAGTAACTTAATCCTGCTTATCTCCTACCCACCCCACCCCCCCCCCCCCACCCCCCCCCCCCCCCCCCCCCCCCCCTCCCCCCCTCCCCCCCCCCCCCCCCCCCACAGTTTTAATGGGAACCTGCTAACTTCCACTTTTTGACCAGTAAAATTAAAAAACCAGTAACTTAAATCCTGCTTATCTCCTACAATTACAATTGGGACATTTCTTTTAATATTCTTTGGTGCCTGATTACAAAAAACTTAGTTTCCTACAAGTCACAAACTTTAGTTGTTAAGTAAATACATATAATTAGGCTTAACTAAGGTTTCAGTGAACAAATTCCCAGTATAGATCAAGATAAATTATGAAAATGATCACGTAAAATTGTTCAAAATCATTTCTTTACATGTCCAGCAAATTGCAAAAAACATTCTCTTTTTTCTCACAAATTTAACACTATACCATGCACATCTTTATAGTCTAAACGACATTTAGAAATCCTCTCAGTACAGCACAAAATTAAGATTATATCAGAGCTGTGTACTTTCCGTTCTTCTCTATGGTGCGGAATGCTGGAGAGTAACAGAGAAGGAAATGTCAAAATTATCCTCTTTTCACACAACCTGCCTAAGAAAAATTCTCTGAATCTTTTGGCTGAATACCATCACCAACCAAGATCTGCTTACTCGGAGCAAGCAAGAGGACATGCATACCATCATAGCTGACAGATGCTGGAGTTTGGTTGGCCATGTACTCAGAAGAGACCCTGATGCCATCTCATGAACAGCTATGCTATGGACCCATGAAGTAAAATGAAAGAGAGGCTGACCAAAAACAACCTGCAGAGTACTGTGAGGCTGAGATGCAAAGAATGAACCAGAGTTGTGGCACTGTACAAAGGATGGCCACCGAGAAAGCAAAGTGGAATCAATTTGTTGTTGCCCTACAAGACACCACCAGTCATGATGGCCACTGACTGCTTTGACAGTCAGCAGCTAAGGATCAAAGAAGAAGAATGCACCCATGAAAGCTTCCAAATGTCAATATTTTCATTCATCTTTTTGTGTTCCTAACAGAGCATACAGCCACCATTACAGCTGGACCACTTGTTAGAAGCCTGCACCAAGCATTCACATACACTTGCAGCAGTGGAGTCTGTGACAATTTGATTAACATAATGAGGTAACCAGCCCCACCCACAACCTCACAAGTCACTTTGTACGACATGCTTAAGAGTGTAGTAGGCATATTCTTTCTTTGTCTCTTCAGGGACCCAGGGGAAATTACATGGGGCATAAATATTTGACATACCTCATAGTCTGTTTCCTGCTTCATTTCTGTTTTTAGATGTGTGACATTAGATTCCATATTTCTTTCAACCTGAAGGCAATGAAATATAGCAGATGATGGGTATCATTTTAAGACTATGAAGACATACTACATATATTTACACCAATATCTAAGCAGCATTACCTCACAGCAATAATCACTGTCAAATTGTGGGGCCTAATGCAACTGCATTAGCCATAAACAAATATGCTTTTTTTAAATAAATATTTTATCATTTTCCATTACTTCATTCTCTCCTTTCCTTTTTCACTTTCAATATTTCTGTGACCCACAGTTACTATCTTCCCCTATCCCCACATCTGTTTAATGCATTTCACACCAGCAGTGAACATACCCTAATCCTCAAAGTTATCTCCAAACTTAAAAATAAAGGAGATCACAGGGGATGATTTGGTCGATCTTTATATGAGAGAAATTATTTTTTTTTAAACGATAGCAAACTAAGGACTTACTCTTACTCAAAGGTATTTAAAAGTGTGATATCCCCAGGATTAAAGTTACTTTTCTGTGTTTCCATTGATAACCTATAAGAAGCCTTATTAAAATTCACTTTATTAATGAACAGCATAAGATAAGAATGGGATCCTTAATTTGAAGTGACATTATCATTTGGTAAAATAAAATTTAGTTTCAATTTTTCAATGCCTTGTTGAAAGAATTGCAGTAAGAGGGTTATGCTGCAGAGATGCAAATAACTTATATGCCACACTTCTTCAACATTTTTTATACTCTGGAACCTGAAACAGAAATGATTGTATCAAGGCAGATCTTTAAGAGAGCTCAGTGTTTCTAAAGTAGATCCTCACATCACATAGGTTGCCTGCTGCTGATCTAGTCTATATTTTAAAACCATAAAGTGACTTCTGTTACTGTTTTAGTAATCAGAGTGAAGTTAAACAGCATGTGTACATGCTTTGGCATTTTTATTATAGTTTTGTGATGAATCACATGATTATGGTTTTCTTTAAATTACCACAGAAATGTGACAAGCCAAATATCTGCAAATTCTAAGTCTCCTGAGAAAATGAATGTGTCACATTTACTTAAAAACATAGTCAACAATTAAGAGAATTGAGTTGATAGTCATAATTCATTATAAAATGATGGAAGAGATGAGGAATGTTACATTTAGCTGATGAGTGGGTATTGCCTGGCCATTGAAAAACCAACAGAACTTGATCTAAAGCTACAGTTAATGACTAGTCACAGGTGAAAGACAAAGCTAAAGATAAATTTTTAAAACCACAAACATATGTCACGTGCCATCACTCTCAAGTTCTTTCTTGACTTGTTTTAAAATTATTTTTTTATTTTCATAACCAGCAGCACTTGGGCTATCAGCCCTTCAGCCCAATGACATGTCATTGCGAGGCTGGGGAACTTGTGGACTTTTCTCCCAACCAGGTAAGGAGCTTCACTCCTTCCCATCCACAGAGGGTTTATCTCAGGAGCCGTTCAGGTTATCAGTCAAAATCCCAGTTGGTGGCACTTCTTCAAATGCCCATGCCCGGGCTTGAACCTTTTGAACACCTGATTGCCAGTGCAATGTGGTAACCATTACACCAGCATGGCTTCCAATAGCAATATTTTGTGATTTTAGTTTGTCACCGTGTTTCATTATGAAATATGTAGTTTTAAATTTTCTAGTATTTTCATCAAGGGTACAAACAAAGGACATGATGCTATACTTTATGCTTTTAATTTGCTTTTGAAAAGTGGAAAAATGCTACTCAAATGATGAAACAGTTGTACACAAAGGGTAAAAATAATTACTTTTTAACTTTCTCTTTTATTCTGATTGGAAAATGTCCAGCTCTGAGCAAACTCCTGATAAGCAAAATTTTTTTAGGTGGTCCCAGTAATTTCTACTTATACAGGCTGTGCTGTAGGCATGGCCATATATGAATTACCTTGATGTTCCAAGACTAGGAAAGCAAGTTTCATTGACTGCAACAATAAACTGCCTTTATCAAGTTCATATTCTACTGTTAATGTTGTTGGTGTGTTTTTTACTACATGCATTGTGTTGTTATAAATTCCAATTATGCTTGTATTAATACTAATGGAGAAACACTGCACATCTTGACTCCCTATCAATTTCCCATCAGTTTAATATATAATAAGTGCATGTTCACATAAACAATTTACACAAAAACATGGTATATTCTGCTGTATTGATATCTTTGGGAAAAAAATACTCACACACACACAAATGAGGCACAGTGTAAGTAATGATTTTGGAAGCAAAGAGTTAATGTAGGCTACAATTGTTGTACATGTAAAAAAAATAGGAGGAGGTGAAGTCTGGGGTGTGTGGGATGAATCCTGGTTCACTATTTTTTTTATTTTCAATATGTATTAGAGGACCTTATTACACATTCAATTTCCCACTACACCCTCAGTAATCCTAACATATTAATTTTTATTTTTAGTTCTGGTTGCATACTGCTTTACTATATCATTTAGTTCTCTATGTCTATTCTCAAAACCTCTTCTAATGAAATGGGTGAACTGCAATCCTGTAAATAAATATAATATTGTTATTCTCTGTTTTTCATATTATTTTATTGTAGACATTCTGCACATTAAAATTCTTCTAAACTAAAATAAACTATTCTTATTTATAAGTCTGAGTAGGCAGCCTTATTATTTTTTTGCTGGGAATTTTTAAGTTCCCTATTTTATTATTTTTTTTTAATTCTGGTGACGAGAAATAACCGTTCAACCTCTGATGGGTTATAATTAGGATATATAGTGTTTTCAATTCCAAATAAGATGAATAACTGCTGATACAGGAAAGTGGCATCACATCTATCAAATCATTGTAAATGTGGCAAATCAAAGTTACCACAAAATACACATAGAAACATTTCCCACATAACACCTGGATTCATGCATACATAGATGGATCAGCAACAAATGCAACAGAAATTGGAGGTGGAGGTGTCTTTCTGACCTTAAGCACTGGTGCATAGAATATGCTGTAAATGGTAACAGGGCAATACTCAATTACCTTTAGAGCAGAGGAAACATACCTTTATGTTTGTCCAATATGTATTTACTGTTTACAGGCCTCAGGTTTCCCTTCCTTATGTGTTTAAAATGTTTATACAATACCAAAAACCTACCCTCTGTCCTGTACTTACTGTTCTTAGTCTTCTATAATTTACTAGACACAGTATTAAGGTCTTTGTCTTGTGTAGTCTGACCTTTAGCCTACTGTATAATAGGGGAACAACATTAGGGGATTGCATCATTAATAGACTGGACTGCCCTATGTAAATTTCCGGTGTTATGTGTTGCAGTTCGCACTAATGACCCGTAATGTTTCTTTATTTCTTACGAGTGCCTGAAAACATACCTTTATGTTTGTCTAATATTTATTTTCATCGTGAATAACCTTAGGGAAAAATGGCGGACAGTGGGAAATTATTCTTCTAATTTACCCGAATTTAATCTTGTGACTATAAGCTGCAGAGTCATAGATTATGCTTCTATAATCTATTTTGCCTCGTATGAAAGATTTATAAAACATGATTGCCAATTACCTTTGAGGCTAATGCAAGTTTGTGAAATACACAACAGTCGGTTGTAACACAGAATCGGAATACTCTTCATTTAGAAAAATACACAATAGTCATATCCTTATTTTAAATATGTATCGTCAGCAGCAAGGTTGCCACTCAAGTTCTAGAGATAAACCCAGATTTTCTTCTTTAAAAAACCTAGAAATACCCAGATTACTTTTTTTGCCTCAAATATACGGGATATACGATGCGTGCGCAATCTTTTAGTGCAAGTTCAGCACAAATAAGCTGTGTGCTACCAATTTTTATTTATTTCTTCATTTTCGTTTTATATTTTCATTCATTCATTCATAACCCTCCACTCCCAAAGGAGCATAGGCCTTCAACAAACACATGCCAAGTCCTCCTGTCACGTGCCATCATCTCAAGTTCTTTCCATGTTCTCCTCATCATTTTCACCTCTGTTTCCAACTCTCTTCTCCATGTACTTCTTGGTCTTCCTCTGCCTCTCTTGCCCTGGGGGTTCCAGAACAAGGACTGCCTTGTAATGCTATCAACAGGTTTCCTCAGTGTGTGTCCTATCCATCGCCATCGTCTTCTTCTCATCTCTTGTTCCACTGGCACTTGTCCAGTTCTTGTCATCAGTTCCACATTGGTAACCTTGTCATACCATTTTAATCCCTCTATTCTACGCAAGCACCCATTTATGAAAGTCTGTAGCTTTTTGGTGTTTTATATTTTATTACCAAAAATTCCCAATTATATAAAAATGATTTTATTAACACTCCAATATATGAACTCTTGAAAATGAGATATTTTAACAGTAACATACTTACAATAGTTACATTAACAAAATGTTCCTCACATCAAATATAAAATGTTAGTTGTAACTTGTTACTGTTTAAAATTGTCAGCGACTCGGCATCCATGTCAACAACTTCTCCTTCGTCAAGATCATATGCAAGAATTGACAACGTGGAATCTTGATTGTGGAGTTCCAAAATCTCTGCATATCTCTGCCAACAACGTCCTTCATGCACATCTTCAATCACGCTTTTACTAGGATTAAACTTATGATAAACTCCATCTTTGGCAACTGCTTGCTTGGCTAGTATTCGATTTGAAACTTGTTCACACAAAAGCTTGTTGGTGACAGACGATCAAGGCTCTCTTCTGAAACAACTGTTGGGAACTGCACTGCTAATGGAATGACAGAAGTTTTGTTGATCTCGAGAGCTTGCTTTGGATCCAACAGCTGCATTTGCACCACACCAAAATACATGTAAAAGGTAGTCCCATAGCAAATATAACAATGTTGACGTATGTGATTACATGTATTTTGGTGTTGACACATGTAAAAGGTAGTCCCATAGCAGATATGAGCATATTGACGTATGTGATTACATGTATTTTGGTGTTGACACATGTAAAAAGTAGTCCCATAGCAAATATAACCATGTTGACGTATGTGATTACATGTATTTTGATGCTGACACATGTAAAAGGTAGTCCCATAGCAGATACTGCAGTCAGGGCTGGATTATTCATTAGGCTGGAGCCTAGGGACCCAGAGCTCTTATACAAGTTTTAAAATGCAGATTTGTCAATAAAATGTGTTTATTGTGTTTAACTTACTAATACAGTAATAAAAATAATACTAAAAACATTAATGAAAATAATTACTAATAAAAGAAGTAAGCAATGCTAACAAACTAATGTACCAGTCTTTTAATACTACTAGAATATACCATCACAATGCTAATAAACTAACGTACCAGTCCATTAATACTATTAGAATATACCATCACAATGCTAACAAACAAACGTACCAGTCTATTAACACTACTAGAATATACCATCACAATGCTAAAAAATTAATGTGCCAGTCTATTAATACTACTAGAATATACCATCTAAGTTCATGGGAGCATCAGGCGAACTATTGCTCTTAAGGGTTTTACAGGCAGCGTGGTACAACAAGACCATACCAAAGGATTGGGAGATTGCCATCATAACACCAATTTTCAAAAAGGGTGACAATCGACAGTGTGGAAACCATAGAGGCATATCCCTTCTCAGGTTCCCTGGTAAAATCTACTCTAGAATCCTAGAGCAGAGACTCCGACGCCTAGCTGAGCCACAATTAGATGAGGTCCAGTGCGGATTCCGAGCAAACCGAAGTACTCAAGACCTAATCTTCACACTCAGACAGCTGAGTGAAAAGGCCCTTGAGTATAAGAGTGAGATCCATCTTTGTTTCATAGATCTGGAAAAGGCATTTGACAGGGTCCCCTGGAGCAAACTTTGGGACTGTTTGGCAAGGAAGAATATTCCAGCACCTCTGATTCATGCTATACAGAGCTTCTACAAGTCTTGCAGAAATTATGTGAGGACAGCAAACCATAAGTCAGAAGAGTTTAGGACCACCACTGGTGTAAGACAAGGTGATATCCTATCACATTATCTCTTCATACTCTATATGGACGATGTCATCAAGGCATGTAAGGAGAGAACAAGAAAGTATTCAGTGGGGTACTGGAAGATGAGACAGGTCTATATTTCGGAGCTGGCATTTGCTGATGATGTTGCCCTGATTGCGAAAAATCAGAGGTTACGAGAAGATCGGCCATAACGACAAGCATGGGAAACAAAGAGCCAAGGATCCAGACCCCGAGGACAACATTAGACAATCTTTGAAGGACCGAGGACTAGAATGGAACCAGGCCAGGAGGAAGACAGCCGATAGGATAGTCTGGCGCTCTCTCTTCCAAACCTCTACACCTCACGGTAGAAGGGGAACGACTAAGTAAGTAAGTAAGAATATACCATCACAATGCTAACAAACTAATGTCTTCTTCTTCTTTGATTCTTAGCTGCCGACCGCCAAAGCAGTCAGTGGCCATCACGCATAGTGGCGTATTGTAGGGCAACCACAAATTGATTCCACTTTGCTCGGTCGGTGGCCATCCTTCGTACAGTGCCCCAACTCTGATTCATTCTTTGCATCTCAGCCTCCACAGTCCTCCGCCAAGTTGTTTTTGGTCGGCCTCTCTTACGTTTTCCTTCAGGGATCCATAGCATAACTGTTCCTGTGATTTGCATCGGGGTCTCTTCTGAGGACATGGGCAACCCAGCTCCAGCGTCTGTCAGCTATGATGGTGTGCATATCATCTTGCTTGCTCCGAGTAAGCAGATCTTGGTTGGTGATGGTATTCGGCCAATAGGGCAATTTGACAATTATTCCTTTGTTCCACTCTGGTGGTGCTGTCCCTGTTTTGCAAACTTAGTGGTTCTAATAGTTCTGATGCTAGCTCAGGGTCTGCCTTAAATAACTCTGCTTTTTAGTTATAATGGCCAGTAGCATTTCCATTCTTTAACCCTTTGATTGCTGTGATAATTTCTTTCTATTTGTGGAATGTCTGTATTAACATCTAGATCGTTTTCAGCTTCAGGAGCATTCAATTGTGTTTCTGGTGGTTCCTTATTCAGAGTTTCCCTGAAATGCTCTGCCCATCTCGTTTCCTGTCCCTCTGCTGTTGTTATGAGATTTCCTTGCTTATCTCTTACTAATAACAAGCTAACGTACACGTCTATTAATACTACTAGAATATACCATCACCATGCTAACAAACTAACGTACAAGTCTATTAATACTACTAGAATATACCATCACAATGCTAACACTATTTCCTTATTCTTTTGTCCTCGTAAGACGAAACCCCTTTTTTCGATTTTTTTCACACCCATCCATTGTAACAAACTAACATACCAGCCTATTAATACTACTAGAATATACCATCACCATGCTAACAAACTAACGTACCAGTCTATTAATACTACTAGAAAATACCATCACAATGCTAAGAGGTTTGACAACTTTCTCTGAACAGGGTTGTTAATTTCATTGATAAGGAACGCCATTCTATCCTGGATGTCTGAACAGAGTTGTCTGAGTTACTTCCCCTGGACTTGTTTACATATGTTGAATTTTTTGTGACTAAAGTTTCTACAGGATGGATAGACTGTCTCGTACCTAACCCTCCTTAGTCGCTACTTATGACATGCTTGGTAAGTTACAGTGTTACTATGTTTTGCTCCACTTTCAGGCCCCAGGAACATAAGGGGAGAAGACCAGCATCAACTTCTTACTTACGGTACTTGCATGTTCCACTGGTTCTTGTCAGGTTTTTGCTGTATGTTCTACCTTGACGATTTTGTCATTCTATTTAGTCTTCTAGTCTGTGCCATCATTAAGGTCTTCCTATATCATCTTATTACTTACATGTTCCACTGGTTCTTTTCAGGTTCTTGCTGTCTGTTCTACCTTGATGATTTTGTGATGACAATCATTTGTTATTGCTGTTAACTGCAGGTTATACAGACACGTGTTTCATGACTGAAATCCTTACCCTTATAAATTGTCTTGTCATAACGCTCAAGGTTTCCATAGCCAGAGACTTCTCCCTTCAACAATATCTTGACGTCTGCATGATTCTCATGACTAGGCTGATGCTGGGCTCTGCAAATAAAAAAAAGGTTTTCAATCTTTCGATTTAATTCATTCTCTCAACAAATCTAATTTAACTAGAGTACGAATGGCTACCACCCACGTCATACCAGGGCCCAAACGATAAGTAAGGAATAGTAACTCTGTGCCCTACCATGTCATAACAGGCGACTAAGGAAGATTGGGTATGAGACTGGCTACCCCATCCTGTAGAAGTTTTAAGTCACAAAAAGACTTCAATAAAACAATATGTACAAGTCAAATAAAGAAAATAGTTCAGCCATTCAAGACAGAAGAAGGTCATTTGGTTACAAGGTCAATGGCGCGACTCAGAGAAAGCTAAAAAGAGTTTAGGCTGCTAATTCACTTATTTCCTTCTAAAAAAATCTCCACAACTGGCATCTGGAATGTTCATAAATAACTGCACAAATGGCAGCAGAAATGTCTTTTTCCAAAATTAACATCTGCAACTTTGCGAGACAAAGTGGAAGGGTTTGAACAGGAAGATAGCATCACAAGGCAAACCTTATTCTGGAATCTCCAGGATAAGAGAAGGAGACAAAATAATGCATAGAGAAGAGAACTGGTGACAGACATAAAGGGATGACAGACATAAAACTGGTGACAGACATAAAGGGATGAAAGAAGACACAGAAAGACCTTGAACAGATGGCAAAGGACAGAAAGACTTGGTATAAATGTTTGTTATAGGCCTGTGATGGGGCCATAATAAACTCCCCAAAATATCCCTGATGTTCATATTTGTGTTTTTGCTCTTTCTAGAGCATCCATCGCGTGTGTTATTTGCGTGGCCCAATTACTACGGGTCGCGCACTAAGTTGAGCGATTAGCCCTAACGGCCTATATAAAGAGAGCATGAGCTGGCGAAAGACCCTTATTGCAAGAGCAGATCAGAGAGAACAAACGAAACGAAGCGCCCTGTGTGGGTATGAGATGGACGGGCAAGAAAAGAATATATAACCTATTTCATTCGTGAGCCGGGCAGAAAAGCGACACGTGGGTGAAAGCAGGTTAATGTAATTTTCTGCAGTAATGGAAGAGATAGTTTTCGTGTTAAATTTCCTTTAGGTGATGTATTTAGTTCTAGTTATGTTAAGTCAATATTAATTTTATTTTATTCTTTGATGTAAGGGTAATTTAGTGTATTTCACGATAATTGGTCATAATGCTATTGTAATGGATTACTTTGAGTGAGGTGAGAATAGTCATTTAGATTTCTGGTGGGCGCAATGCCACTCCTTTGTGCGTAAGGCACTTTGAGGCAGAGGTGTTTCTCTGTTTACTCCTTGCAGAGCATGGAAACACCAATGCGGCCGGTGTCCATCATACGCCCACAAGAAGCATTTGTATGCAATTGCATAGGTTGTTTCGGTAACGATGTGTTTCGTATGATGAGTTCCCAATCTCATCAGCCGGCATATACGACATGCTTCAGAGTGCAGGGACGGATATTGAGATGGATCAGTTGCGAGGTGTGGGTTTATGCTCAGTAATGAGAGTATTCGTTGTACATATCGATCACTATTATTTTATGCATATTTCATTATTATTTAGTTATTGTTATGTGTTGAATAATTTATGAGAGCACGTGGGTCCACTTGGGAACAAATTATGTCTCTTCTCGCTCCTTATGGAGCATATGGTCACCAGTGTGGTTGGCCTCCGCATGGAGACCGCTCAAAGCATTCAGATGATCTTGCAGTAGTGGTTTCGGTAGCAATCGGTGTTACATGGTGAGATTGACAGCTTCATGCACAACACCATACCGGTACTAGTCTGATTAGACGACATGCATGGGCTGAGTGTGTGTGCATGATAGTTGAATGTTTCAGGTAGCGTGGAAGACGGACAGTTTGACAGGTGAGAGCATGGTGTTTCTCGTTATTTAACTATTATGATTTTAACTAGTCGGTGCTTTGTTTGCGTTTCAGATTAGCAATTGAGCACTGGTTGGGTAATTTGTTTGTTGGTTTGTTTGTTTAATGTTTGCTTTATTTTGCTCTTTATCACTGAATGGGTTGTATGAATGAATACAGCCCCTGCCTCAGAATCAAGAGTTTTATTGTTGCTCGGGTCGGTTGCGAGTGTGCAAGAATGTAATCACATATCACAACAACATTATCATCTCTCGCCCACCCTATCACAGGCCTATGTTCCTTCGTGAGCTGAAGGGTGATGATGATAAAGCACTGCCATTTATTGTGAAGTTCCCATTATTCTCTGAGGACACAAAGACAGAACAGCCATATCTTGTTTAGTTCCCATGATTCTCTGAGGACACAAAGACAGAACAGCCATATTTTGTTTAGTTCCCATGATTCTTTGAGGACACAAAGACAGAACAGCCATATCTTGTTTAGTTCCCAGGATTCTCTGAGGATACAAAGACAGAACAGCCCTATCTTGTTTAGTTCCGATGATTCTCTGAGGACACAAAGACAGAACAGCCATTTCTTGTTTAGTTCCAATGATTCTCTGAGGACACAAAGATAGAACAGCCATATCTTGTTTAGTTCCCATGATTATTTGAGGACACAAAGACAGAACAGCCATATCTTGTTTAGTTCCCATGATTCTCTGAGGACACAAAGACAGAACAGCCATATCTTGTTTAGTTCCCAGGATTCTCTGAGGACACAAATACAGAACAGCCATATCTTGTTCAGTTCCCGTGATTTTCTGATGACACAAAGACAGAACAGCCATATCTTGAAAAGAAAGAAAAGAACAACCTATCCATCAGATATTTCGTAAAAGGTGACCAATATAAGGTTGTGCATGAAAAAAAACAACCTGCCGGAGACCTCTGGAAGCCGAGATGTAAAGAATGAATCAGAGTTGGGGCACTGTATGAGGGATGGCCGCCGACCAAACAAAGTGGAATCAATATTCTTTAATACAGTTTCGTGCAAGGGGGCTCCAGCTGTAGTGGTAGTTCCAGTCTCCATAAAGAGCACACACAAAAATGAGATAAATAAATGTATAAACACAATCCCTATATCTGTCACTCTTGTGATCCATCTTTGTCTTGGTCATTCTCTATACCAGAGTTTTTCATCTGTGGTCCACAAACCCCTTGTCGGTCTATGAATGGATTCTAGGGGGTCATGTACAAATGCATTGTATTTTCACAAAAATGTTAACTCGAAAAATTGTCATAGACTTTTGTATATCTTCTTCTTCGTACACTCTCATACGTCTACTTGAATGTTTTCAAAGAAAGGTGTAGGCTATTTGAATCTCTGTAGCGCTTTTCCGTGAAGGGTACTGGGGTCGGCCATGTGCGCTTTCTCTGTTCTACAAATGTTTGGCAACTTTGAAGCAGATTTTAGCAGTCATTGTATCAGTGCCACAGTTACACTCATCGGTGGTTCCTATCTTTAGCTTGTTAAATAGATGGTATCTCAATCTGTTGTGGCCAGTGCGGAATCTGAAGATTTACATTTAAAGAAATATATTCTTGTTATAACGAAGAACTGAAAGGTGTTAATGAATGATACGGGTGGATTTAGGCTGACTTCTCAATGATGATAAGGCCACACTGTCTGGCCACTATGGACGTTGCAAGTATAAGTCCAAGTACGTTGTAAATCCTCAGCTCTGTCAAATACCATCCATATCGACACCAGGTATATTATCGTTGAAGTGTAGGGTGTCTTATCTGGTTTTTGTTGTTGCTGTGTGTATAGTAGTGAGGTAGTTCACAGAGTTACAGCACAGGAAATATGACATGCGAAGTCATAAAAAGGGTAAACTGCTCTTGACGTTTCATCATTTATTGGACGCCACAATGACAGTTACGTTACAAAAGTCATAGACATCACAGTTCAATGAATTCAGCATTCTAAAGTTTTGTTCATGGATCTGCATACATTCTCTAAGTTAATATATGTAATCCTAGCTGACGATAGCCTCAGCTTCATCTCATAAATATTCATAAATATCAATACTCCTCTCTGATGCTGGCAGATCAGATGTACAAAAATAAGTCTATTATTGTCAGCACGAGAATGGCATTTCAGGAGTACAGGTCAAGCTGACCTTTATAGCATCCCTAAGTCTAACCCTCGACATAGGTGTAATCGCTGGCATAGTGAATCCTAGAACATAGAAATTGTTCTGTGGGCCTAGAGCGACCCGTGTGTATATATATATATATATATATATATATATATATATATATATATATATATATATATATATATATATATATATATATCTTTATATATATATATATATATATATATCAGGTATAAAGATACCGGTGGTGAAATTTCCTAGTCAAAGAACCTCTCCATTCTGTAACACACAAGCGAGCAGAGAACGACAAAATGTCAAACATCTAGGTAGATCATAGAGTTCAATAAAGGAGGTATTACCTTTCTTCAGAATCAACACCACAAAACATACGCCTCCAGGCGGTTTTGAATCATATAGGGAAAGCCTCGTTAGCTAACTAACTCACATGAGGACTATAGAATTCCCTATCAAAAATCACAGACGCAGCAGCGTCCTTTCTCTGCTCAATACATCTCGTAGAATCCCTGGGCGAAAGACGATTCTAACTTCCTTAAAGTTTAGACATGCGCAGAACGCTTACATCTGACTAACACTCACAACGAAACGATGAATGAACCATTTCAACAAAGCTATGTTCAGAAATCACGCCTTATTTGGACATGGGAATAAAACTCAACCCTAGTTTCAATCATTCCAAGAAATAGTTGACCGATACTACCGTATAAGGAGACATCGTTCGAAAAAATGAATCAGCGAGTCAAGACACAAGATCAGATAACCAACGAGTCAACCAACAAGAGAAGTTAACCCCCATAGTAATGTACCCATAGTATAAACAAGGGTTATCTGCCTTAGATCACAAAAAAATTAAAGTGTACAATTCATACAGATTAATTACACACAGTCTTAGGAAAAAAATTATGTGCGTAACAATGAATTTGAAAACTTAGGATCAATCATCAACATCTCTGGCGTCTGTGTGCAGAAATTAGAAGAAGACTTGCAATTGCATCACATAAACTAACGCAGATGAAAAACCTGTGGCAAGGCACAAGCAAAAAAAAAAAAAAAAAGTTACAACTGATCAGAGCATGTATATTCCCAGTAGCAACATACGGCTGCGAGACATGGACACTCAATAAAACGGTTGCAAAGAAGATCACATCATTCGAAATGAAATGCTACAGAAGGATGTTGAGAATATCCTGGACAGAAAAAAAGACCAACAGAGAAGTACTGCAATCACTAATTGTAGAGGAAAATTGGCTCCTAATTACCATCGCAAGAAGGAAGCTAAAAATTTTCGGTCATATAAAAAGACATAATAGTCTGGAAAAATTAGTAATGGAAGGCATGGTCCCTGGAAAAAGGGGAAGGGGTCGACCTATACGACGGTGGATCCAGGACATCACAGAGAGTCTGAACTTGTCTTTGAGTGTTGCAGGTCGACTTGACCAGAATCGTGATCCGTTCAGAGCAGCTGTTTTCCAGACAACATTCCGAAGATAATACGTCACGTGATGATGATTCTTGTTATAGATTGTTTTAGTATTTAAGTATGACTACATGTAAGCTTTCTTTGTAATAAAATGTATTAATTTCTTTTAAATTTGTCATTATGCATTTATATTCACTTCTTTTTCTAAAAAAGGGGTCTGTAGCCTTCATTAAACAACCAAAGGGGTCCATAGCACAGAACCTCTGCACTGTACCAAGTCACTTCAGCTTTGAGGTTACATGATCATGCTGACGGTTGACTGAGATCCATGTTAAGAAGGTGACCTTATCAGTAAATCCTTTGTCTCTTAATGCATTCCTTCTGTGGTCATGTTCTAAACAATATTCCTGATCATGTCACGTCTAATTATGTAAATCTAAACAATATTCCTGAGAATTTCAAGTCTGAAATTACATCCCCTAGATTCTTATAGGTAGCGTGGCTGAAACTCAGAGAAAAAACTTGAAAATCCTATAGATACTTTGTATTTTCTGTCTTATTTAAATCAAATTTTATACTATATTATCTCGTCCTGATAGGTATATTTTTTTAATAGATCATCTACCATTTCTGGTTCCTTTTGTTATGAAATTAAAGGCTTATGCAGCAGTTACTACATTTTTTGTCTTTGCTTAAATATATGTTTATGTTTGTTCTGATTTAGTGAGACTGCACTTTTATTAGCTGTTATTTAGTTTATATTCTGAACGACAGCTGATAAATAGTATAATATTACCGAATCTCTGCTATCAATGTTATTATTAACTAAAACACAGGTTTAATAAAAATGTTTGTTATATTTTAATGAAAATAAAAATTTTCAAAGGCTGTGTATGCCTGTTCCACGATTGAATATATAAATATGATGGCTAGCATATAACTTTTCTTCTGAATAAAATTGTTCTTTGGCAGATACAATTAAGAAATATTAATGAAGAAGAGAGGTAAGGGAGAGAAGAGAGAAAAGAAGAAGAGTTGTCAAGAGAAAATCAGAAAGAAATTGAATAGGCTGTCACTGAAATATTTACACATAGGATACTGGAATTGCCGAAGCACCAATCAATGGGCAGCAGTTATTTATACATAAAATCATCTATGATTTTGACATCCTTATGATTCAGGACATAAATTTATAAATGAATAGCAATATCGTTATCTGTCGCATGAGTACGCAAACTCCGTGTCTTATCGGTGATTAAGCCGACAGCGCAGGCTGATGTACGTGTTAATCTGCAGCGCCTGTAACAACAAATCTGAGTAGCGCCAAGTAAGTGTGATGTATCATATCAGCCGCTCTTTGCAAATGTGATATTTATCACCTACAGGGTGATTTGATAAAATCAAAAATCTGTTACTAAGCAGAAAAATAAAGAAGAAAGAAAGAAAAGTGCAATAATTTACAGCACATAATAAAAATCAGTACCACGAGTGTACCGATACTGCCGGAGAGAACCAAAGATCGATAGAGGTCGTCCAATTCGTCACAGATAATCCAGGTGAATAAATATTAGACAAACATAAAGATATGTTTTCAGGCACTCGTAAGAAATAAAGAAGTAGAATACTAGACAACAGAAAAACAACAGACGTGAGTGGTTTACCCATGACTCGAACCCAAGGCCTTCTGTGCGACAACTTCGCCTAGCTATGCAAGAGAATCCCACTATCCTCCTGGCCATCTGTTGTTTTTCTGTTGTCTAGAGTTCTACTTCTTTATTCCCGCCGAGTGAATGAAAAAATACCTTTATGTTTGTCTAATATTTATTTACTGTTTACAGGCCACGGGTTTCCCTTCGTTATGTAATATAAATGTTTATATAATCCAGGCGACTACGATCAGATACTTCCCCTCTGACACTGCTAATCGAGTCCACCTTGAACAATGCCTCATTCATCGTATGGGATGCCTCAAACCATAGGGTCTTATTACCCACATTCATTTGCCTGAGGCGACCTTTTGAACTTTTAACCTGTGAACTCTCGAATGGTAAGTACTGATTAATTCCATCTCCACATTTGGTCAAAATTGACTCAAGGTCATGAATCAACCTTCTGAAGTTAAACTATCCTCCTGCACAATATCATACGGTTAATAGTTTGAATTCTCACATAACATTTCATTTTAATGTGACACTTCTTTCTTTTCAACTGCTAACCCAAAAACTTTGAACAATTTTTCTCAAAACAAGTACTTGAATGGCACATACAGCCAAAAACGAACAAGCATGGAACATTAATTGTTTGATACATTGCATTTGCATTACCATGCAAGAAATGTTCTATCATTATGATTAGAAGCTAGAGAAATATGTTATAAAACAACAGCTATAACTTCTGCTTGTCATGAAACTGCCAGCGTCAATCACGTCTTTGTGCCATGGGATGCTTTACTTTGTAATGTCAATTTGACCTGACAACTTGTGATGGTTCATCTCTCGGTACAGCTAAGACAATGAGTACAGCATGTACGGTACTTAATGTACATCACAGCATGTACGGTACTTAATGTACAGCACAGCATGTACGGTACTTAATGTACAGCACAGCATGTACGGTACTTAATGTACAGCACAGCATGTACGGTACTTAATGTACAGCACAGCATGTACGGTACTTAATGTACAGCACAGCATGTACGGTACTTAATGTACAGCACAGCATGTACGGTACTTAATGTACAGCACAGCATGTACGGTACTTAATGTACAGCACAACATGTACGGTACTTAATGTACAGCACAGCATGTACGATACTTAATGTACAGCACAGCATGTACGGTACTTAATGTACAGCACAGCATGTACGGTACTTAATGTACAGCACAGCATGTACGGTACTTAATGTATAGCACATCATGTACGGTACTTAATGTACAGCACAGCATGTACGGTACTTAATGTACAGCACAGCATGTACGGTACTTAATGTACAGCACAACATGTACGGTACTTAATGTACAGCACAGCATGTACGATACTTAATGTACAGCACAGCATGTACGGTACTTAATGTACAGCACAGCATGTACGGTACTTAATGTATAGCACATCATGTACGGTACTTAATGTACAGCACAGCATGTACGGTACTTAATGTACAGCACATCATGTACGGTACTTAATGTACAGCACAGCATGTACGGTACTTAATGTACAGCACAGCATGTACGGTACTTAATGTACAGCACAGCATGTACGGTACTTAATGTACAGCACAGCATGTACGGTACTTAATGTACAGCACAGCATGTACGGTACTTAACGTACAGCACAGCATGTACGGTACTTAATGTACAGCACAGCATGTACGGTACTTAATGTACATCACAGCATGTACGGTACTTAATGTACATCACAGCATGTACGGTACTTAATGTACAGCACAGCATGTACGGTACTTAATGTACAGCACAACATGTACGGTACTTAATGTACAGCACAGCATGTACGGTACTTAATGTACAGCACAGCATGTACGGTACTTAATGTACAGCACAGCATGTACGGTACTTAATGTACAGCACAGCATGTACGGTACTTAATGTACAGCACAGCATTACGGTACTTTATGTACAGCACAGCATGTACGGTACTTAATGTACAGCACAGCATGTACGGTACTTAATGTACAGCACAGCATGTACGGTACTTAATGTACAGCACAGCATGTACGGTACTTAATGTACAGCACAGCATGTACGGTACTTAATGTACAGCACAGCATGTACGGTACTTAATGTACAGCACAGCATGTACGGTACTTAATGTACAGCACAGCATGTACGGTACTTAATGTACAGCACAGCAGAGACGTCCTTAAAATATTTGGCACCTGGGCAGATCCTGTTTTTGGCGCCGCCCCCTACAGGACAGTAAAGAAATATACTATTTCTAGTACTTAAATGGAGGACAGAGAGTGAGATATAAGTTAGTGAGGAGAAACGGAATGGGTGTGACATTTAGATCTCATGTTATACAGTTTGTGGCGCAAATTTCACTTCTGTAAACAGGCTAGAAGGTCAACGGGAAGTAGAAAACAACGAAGTGAGATAGAAAGTTCAGGACCATACAGAAGTTAGAGATGTAAAGTTGTTACAGGTTATCCAGTCATGGGCTTTGTCGTAGATTTTTTTTAAAACTGGCGGGATTAAGGACTCTTGAGGTTGGTCCCCCTTCTAAGAATCAGTTGGATTCAGATGTAGCTTTTTATCACGATTTTTGGTAAATTGGAAACTAGGTCAGACAGAGTCTATACAAGTGTTGACATGGAAAAAGCAAGTATTGTAATTTACTATGGATTATGAGCATAGTATATATATATATATATATATATATTATATTTATTATATTTATATATATATCACCTCTTAAGTGCACATCACTAATTTGACACACAATATGTTGTCAGCACACACGTGGGGACAAAACTATAACTATGATTTTACTGATATTTTTTGGGACTAGCTGTCATCAGCGCTGTGTGTATTTTTGGTCGCACCTGAGGTTTTGGGGCTTTGGTTAGTCGTTTGGGCCAGTGCTGATATTATATAATTATGGTCACACATTTGTGTATTGCTTTTGTGTTATAATGTGGATGTTTTTAGCTCTGGTTCGGAAGTACTCGCTAGGGTGGACACCTATGTCCCAAAGTGATTTTTTATTTGTTTTTTTTTTTTTTTATTTTTTTTTTTCTTTTTTTGTTGGTTTTTTTTTGTTTTTTTTTTTTTTTTTTTTTTTTTTTTAGTAGAAGAAAGTGATTAGCCCATAGGAGAAATTCTTCCTCCCTATCACATTCCCATCAACTTCTATCTTTCTCTATTCATCTCCACCTCCTTCCTCATCTTTTTTCTCCCATTTTCTTTTTTTTTTTTCCTTTTGCTTTTTTTCAAGCGATAAACATTTTCAGCTGTTAATTCAAATGATGTTTCCCCTTTTTTTTTTAAAGGTATGAAAAAGAACTCTAGACTATAGTATGATCTATCCTAAGGAACGATCTTTTTGTAACCAACAGAAAAGAAAACTCTTGCATAATGATATTACCAAAAAATAGTGATAATTGGGTAGTCATTACCATAAAAAATTGTGCTCTACATCGTTCCATGTTTTTTCTTCTCGGTTCATTTTTTTCCCGCATCAGGGACTGTCGTTTGCTTTTCTCAAAACTTTTTCTTTACCCTCTATATCTTGCTGTTTTCGCCGTCTCGGCGCACGCGTTACGTTATGACCAAACATACTGTTTTATCGGTTTGGGTTGAAGCGAATTACCAAGCTTGCTGCTGATCTTGGTTTTCATACAATTGTCCGGGGTGCGTTCTTCTTAAGAGACCGGATTTTGTTTGTTAATTTATGTTCAGATTTTTTTTAATGTTTGTGTCACTTGATCAGTTCAGGTAAGGATATTAGTGTAAGCGGGGTCATGTGTCCGTGTAGGAGCGAACTGACAATCCACAGTGTCCGGTTTCCACTACTTAGGGGGAAAAAAAACAATGTCTGGTTTGTATCTTTGATCAATTAAGGCGGTAAATATTCTGGGTCAACACCACAAGGTTTCAAAATCTCGGAACGTTTCTCCGTTTGTGTATTTTTTGTTTTATTTACTCTTGCCACACCAGGACCCCTTTTTGTGATACTTGTCAACTTATGTTTTTCTATGGATGAATTCAATAATATATCAGACTACAAGAGGCCACGTTTATTATTTCATTTTTTAACCGCGTTAAAGTTAATCGTTAAAGATTATGCACCAAGTACCTCTAAGGTAAATGTTTTTTTTTTTAGTTATTCACAGTTTTTAACCTATCGTACTTAACGCTTGGCAAAGTTTTGGGTTCCACCACCACTATGTCACTGAATAAAAGGAACATAACACACATAATATAAATTTATACATTCTGGTAATATTTGATATTCTTGACATTTTTATTTACTGCATAGCGAGGTACAGCTTGACATTTTTCATTAAATACCTTACCGTGTATTATAAGTTATATTTTAAAATATTTCTATTCATCATGATTTAGGGTTACTCTTACGTATTTGTCCGTCAACACTCTTAAGGGCATTCTAGATTTATTAGTTAGCTTTATAAAAATTATTCTCGACTGAAGTATTTAGATGAGCAGTTAAATTCTTATTTTCATGAATAGCACCGATACTGAGTTGTTACGCTAGAAATTTTTTTTTTCTGTGTTCACTATCTATCTTGTCCTACATAATCTAATCACGTGACATCAATTCTGAATCTATCACTACTTATCTCCTAACATGCGTTCTGCACTAACTGTTACCGACCTCACTGTTAAGTTGGTTCTTCTATTTTTACGTGGAGACACAACTTTTTTATCGATCCATCTTATCGAGTGTCGGAAACATGGTTGTGTGTTGTAACCAAACGATTCCTACCTTAGTTTAATTCTGGGGGTGAGCCATAGGGTTGTTTGAAAAACGTGGTGGGGGGTGTTTTGTAAACAACCAACGAAGACACTATTTATCCCACAGTACTGATGCCTCGTGCACTCCACATTCCCATCCCATTACAAAAATCCATAAACCCCCCCACCCCCTACCTCCCGCCTCGAGTCCCCCCCACACGTCAACCCCGTCCACCAAAACACCCCACAACCACCACACCACTCCACAGCCCCAACCCTCAGGTCCAAAGTGCTCCCCCCAACACCCACACACCCCCCTATACATGCATCCCCATGCTTTATTCTATTCACGAGACCACTGTTCTA
The DNA here is from genome assembly GCA_024509875.1 of Oreohelix idahoensis. Taxonomy (NCBI): domain Eukaryota; kingdom Metazoa; phylum Mollusca; class Gastropoda; order Stylommatophora; family Oreohelicidae; genus Oreohelix; species Oreohelix idahoensis. Next base: position 138,861 of record JAMPIV010001882.1, read on the forward strand.
CTGCGTAAATATTATTTGATGACTGGGGGAATGAAAATAAAGTTTAAACTCTCGTCTTATACTCATATTTTTAATAAACGGACAATTCAAAAGGATGTGGCATTAACTTTTCAAAACCCCGAAATCTACACCTCTCTTTTACACCTAATGGTACCTCCTTAGTTTTGTTGGGGGGGGGGGATCATTTAGATAGACGCTTGCCAGTCGCGTAACCTGCCATTTTTTAGTGAGTCGTTGTGACACTCACTATTCTTCTTTGTTTATTAGCCGCCGTCCCACGTTCAAAAGTAGCTCGGCCGTCTGTGGACACCCCACCACACCCAACACACACACAACCAACACACCACCCCACCCACAATCAAGACCTCTGCTGCGCGTCTTGTCGCGGCAATACTATACATTTTGATTTCACTTTGCCGGTCGGAGGCCATCCTTTCGTTCTGTTGCTCCAATAGCTATGGCTCCTTCATTATTTCTGCATTGTCCAGGCACTCCATGTCTTCCGCAGGTTTTGTTGTTTTTGGTCTAAGGACATCTATTTCGTTTACCCTTCTGGTGGTCCAATGACATTGCTGAATCTCTTGTGGTTGGCATCGGTGACGGGTCTCTTCTGAGGTCATGCCCCCAGCCTCCCACCTGACCATCCACAGCCGGTTCTGACCTGAATGCTATGATGGTGTGCTATGGTTTCCTCACTCATCACTACTAACGAATAATGGCCCTTTCTGGAGCTAATTGCGTGGACGTGGGGGTTTTGGTCCTGTATTTTTTTCATTTCTACACCACTTTATCGCGAGACCCGATCAGTATTAAATACCCATACCCGTCATTTGTGTTGGAAAATATTTCCAGAACCTAATTCGTCCTGCTTTTGAGTAGCAACCGCTCATTGTTGGGCGCGGACCCCGACAGCTGGGGTGCGCACGAACTGGCCGGCTGGAGACGCGTGGGCGACGCCGCGCCCGCACGCGCCGCCGATCCACCGCGCCCGGGGCAGGCGGTTGCAACTCATCAGTCTAATTTAATGACTGTGATGCCTCAAATTTTTCTCTTTAGCCTGGATGCATCCCCCATGATACCCACGAGCCTCTGACGATATAAAAAACTATTCGTGACTAGACTGAGAAATTAGCCGTGTTGTACTGCGTGTCGAATATCTTCTGTGCTGCTTTGTCGAGTTTTCACATCATTCTGTCGTCCTGCAGCACCGGAACCCGAAAGTCATTGGATGCGTATTCCGTATATGAGGACAGAAAGCGAAAGGGGAAGAAATTACAGGTAAAGTGAGTTGGGTGTAATGGGGGAAAGGGGAAAATTAAAAAAAAATTTATTTTTTTTTTTTCGCAAAATCACAAAATTACCAAAATCACACGACATGCGAAAAAAAAAAACTTACAGGAAAGGAAAATAATGAGTGATATTTTAAAATCTTATAACAGAGACGAGGAGGAGAGGGACACGGGTGGATAGAATAAGAAACAATGGTATATTAAAAAAGGTATTGTTTCATAAAAACTTCATCTGTGCACAGTTTAAAAAAAACTCCCGCACCCTTTTTCTTGATATGTAGCACTCCATGTATCTTCGTTATGAAATAAACTTTCCTATATCCCGTTAGCCTTCAGCGGCTCAGGGTCTGTCTGGTTCAACCCCCCCCCCCCCCCTGACTTCTTTCCCTCTAGTCTCCCAATCCTCTCTCCATCACTCATCCCCCCAATTTCTCTACTCCAAGGTCCTGCATACTCCACAAACGTTTTCCTTTCTCTGGAATGTCTCCCCATTGCGCGGCTTTAATAAAATAGAAGATAGCGCGCCCCGCTCGCCGCCCCCCGCCGCTTTTGAACATTTTTTTGAAAGGTTTTGTTCGTGTTTGTGTTTTGCTTGCTCATTTAAGTGGGGGGACATTTCCCTTGGCCACTATTCATTCTTTTCGTTTCGTCAAGTTTTGGCGATCGTCGGGAAGATGGTGGAGGATAGAAACCGGTTTTTCACAAAAAATTTTTTTACGATTTAAATGGATAACCCTTGCCTTTCCTTTGAATAGAGATTGGTAGTTAGCTTTGAAATCTGTTTTCAGGACGGGTAACGGCCTTGCCATCAGATCCTCAGTGGGTTTGTTCATTGTTTCTCTTGATTTGTTTGTATTGTTTTTTTATTTTATTAATTTAAACGCTTTAGGCCTATGCACAATTGTGGTATCACATTTTCAAAATGTGATGCCACTTTCTCATCGTCGGCCAATTGTTCATATTATTTGGAATTGAAAACAATATATGTCCTAATTATAAAAAAAACCCATCAGAGGTTGAACGGGATTTCTGGTTTATCTTTCTATTAATTTTAAAAAAAAAAAAAAAGTGGTTGTTTTCAGGGTAGGGATAGTAACACCAAAACTTTCTCTCCTAGCTTCCTGTATCACTCTCCTATTTCTCGACTTTTCCTATATCGGTTAGATGTGTTATGCTTTATGCGTGCTCGCTTAAAGTTAGCTCGTTGCTAGGGTCCCATCACTAGTTTCAACTAATCCTTTATATCCGACAAACATATTTAACTTGCTGTGACGTACTAGTCTCATCAGCCTTCAGCTTTGTCAAGACGACCAAAGTTACGGCTTCATCGAGCGGGCCCATTATGGGTCTTGCCGAATAAAAGCGTAGCTGGCGGAAATCCTGTGGAAGTATGAGGAGATTCTCTGTAGCTAAAATAAACCTGCCGGCAATTCAAAACACATATCCAATCTTTAAGTTTCAACTTTCTCCAGTTTACTTTAACCTTCATGTTTGAGGTTTCCATAGTAACAGCGTTCTTTCTAGACCCATTTTCTGGCCAGAGTGTAAGGATTAGTGTAGATGTTACTGGTCCCCTCAAAGACTCTTAACCGTTCTTCATCCATCAAACAGGTTTCGGTTAATGAGATCTGTTATCCGTCAACACACTGGGGGGGGGGGGGGCTGAGGGAATCCCAAACGAGTTGAAAATCGTGCACGAGGGCTTCTGCGAACTGCTTGGCATGCTGCAGCATGTTAGCGGTAATAGCTTCTGCCCAATAAGTGCATGTATCGACTATAGGTTCAGGATTAACCTATTGTTTAAGTTCGTTTATCTTTTAGTCCCTTTCGTAAGGTCCTAAAAATGTCGATCACTACCCGTTCAAATGGTGTTCCCATTAGTTGGCATTTCACCCATGTGGACTGGGCGGTGTCCGTTGCTTGGGTGGTACTCCACGTTGGCACTGTGCACATGGTCTTGAACAGTACCTGATAATATCAGTGTTTAAACTCTCCTGGCCCACACAATTTTGAGTGGGTTATCCAAGTTTGGTTTGTGGCGCGTTCTGTCCCCATATGTCCGCTAAAGGGAAGAGAGTGCCACCCGGATTTCTAGGATTTGGCTTCTGTAACTGTTTCGGTACTAGGAGCACCTGATTGTTAACCTTGGTCATGGCTTTGCATGCCCGTTCTGCGAATTAAGAACGCCCATCCTTAGAAAAAATGCACCAGTGCTGTCTGGGTTCATTCGCCCATGGGCAAAGTTTACCTAAAAAGAAGCGGTGACCAAAGTCAGGGGTCCTTTTGTTGTCGCTTCTTTAAGTTCCATAAGGTAAACAAATTTTGCACTCAGGCTCCCCGAGCCTTCTTGGTTTGCCCTTCATTGTAGTTACTGCTATCCACAGAATCGGCTCTTCCGGTTTCCCAATAGACACACATGGGGACTAACACCCCGCCAAGTATGACATGGGTAGATGGGGTCATCCCTTAAAACAGCCGCTTTTTGAATCCACGCCATCTAATCAAACTCAGAGTGATCTCCACCAGTGCGATGGGAATGCGCTGTCCGGTGCCTCACTCTTAAGAACTCCTACAAAGTTCGACACGTCCTCTCCTGTCTCTTGACGGGGTTTTAACCAGGTGTCTGGCTAACCCAATGCAATCAGAAGAAAGCAACTGTGTCGAGATAAAACAAGAAGTTTGAGAAACCGTTCATAAGTAATACTGTACCTCGCGTATTTTGAGGAGTCTATCCACACAACACGTTGGGGAATCACTGTCAAATAATTCACACCTTGCGGAGACAGTTAGTACTGCATATGATGGCCGTTTAAAGCTCGGTGTGCTCACTCTGGATCATCTGTTCCCGTGCGCAGGGGATTTTCCCTTTGCCACCTTGGCCTTCTCTGGCTGCACGCATGCCATGATAGGGCTGGTCGTGTTGATCTGACATTGATATTACTGTGGTATGGGGTAACTTTGTAGTTTTGTAGAACTTGGAATTTTTCAGGAGGGGGGTTTTGGTTTGAGTTTTGAGATCCAGTTTTTCTACTGTGTTATTCGGCTATTAGATAGCTATGAGAACGATTGGTTTAGAAATTATTCATTTCGAATAATGCGTCATTCTGTCCACGTTTCCGTTTTAGTGGCCGGTAGTTATCAAGCCAGCGCACATTGTGATATCGCTCAGGACTTTTTGCAAAATGTTCTTCAAGCTTTTCTGCACCTTGCTCCGCTAGAAATATCCGGAAGTCAGCAGATAAAGTCGTTCTTTATTTGTTTCGGTTTTAAAAACAAATTTCATCAAGACCTTCAAAGGAAGAGGAGAGCTCAAAACAATGTTCATACAACAATAACAGGGCAATCCACATAGGACGTCAGTAAACTCACGACGTATAAAGTCAATGAGTCTTGAAACAGCCGTTGACGTTTTTCTTCATTATTTATTGTGGACGCCACAGTGACAAAATGGTTACGCAAATGTGTAGGCACATCAAACAGTCATTATCACAGCAACATTCAATACAGCAATAGACGGTAGACAGCATTACAATGATGAGTGAGATGCATGTTATATTTCATAGTGCTGTAAATGTAGTCAGGTGAAAAACTCCATCCTTTTCTATAACAGCCAGGAGATAACCAGATGTATGAGATCAGTTCACTCTCCTTAGTTTGACTTCAGCAAGACAGACACGTCTGCCGAAGTATAAATAATGTCCTCAAAAATATCCTCTAGATAATAAAGGTTTTCTAAACCTAGTTCATTTAACAAAGTAGCAAGTAATGGTCCTTGGTACATGCATCAACCGATGCAGTACAATGCAGCGACATGTGAGCTGGGAAAAAAACATCTCGTGACGACGACTTTCGGAGACAGGCTATGAATCGAAATCGCTCACGACCCCAAAATCGATAGAGTTAATGAAAAAGTCAATTTACCTTGCTTTCATGAAATACACAGAAATATCACGCCTCCCGACATGTGGGAAAACACTAGAGGTATTATCTCGAATAAACGAAATATCCATTAAGAGGACTACACATCCCTGACAGAACAAAAAATAGCGGAGATCCCCTCTTCAACGAGGCATCTCTTTCGCCATTCCAAATCGCTCACTCCCACTAGTCGTGGGCGGAAACCGATCGACCAAACAACAAGACAAGTCATGCGCAGTCCAGCGCAAAATGACCACAGCTCAAACTTAACTGCATTCGATACCAACGCGAGAAGACAAATGCTTACCGAGAAAAGTGACTATAAATTTCAAGCAGTTGTTGCCCTTGCGTTATAAAATAGATATTGAAAAAAAACGATGTTGCGAGAATTTATCACGCAACATATCACCACCTCCTCCCGATAAAAAAAAAAAAAATGTGGAACATATTTTTTTTTTCAATATCAAAGAGCATGCGATAAGCGGCTCAAAACGCACGAATTATGCGCTGATAATTAATTAAATTGCCAAACAATAGGCTAATTATAGAGTGTCTGGTGAGGATATACCTCAACAGAAAAATAAATATGTCTCAAAAAATATTCACATCGGGGAGGTGTCACCAACACACATCACGTTAGCATGTAAACACAATATACGTATGCAAGTTACTATAATCATCATTAAACAGCATACTCTAATATTGTCTTTAAAAATGGATGTACAAATCTGATAGGAAAATTTAAATAGTACATTCTTTGACATGTAATGAAATAAGTACATAGTAAAGTTAAACTACATGACGATCCAGGATATATGCTCTGGTATTCCGAGGGTAAGTACACAATCTAGAACTCGTAAGGTAAGTCCTCAGCTCAACAATGACATTCTGAGAAAGTACAAGCAATATAATGCTAATTAATAACTAATATGCTTCATAAGGTACAATACATTATTAATAATTGTGGCTGTTTAGTAAACTAACGGCCCTTATATTAACTACTCAGTCCTCCTCTATCATCTTAAAAAACGAACAGAAGAAGATGACAACAAAGCACGATAGTGTGTACATATAAAGTAAGTACAGATGTGCTAATCTATTGTAGAAATATAGGTGTGTTATGACTCTGTAATATATAGAAATATAGGACAGAAGTATTAGTTGGAGTCATGTGGGCATCTAGACAAAATGTCAGCCATCACATTATCCGCACCACGGATAGCTCGTACCGTGAAGTGAAAAGGTTGAAGAGCTATAGCATATCGAGTGGATCTCGAACTCTTCAAATTCTTAGTCTGAATAGCTGTAAGAGCTTTCTGATCAGTCTCTAGAATGAAATGTGCGCCCAGGAGGAATCTTTGTAGTTTTAGAATTGACCAAACCATCGCTAACAACTCACGGTCTAAAACCGAGTAGTTCCTCTCTGCCGCATTTAGTTTTCTAGAAATGTACATAACAGGATGCAGAGTATTTGCATATTCTTGCATCAGTGCTGCTCCAATGCCAGTGGATGAAGCATCACTCCGAAGAACAAAAGTCCTATCAAGAGTAGGTAATCTTAAGATGGGAGGAGAAGAAAATATATTCTTGATTTGGTCTAGTGAAGATTGGCATTCTTCAGACCAACGGACCAGATTAGGCGAACCTTTCTTCAACAATGTTGATAGAGGTGCCATGATCGAAGATAAATTTGGAATAAATCTCCCATAAAATTGAATTAAACCTAAGAGACTCCTAACTTGTTTCTTCGTTTTAGGAACAGAGATGTTCAGTATTTTGGAAGTATTGTGGTCTTCTGTCTTCAAGAGACCATGACCAACACGATGACCCAGGAAAGAGATTTCACCAAAACCAACAAAAGCTTTAGAAGGTTTTGCTGTCAAATTATTCTCACGTAGAGTGGACAGTAAGTCATATAACCCTAAATAGTGATCTTCCCAGGTATCACTGAAGAGACAGATGTCATCTAAGTATGCGATGACATCCGAACGATGTGACAGAATTCGACGCATCATGCGAACGAAAGTGGCAGGGGCGTTCATGAGACCAAAAGGCATAACATTCCATTGAAATAGACCCCTAGGTGTAGAAAAAGCAGTAAGAGGTTTGGCATGCTCTGCTAAAGGCACTTGCCAATAACCTTTAGACAAGTCAAGTTTAGTGAAGAATCTAGAATTAGAAAGTCTAATCAGTAGATCTTCTAACAAAGGCATCGGTTCAGCGTCGAACTTTGTGACCTGATTCAATTTGCGATAATCAACGCAAATTCGTATGTTCTTATCCTTCTTCCGGACAATAACCATGGAAGAAGAATATGGTGAAGTCGATGGTTCAATTATATTTAATTGAATCATTTCATCCAATTCCTTTTCCACTTGCGACTGAAAGTGTATAGGAATAGGATACGGCCTAACCCTAATTGGATTATTGTCGGTAAGAATTATGTCATGTTCTATGACATCTGTGTGTCCAGGAATGTCAGTGAGAACATCCTGAAATGTTTGTAACATCGACGAGACTTGTCGATGTTCGTCACCAGAAAGATTAGGAGAAACAGAAACGTTTTTCCAAGATTCCGTAGAATGTAATGGAACCACTGGAAGGGGAAGGTTGACATCAGAGAAGGTAGCTTCCTCATCCTGAATGACAGACAGGGATGAATAATGACCGTGAGGTGCAGGAGCATCATCCGTTGCCTGGAAAATAGGCAGCAAATAGTCCGGACGTTCGTGAAATTCCGAAAGCATGTTTATGTGGAAAGTTTTATGCTTTCCATCAATATCGACCACATAGTCAACATCGGAAATCCGAGAGACTATTGCATACGGACCTTTCCATGCAATAAGAAGTCTATTTTCCCTACTGGGGAGTAGGACGAATGCTTTGTCACCTGGACAAAGTTGTCGTAGACATCTATTCTTGTTAGCAAACTGTCTTGCCTTCTCTTTAGCAATTTCTGATGAAGCAGTTGCTAGCTTACATGCCTCAATGATCTTTTGTCTAAGAGCAATGACATACTCATATGAGGATTGAGTTTCATCGCTAATATCATCGGCAGTGATGAGATCGTGTAATAAAGACATAGGGCCGCGTGGACGCGCGCCAAAGACAAGTTCGAAGGGAGAAAATCCTGTGTGTTCATTAGGGACTTCTATAGGCAAAGAGAGCCGCGGGTAAAACCCTGTCCCAATCTTGAGGATGATCTTCAGTTATCTTACCAAGCAAAGTCTTGAGCGTTCTATTCAGACGCTCAACTAACCCATTAGACATAGGATGGTAGATACTACTGAGAGATCGTTCAATATGTAAGGTAGACATTACCTGTGACATAGTGTCAGATATGAGTTGAGTGCCATGGTCTGACAATATTTCTCTGGGGAACCCCAAGCGAGAAAATATCAACCAAAGAGCATCTGCGATATCTGTAGTAGATATGCTCTTAAGAGGAATAGCCTCTGGCCAACGTGTGCACATATCGACACATGTAAGGATAAACTGATGTCCTCTGGCCGACTTGACCTTAAAAGGGCCAATAATATCTATGGCCATTTTCTGAAACGGCCGAATAGGAATGTCAGCAGCCTGGATAGGCGCAGCATGTCGTGGTCCTCTAGATTTGACCTCCTGACATACCTTGCATGATCGGCAGTAAATACGAATGTCCTTATTGACAAAAGGCCAAAAGAAAGCCGCAAGGACTCTCGACTTCGTACGGGCAAAACCCATATGTCCAGCACATTGCGAGTCATGAGCATGTTGCAATATTTGGACTCTCATGCTCTTGGGAACAAGAATTTGCGAATGTGCCGACGTAGTCGAATCTTGTACCATACGTACAAGTACGCCGTTTCTCATTGCAATCCAAGATTTTCTATTTGTATCCTGATTCGGATCACCTTTCTTCGCAAGAACGAAGAATTTTTTTAAAGAAGGATCTTCTTCTTGCAATTTTATGAAAGAGTCACGAGTGATTACTAAGTGACTATCTTGGCTATCAACTTCATTATCACTATTCAGTGAAGTTTCGGGTGTTTGTAGAGCTTGTGCTCTTGTAACTACTGCATTTGTAGCTTGCATGTTATTATCTTCCCAAGCAGCAATCTGCTGTGGGGTACACTCCCTAACTCCGTGAATACGACCAATAATAAGGTCCGCAATAGGATTAGGTAAGAGACAAGCATGCACATCTCCAGTAAAGAAAGGAGTGGCAATGCGAATTACAGCAGTAGGATATTTTTCTAGAGTGCCGCCAAATGTGACACATTTAATAACCCTTCCTGTAGCACAAGATGGATCTACAAGCGATTGTCTAACACCAATAGTGGTGCATCCGGAATCGAAAAGTAGTGAGACCGGAGTATCATTAACAAGACCCTTATGTAGAATTAAAGAACCCCTCCCGTCATGCGCAACAGCAGCAGGAAGAGCGGGAAGTGGGTGACCACAACTCAAAGTAGTTATGGTACCCGGTTCGAATAAAGTACTGCATTGGGGGCATTTGTTTGCTCTCTCAAAGTCAAAAGCAGAACTAGTGACAGCGTCAAAGTTTTTACTATCAACAACATGATTACAGGCTCCCTCAGTTTCCTGTTGTACAGCATTAGCCTGCTGATATCTCTTTTTTTTTGTGTTGAGATCTACCCCGACTATTATTACCTCTGAAGTTATCAGAGTTATTATTATCTCTGCAGTTATTATTGTCTCTATTGTAATTGTTATCCTGGTTCGAATTCCAGTTTCCACGATTACTATCATGTTCACATTGATGCGAACATCTATTTGTTTGGTTTTGAGGTCTTCGGCAGGAATAACCTCTATTACCATATCCTCTTTTGAAATGCTTATAATTATTAGGGTGATAGTAACGAGTACTATCAGGTTGTCTCCAATTCTTCGAAGAAGAATCACCATGAAATTGATTTCCATGATTTTGACAGAAATTACCGCTGCCCTTTCTATCAAAATTTTGTTGGGATCTACGAGCAAAGTTTTGACCATACGGAGCTGCCGAAGCAACTGGTAAACCTTCTTTCACCTTAGAGTTACCCATGGTTATGTGTGGGTGCGCAGTTACGTATTGGCAACAGAAATCTTCCATTTCTTTTATTGTTTTAGGTTTACGTTCATGAAGGAAAGCAAGGAAAGACTCATTGACAGACGACATGACTTTGTCTCTAAGTATTAAGTCCATAAGTCCTTCATAAGTTTTTTCCGTCTTAGATAGTTCAACCCATCGTGAGAAAGTAATGCGTATTCTTGCAATAAACTCGGAGAATTCAACTCCATTTTCAGGTAACATGTTTTTAAATTGTAGACGATAGCCGTCTTCGTTAAGCTGATATTTCTTTAACAAAGCGGCCCTGACAACCTCATAATTGTTCTTGTCAGGTTCATCCACCATATTTAATATACTTAGAGCTTTACCTGTCAGTATCCCTGATAACTGATAAACATATTTTGCTTTGTCTATGTTATGAGCTGTACATGCTTGTTCAAATCTGTCCAGATAGAACATTATGTCATCACTGGAAGGACTAAATGTTGGTAACTTAATCTTAAAAGTATCATTATTAGCCTTCCCAGAAGATGAACCCTTGTTTGAATCATTACCATTACTCATGCTCGTCAATTTCAATTTCTCCAACTCTAAAGCTAAGAGTTTTTCTTCATGTTCCATTTTTGCTTTCCTCTCATCAGACTCTCTCTGTAATCTTCTTTCCTCAGCCTGCATTTGAAGTCTTTCATTTTCAGCTTCTTTTTCAAGTCTTTTATTTTCAGCTTCTTTTTCAAGTCTTTTATTCTCAGCTTCTTTTTCAAGTCTTTTATTCTCAGCCTCTAGCTGTAGCTGGAGTTTTCTCTCCTCAGCTTCTGATTCCCTTTTTTGTTTTTCCATTTCCATTTGGAATCTCTTTTCATCCACCTGCATCTGCAGTTTCTTTTGTTCAGCTTCCATTGCTTTATCATATCGAGCAGTTGCAAATTCTTCTAACTTATCACCAGTCTTCCCAAGCAATTTACCCTGCTCAATAAAGTGCTCAAATGTAGACATGTTGTCTAACATATGAGTCCAAAACCTGAAATAATTAACTAATTTATTTCAAACCTAAGTGTAACAAGTCTTAATTAAGCACTTGTATATTCACATCACCTTATATTATCCCAGTCTCTGTGGGAAACAAGTCTCCAATCAAAGAACTTGTATATGAAATATCACCACTCAATTCTTGATCATAAGTGCACTTCTCATTCAATAGTGCACGACACTATTCATCATTCATTTATCATCAGTGTAGTAGTAACAGTGCATTAGCATAGCCCATTAACTAATTACTATAACTGTAAACAATGACTATGTAAACACATGCAGAATGTAAACATTGAAAATGTAAACAATACAACCAATGTAAACAATAACAATGTAAACAATAACAAAGATCAGCAACAATACAAAAACTTTCGCAGAAATCAACTAAAAATAAAGCAGAAATTAATGAAATATCACAAAAAATGTGACGATATCTGCGATAGAATTAAACAAAATACATGACACCACAGTGTATAAACAAAAATGTTGTATGAAACTAAATTATAGACAAGAGTAGACTAACAAATACAAACAAATCAAAACAAAACTAAAGAATGCGAAATAATAACGAAAACAATATTAAAACATGTCATCACAGCTAACATAAATAGCAACAGAAGTCGCTTAGCAAATTCCAGTATCGGAAATTTGCAAACCCTACAGAAAACGCTCACAATAGACGACCTCTATGACGTGGCATAATCTACCGGAGACACCACCCAACCGAGAACCCGCTGAAATATAAACATATAAATATACGAATAACATATAAACATATAACATATAGAATGAGATGATACACAGAAGACTCAGCAGAAGTACAAGGGCACAGTTTACATACAAACAGGCCACTTAACTTATAGGCTTCCAATCGTAGAACAGCAGAAAAACGGATGTCAATCAACGTCCTAAAGAGCGAAGCTCCAACGATGATGGCACATCTGAACTGCTTCCACTGCTAACACGATGGTACAAGAGCTTCTGAAATACTGTGTGTTGAGTTGTTTCGGCACTTGACCTTCTAATCCAAAAGTAAGTTGATGGAAATCGGTACTTGGCCTTCTTCAGAAAACAACCCGTTTCAACCGGCACTTGACCTTCTCAAAAAAACGACAGCACTGGAACCTTGACAGCAGCAACTTGCTTGACTTCCGTAAAAGATAACAGCAGTCCGAGTTATCCGGCAACATGTAACAACGCCGGGTACTGTCAAATTCTTGTTTCCGTCAAAAAATTGAAATTTTGACTTTTACCGGGCAACGCCGAGTACTTTGAAAATTTTGAAGATGTTGACTGTATTGAAGAATGTTAATTTCTTGAAGGATGCTGATGAATTCTTGTTGAAAATGAAGTGGGTAAGGGACCCCGTGTTTGCTAGTACCAGAATCAAACCAGCTTATGGCCACCAAATGATGCGTGATGCCATATGATGATGGATGGTATCCGCATGTCTGGTTTTGTGTAGTGTGTAGATGTGTTCAGTCAAAACAATGTTCATACAACAATAACAGGGCAATCCACATAGGACGTCAGTAAACTCACGACGTATAAAGTCAATGAGTCTTGAAACAGCCGTTGACGTTTTTCTTCATTATTTATTGTGGACGCCACAGTGACAAAATGGTTACGCAAATGTGTAGGCACATCAAACAGTCATTATCACAGCAACATTCAATACAGCAATAGACGGTAGACAGCATTACAATGATGAGTCAGATGCATGTTATATTTCAAAGTGCTGTAAATGTAGTCAGGTGAAAAACTCCATCCTTTTCTATAACAGCCAGAAGATAACCAGATGTATGAGATCAGTTCACTCTCCTTAGTTTGACTTCAGCAAGACAGACACGTCTGCCGAAGTATAAATAATGTCCTCAAGAATATCCTCTAGATAATAAAGGTTTTCTAAACCTAGTTCATTTAACAAAGTAGCAAGTAATGGTCCTTGGTACATGCATCAACCGATGCAGTACAATGCAGCGACATGTGAGCTGGGAAAGAACATCTCGTGACGACGACTTTCGGAGACAGGCTATGAATCGAAATCGTTCACGACCCAAAATCAATAGAGTTAATGAAAGAGTCAATTTACCTTGCTTTCATGAAATACACAGAAATATCACGCCTCCCGACATGTGGGAAACACTAGAGGTATTATCTCGAATAAACGAAATATCCATTAAGAGGACTACACATCCCTGACAGAACAAAAAAATAGCGGAGATCCCCTCTTCAACGAGGCATCTCTTTCGCCATTCCAAATCGCTCACTTCCCACTAGTCGTGGGCGGAAACCGATCGACCAAACAACAAGACAAGTCATGCGCAGTCCAGCGCAAAATGACCACAGCTCAAACTCAACTGCATTCGATACCAACGCGAGAAGACAAATGCTTACCGAGAAAAGTGACTATAGATTTCAAGCAGTTGTTGCCCTTGCGTTATAAAATAGATATTGTAAAAAACGATGTTGCGAGAATTTATCACGCAACACTCTCCTTTTCTCTTTCCTCATGCTGTCTCTCCTTCTCTCTTTCCTCATGCTATCTTTCCTTCTCTCTTTCCTCATGCTGTCTCTTCTTCTCTCTCTCGTTCGCCCTGCGAATTTCCATTTCTTCATCCATCTTCCTCTGCTCTCTAGCTTTAGCTGCTTTCCTCTCCGCATCATATCTGTCAAGTTCGTCCCTGACAAAAGCTTTCGCTTCCTCGCCGTCCAAACCTTCTTCTCTTACCTCGTCCACAAGGATCTGTCTAAGCTTCGCCCTCTCGGCCATAATAAATCAGTGACTGAGACGACTCGAGAAAGAAAAGAAGAAAAAAGGATATTCTGGTTCCTACCACTTGCGAGAAAATACCAACAAAAGATGATATACTTTAACCTGGGATACCTCCTCCAAAAATATAGTATCTAACTATCGCTGCTAATAATCGGCAATAAAGCATCTAATGCAGACGACTACGCCAACTAAATGGTAGTTAAGATTACTCACTGAAAAATAAGTTGCTACAGTGGAAACAAAATAATTATTGCAAAAATTTTAGGAGAAAAAATTCCCTTAATTTTTAATCCACTATAAGTTTACCCCTGAAGACAGTTCGGGTAAGGGAGGCAATTAATCTGGACGAGATAGTCTGAAACGCACTCCGTAGCTTAGCTCAAACACCTACTGCTTCAGAACCCTGTGAATGTTATACACTCACACCTTTACCAGCGTTTAGTATTACAAAATCAATATTAACATATATTCCGACAAAATCAACCTGTAACTCAAATGTATATTACTCAAAATGCTGTGGAAAAACCAATTATTAACTGTGTGGTCAGCACGCCCATAAAATGATCGATATGTCTGGGGATAAATTATTTTAAAAGATATAAAACTCACAAGACAACACATTCTTATTCTATCTCAGAATACAGAAAATTAAGTTCAAAATCCCGATAGACGAGACCCATTCTGTCGTAGATTTTTGATAGGGGGATTAAGACTTGGGTTGGTCCCTTCTGAATAAATGAGAATGAGTGATAACCACAGTGAGATGTGATAATAGAAATACATTTCCACAAGTAAGATGGTAGAAATTTATAGAGGCTGTCCCGGAAATCGAGAATCTTCTCTCTTTTCGCATATCTTCTACAACAGATCCAGAGGAGTCAGACAATCTATAAAAAATATATATAATGTGTATATATATATATATATATATATATATATATATATATATATATATATATATATATATATATATATATATATATATATATATATCACCACTCACGTGCACACACACACAATTGACAATATGTAGACGCACACACGTGGGAAAAACTATAACAATGATTATACAGATATTTTGGGACGAGCTGACCAACGCGCTGATGTAGGTTCAAGAGAAATGTTAATTATCGTCTAAAATTTCATCACAACACACAAACTTACATCAAGCAAAATATACACTTAGTCATAAAAAATCAATGAACTTCTACCAGAATGATAGACCCACTGTATGATCTTATCCCTCAAGGTATGCCCACAGTCCCGTTAGAAGAAAGTGATAGCCCCAAGGAATCAAGGATACATTTAGCGGTAATCAAATGATGTTTCCCCTTTTAAAGGTATGAACAGACTTAGATATAGTTGGATCTATCTTAAGGAACAATATCTTGTTTGTAACACAGAAACTTGCATAAAGATATTACAAAAATGAGTGAAATTTGGTATACCCAAAAAAAAGGATCACTCGTTCCTGTTTTCTCTCGGTTCATTCATCAGGGCCCTGTCGTGCATTTCTCACTTTCTTACCCTATAACTTGCTGTTGTTCGCCGTCTGGCGCACGTTATGACACAATCTGTTTTATCGTTTGGTGAAGCAAATACCCAGCTCTGCAGCTCTTGGTTTCATCCAATTGTCCGGGGAGCGTTCTCTTCAGGCGATAATTTTGTTCAGATTTTAAGTTAGTGTCACTTTATCAGTTCAGGTAAGAATTAGTGTAAGCGGGGTCACTGTGTCCGAATCACGAGGTTTCCACTACTTAGGGGAAAAAATGTCAGGTTTGTAACTTTCGATCAAAGGTAAAATTCTGGGTCACACCACAAGGTTTCAAAATCGTCGGAACGTTACTGTTTGTAATAGTTTACTTGCCACCAGGGCTGAACTGTACTTAAGTTTTCTCAGGAAGAATCAAAATCAGACACAAGAGGCCCGTTATCTCATTTAACCGTTAAAGTACTCGTAAAGATTATGCACCAAGTCACTCTAAGGAAAATGTTTTAGTTCTTCCCAAGTATTAACCATCAGTACTTAACGCTGGCAAAGTTGGGTAGCCCCACTATTCACTGAATAAAGGAAAAACACACATAAAATAATTATACATTCTAGGTATTCGTTATAACTTACATTTTAAACTGCAAGCGTACAGCTTGACTTATCATTTAAAACTTCCCGTGAAATAAGTTATATTTAAAAAAATCAATCATCATGAATTAGGAACACATACGTATTCCGTCAACACTCATGAGGCGTCTAGCATTTATAAGTTAGTTTTAAAATTTTCTCGCCTGAGTATTTAGCAAATAAACTAAATTCATTAATAGCCGACTGAGTTTAAGCTAGAAATTATAATTTTCTGTTTTCCACTTTAACTCGTCACTATAAAATAATACAGACTATATAAATTAAGCACTCTGCACAAAATCTAACTAGTGAAATATGAAATAAGCGATTATCACTTTAAACACTTCACAAAATATTAGATACTTAATATAATATATTTACCTCAACACAGAACTACCGGTGATTGCACACTTTAGAATTATATGCTGATATATTTATTTGAAGTCTAGAAGCTCGGCAAATTTTCGAACAAACTAAGAGCTTCGCTATACAGCTTATTCTATTCACGAGCCACCTGTCTATTGCGAATTTTGAGGACTGAATGAAAATAAAGTTTAAACTCTCGTTAATATATTAAACGGACAAAGGATGTGCGTTACTTTCAAAACCCGAAATTTCCACCCTCTCTTAACACCTACGTTACCTTAGACGCATGCCGTAACTGCCACCAGTGCGTCTTTGACACCTCACTACTAACGAAAATGGCCCTTCTGAGCAAATGCGTGAGTGTCATATCACACTTATCGCGGAGACCGAACCGTATAAACTACGTGTTTGATGGAAATTTCCAGACAAATGTCTGCTCTGAGCACGCATGTCTGGCGCGATTCACACCTCCGTCTAACTATCGGACAGTAAGCGCTCATGTCAGATGCGAATTTCAGACGACCCGTCTCCACTGTAGAGGGCAATTTTCACACTTCGCCGGGAGCTAGCCTGACGAAAAACTCTCGTGACAGATGAGAATGTAGCCGATATGTCTGCATCTTCTGTCTGCCTAGACGAGTATTCACACATTCTGTCGTCCTGCAGCACTGACATCTACGTAATAGGATGCGTATCCGTATGAGAAAGAAAACGGTAAAGTGAGAATGGGAAAAAATATTTTTTTTCGCAAACAAACGAATGCGAAAAATACAGGAAAGGATAAAGAGTGATAATAAAATAGAGGACACGGGTGGAAGAAAGATAGAATATCTAGAAAATGTATTGATCATAAAACTCTCTGTGACAGTATTATGACGAAAAAGAGTTGAGGTATGACTATTCTGTTTAAAAAGCGTGTATAAATCAAAATGTCACTCTGGACACGTTCATCTTCAAAGGATAGGTTGGCACCTGTTGTCAGAAACTGACCCATTTGGCGTAAGATACAGAACATGCAGTGGAAGATGTTCAACACATTTACTGAGGCAGCTGGGTGTATAATAGAAAACTTTTTTTTCAAAGTGACGTGTCACATGAATAAAAAAAATAAACCAAATATCAATTATGCAATCACTTTTTAATGTCAGAAAAAAATATTACTGGAAAGCTGCACTGTGTGATTCCGAACTACGAGCATATATTGCTGTTAACGGAATTAGTGCTCCTTAACGTAGAGATGAGGCTCAAGTACAGCCACCAGCGGCCTAAAAACCAAGACTGGCCAGGCCCTCCTACACTCGAGCAAGACCACAGTCTGCCCTAGCAAGTCAAGGTGCTGAAGACGCAGGCAACTAGCCTAGAGGCGCACTACAGCAATCAGAATGACACGCACACGCAATGGAAATATGCCTATATCTACAAAACGTTATGTCCCTCGCCCTGTGAAGGACACACCCAAGCAGGTGCTGGGCCAGGTCGTCTGCCTCAAAAGAGCCCAACCCTAACTACTGGAGGTCCTTCTCAGTTACCTCTCGGAGCCAGAAGGCATAAGAATAGAGCTACTGGCAAAACAAAGAAAAGACCATTTAAAATAATGCAATGGAGTGCTAAAGGCGTCAACAATAAAAAAGACGCTACACACAAAAATTAGAGCTCAAAAATATCTTGAGTGAAGAGCAAGTAAATGTTTGCTGCTTGCAACAAACGCACCTCAACCAAGACATTGCCTTCAAAATCAGAGGCTACCAGGGCTATCGATCCGACCGAAAAGACATGCGAAAGGGTGGAATACTGACACTCGTGAAGAATAACATCAGTGCATGTCAGCTGGAAACATATATGGAGGGGCAGAATACCAGATGCTTCATCTCAGGACAGAAAGTACATAATTCCACCTGCTCAACTACTACTGTCCGAGCGACCGCCCACTGGCACTAGACACAATCCCAGGAAATAAAAGATTGATTGTGTGCGGAGACCTCAACAGCCACTCACAGAGCTGGGGCTATGACCACATGGACAGGAGAGGCAAGGAGCTTGAAAACTGACAGGGTGACAATGGGCTTATCCTGATTAACCAGCCAATCGACCCCCGAACCTTCTACTTGAGATCATGGCACACCACCTCTACACCAGACCTGGCATTCCACTCACCAGGCCTGGAGTGGAACACCACACGAGTTGTAGGAAAACAAATGTTAGGAGCTAAAAACACAGCAGGGCAAATAGAGAAATATAGAGAATATGTGATACTCAGAACTGAAGCAAAAAACATGGTGCCAGCAGCAAAACAGAAAACCTAGGAAGAATTTGGAGAAAAGCTAGAAAAAGATGCGCAAGAAAACCAGAAATTGTTTTATACGACCCTAAAGAACATGAGGAAGGAAAAACAATGCCCTCTCAAATTTATAAAGGACAAGCAAGGCAAATTGCTTACTGTGTCGAAGGAAGTAATGGAAAGATGGAAATAATATTTCTCAGAACTCTTTGATGGTGAGCAAGGTCAAGCATCAGAAATGATAACCACTAGCACAGAAAAGGAAACCATTGGTGATGAAGATGACATAAAGATGGAGGAACTGAAAGCAGCACTGGAGAAAATCAAGATGGGCAAATTTGCAGGGCATGATTGCATAACACCAGAAATTGTTAAGTACATGTGAGCATCAGGCGACCTATTACTCTTAAGGGTCCTACAGACAGCGTGGTGCAACAAGACCATACCAAAGGATTGGGAGATTGCCATCATAACACCAATTTTCAAAAAGGGTGACAATCGACAATGTTGAAACCATAGAGGCATATCCCTTCTCGGTGTCCCTGGTAAAATCTACTCTAGAATCCTAGAGCAGAGACTCCGGCGCCTACCTGAGCCACAATTGGATGAGGTCCAGTGCGGATTCCGTGCAAACCTAAGTACTCAAGACCTAATCTTCACACTCAGACAGCTGAGTGAAAAGGCCCTTGAGTATAAGAGTGAGATCCATCTTTGTTTCATAGATCTGGAAAAGGCGTTTGACAGGGTCCCCTGGAGCAAACTTTGGGACGGTTTGGCAAGGAAGAACATTCCAGCACCTCTGATTCATGCTATACAAAGCTTCTACAAGTCTTGCAGAAATTATGTGAGGACAGCAAACCATAAGTCAGAAGAGTTCAGGACCACCACTGGTGTAAGACAAGGTGATATCCTGTCACCTTATCTTTTCATACGATGTTATCAAGGCATGTAAGGAGAGAACAAGAAAGTATTCAGTGGGGTACTGGAAGATGAGACAGGTATGTATTTCAGAGCTGTCATTTGCTGATGATGTTGCCCTGATTGCTAAATCAGAGGCACGTCTCCAATTCAACCTGCTAGTCTGGAAGGAAGAGCTGGAGAAGAGAGGGATGGTCATAAGCAGATCTAAAACAAAATCTATGGTGATATCACGAGAAGAAAGAAACCATCAGATTAAGCTGGGAGAACAGGTTCTGGAGCAGGTCGACCACTTTAAATATCTCGGAGCTATTATACACCGACAGGGGGGCATCAAAGAAGAGTTGGCCACTCGAAAAGCAGCAGCTGGGAGACTTTTTCAGGCCATAAATCGAGGATTCCTCAGCAAGAGAGAGGTTGGTAAGAAAACGAAGATGGCTGTATACCGCTTCACCTATGTCCCAGTCTTGACATATGGATGCGAGTCATGGGCAATGACTATAACAAAACCAGATCCAGACATTCAGAAATGAGGTATCTGAGAAAGGTGGTTGAAGTAACAAGAAGAGACATGGTCTGCAAAAAGACGATACGTCAAGGCCTAAAATCCCACCCCCTGCCGACCCAAGTAGAACAGTCCCAACTAAGATGGTTTGGCCATGTCTGCAGAATGGGAGAAGATCGGCTACCACGAGTATGAAAAGATAAGGTGACAGGATATCACCTTGTCTTACACCAGTGATGGTTCTGAACTCTTCTGACTTATGGTTTGCTGCCCTCAAATAATTTCTGCAAGACTTGTAGAAGCTCTGTATAGCATGAATCAGAGGTGCTGGAATGTTCTTCTTTGCCAAAAAGTCCCAAATATTGCTCCAGGGGACCCTGTCAAACGCCTTTTCCAGATCTATGAAACAAAGATGGATCTCACTCTTATTCTCAAGGGCCTTTTCACTCAGCTGTCTGAGTGTGAAGATTAGGACTTGAGTACTTCGGTTTGCTCGGAATCCGCACTGGACAGCATCCAACTGTGACTTAGCTAGGCGTCGGAGTCTCTGCTCTAGGATTCTAGAGTAGTTTTAACCAGGGGCACTGAGAAGGGATATGCCTCCATGGTTTCCACATTGTCGTTTGTCACCCTTTTTGAAAATTGGTGTTATGATGGCAATCTCCCAATCCTTTGGTATGGTCTTTTGTCTTAATTTCCTTCTCTTTCAGCTTGTAGGTCTTAATACTCATTTCTCCCGTTTGTTTACGTTTTCTTGCATGATGTCGGGCAGTTCCTTGGCTGAGCAACTGTTTCAGTTCTTTTTTTTTTGATAGTTAGCAGGTAGTGATCAGTTCAAATCTTTGGCCTCTCCAGACTCTAGCATCCCGGACATATTTGAATGAGCTCCTCCTAACAATGGCATAGTCGATCACTGACTTCTCATTCTTTGTTGGTTCACATCTAGTGTATGCATTATGCGCTTACGGGTGAACTTTGTGTCCATGCCAAGTACATCACAATAACTACCAACATGCTAAGGCCAAATTTCAAATGGTCAAGTTGCAGGCAACTCAGAGAAGCTGGAAGGAGAAAACAGAGTATTTGAAATTTGAAAGAGATACAAAGAAACTGTGGAAACTGGCAAAACAACTTAACGATGAGGGTACATGGAGAAACTCACAGATTGCACTGTATAAAGATGGAAACATCCTCACAGGAAAACAGGCAGCTGATCACTTTGCAGACACCTTTACTAAAGACAACGTCGAATTTAGCACAGAGAAGCAACAGAAGATTCGTGAGAAACGACAAAACGCAGGGCGAGATGGAACCATACCTGAGGTTATCATCATCATGTAACATATTCTTTCCAGAACGTTGTCTCCATTACAGCTGCTCTGAACGCATCACGATTCTGGGCAAGTCGACCTGCATCAGCCAAAGACAAGTTCAGACTCTCTGTGATGTCCTGGGTCCACCGTCGTCTAGGTCGACCCCTTCCCCTTTTTCCAGGGACCATGCCTTCCATCACTGTTTTTCCTGAGGTTATGGAGACGCTAATTACATTCAGAGAACTTGAGCTTGCAATATCAAAATTGAAAATGAGGAAGTAGCCAGGAGTTGATGGAGTGTCTAGGGAAATGATTAAGAACTTTGGAACCGCAAGAAAAACAAAGCTGCTGCAGATCTTCAATATCTGTTGGAACTTGGGCAGAGTTCCACAGACTTGGAGGGAAGCAATCATGATACCCCTCCCAAAACCAAGGAAAGACAGTTCCACAGCCTCCAGCCACAGACCAATCAGCCTTACAAGCTGGCTCTGCAAAACAATGGAACGAATCATCAACCTCAGCCTGCAGTGGTACCTTGAAACTGAAAACCTTCTTGTACCACAGCAGGCGGGCTTTAGGCAGTGTTACTCTATCAAAGATCTGGCACCTTACCTTTCCCAAGAGATTGAAGATGCGTTCCAAGATAAGAAACTGGTACTAACAGCATGGATTGATCCAAGGAAAGCAAAAAACAGGTTTGGAAAGAAGGGCTTTTGAAGAAACTGAGAAATTGCAGAGTGAATGGTAGGTAGGATGTACAAATGGGTGGAAGCATACTTGCATAACAGAAGAGCCCGAGCACAGCTAGGTGGCCTAAAGTATAAGACAATTCTACTGAGTCATGGCGTCCCTCAGAAAGGGGTTCTGTCCCCTACACTTTTCCTAGTCATCATCAACGACCTGGTTGCTGAACTGCCACATGGAATGAAAGTGGCAATGTAAGCTGACGACCTGGTAATATGGTGCACAGATGAGCATGCAACAGTGGCCACTAAACTGCTACAAAGAGCTTTAGATGCCTTAAATTCATGGGCAAATAGATGGCGTGTCAACATCAATACATATAAGAGCAGAACTACGCTCTTCACCTTCTTTCCAAAACAAAAAGCTGGTGTCATCAAGATGAATGGACAGCTCCTGCGAGAAGATTAAAAAAAAACCACCCATCTCTGAGTTACATTCGATGATAGGCTGACATGGAAGCAACACACCATCAAGGCAGCAACAAAGGCCAGGTGGAACCACATGGGGAGCCAGCGGGAAAATACTTAGTAAAGTTTGCCAGCAGGGCATATGACCATACCTGGAATATGGGTCAGCTACTTGGCGTCCAGCATCAGACACCACATTGAAGGAACTAGATAAGGTGCAAAACCAGGCTCTTATAGTCAACACGGGGGCAGTGAAATCAATGCCTATAGTGGAGATGGAGAAAATGGGGAGGATACAAGCACTGAGAGGACACAGAGACACGAAAGTGCTAACACAGGCAGAAAAGTTCCTCTGTGTGCCAAGCCATCCAATGAAGGACAGATTCCAGAACCTAGTAATGGGACGATTGAAAAGAAGCAGTTTTATCCACTAGGCCAAACGACTTCGTAGACAAACCCCAGACTTGCCTGAAGTTGACAGCCCCCTAAAGTCTGTGTCAGAACAAACCCCTTTTATAAAGGGGCCTGGACTACCAGTATACATCCAGATAAAAGTGAAAGGAATACTTGACTAGGATGAACAGAACATCGTGCAACGCAGGACAGTCACTCTCAAGTTTCCTAGATGATGAATACCAACAGGACCTCTGGGTTGGAGAATACACGGATGGGTCAGCACAAAATGCAGTAAACAATGGAGTATACATAGAATACCTAAACAACACTAGGATTACGGTCGGAGTACCAACGGGGAAATCATGTAACAACTATGATGCAGAAATTCAGGCAATTAAGGTAGCAACCGAGAAACTGTTGAACACCAGTCTCAGTCCACAGCCTGTGGTATTCCTGCCAGATGCAAGATCAGCACTTCAAGCACTTCAATCCAGACAATTACCAGGTATACAAGCCTTAATGTCTCAACTGTGCAACCAACGCAGGGTCGCCATGCAGTGGACGCCGTCTCATTGTGAAATACTAGGAAACGAGACAGCAGACTGACTGGCTAAAGAAGGTGCTGCCGACGAGCAACTGGATGTACCAGTTATGTACCATCAGAAGAAAAAGATGATCAAATCAATCAGAAAGCCACCAACACAGGATGATTACCAAGCTATGAGCAGATCAGAACAAATTGTTATTCTGCGCCTCAGAACAGGACACAACCGACTCCGCAGCCACAAGTATAAACAATTTAAGATTGGTAATTCAGCCATGTGTACATGTGGACAGGCACCTCATACTGCAGAGCACATACTTCAAGACTGCCCAGAATATGATATATTGAGGCAAACCCACTGGCCGAGAGAAACAACATTGGAAGCAAAACTATATGGACCTCTGTATGAACTACAAAAGACAGACGTTTATACAAGAAACAATATTGCAGATAAAGACAATATATTTCAAGCGAACGAAGGAAAAAGAAGAAGAACGCAATTAGCTTTAAACTAATGTGCCAAATTGCGCTACTCATAAAATCGACATGCATTTATTCTGGACAGTTCAAAGCATTCATGGATGACACAACAATTCTGACATCAGATGAACATCAGGCCCGGAGGATGTTAGCACGCCTGGATGAACTAGTCAGCTAGTGCAGAATGAGCTTCAAATCCAAGAAGTCGAGAAGCCTATCAGTCAGGAAAGGGAAGATAGCAGAAGTCATATTCACGGTTTCCAGCCAAAGAATCCCTACTGTCATTGAGGAATCTGTTAAAAGTCTTGGCAGGGTGTACGATGCTTCTTTAAAAGATTCGAAGGCAGTGCAACAGACAATAGAAATGGCAGACAGAGGACTACAGATCATAGACCAAAGCAGATTCCTGGGAAAGTTCAAACTGTGGTGCCTCCAGTTCATGTTGATACCGAAGTTGCTGTGGCCACTGCTAATATATGAAATAAGCACAAGTACAGTGGAAGCTATAGAGCAGAAGGTCAACAAATTCAAGAGAAAATGGCTAGGGGTACCACCAGGTCTGTCAGATGTAGCACTGTACTGCAAAAAGTCAAAACTTCTGCTTCCCTTCAAATCAGTTGGTGAAGAGAACAAAGTTGGAAAAGCAAGGCTTGCAATGATTCTACGCGAGTCAGCTGATGAAGTGGTTAAGTCCATTCAGCCCACACTGAAAACGGGAATGAAGTGGAGAGTGGAAGAAGCTGTTGATGCTGCTAAAGAATCACTCAAACTGAGAGAGGTAATCGGATACACACAAACGAATAGACGGGGATTTGGGCATGGTGACATCCGCTGGTGGTCCAAGGCATGAAGCAGGGAGCGCAGAGACATGGTAGTTCAGGAGATACGAGGAGCTGAGAATGATAAGAGGTTGCAAAAAGCAGTGCAGCAGGTCCAACAAGGCCAATGGACTACATGGGAAGGAGCCCTGCAGAGGTCCTTGACATGGAATGATATATGGCATATGGCACCTCTTAGGCTCAGCTTCTTGGTTAGATCAATGTATAACCTGCTGCCGTCGGCCACCAACCTTGTGAAATGGGGAAAGTCGGATGATGAGCAGTGCCCCCTATGCCAGAGGAGGCAGACACTTGAACACGTGCTCTCAGCGTGTAAGGTAGCATTAGGGCAAGGGCGATACACTTGGCGCCATAACAAAGTGCTAAATGAGCTTGCTGCAACAATAGATCAGGCAAGAATGAAAGCGAATAGCAAAAATGAAAGCGAATAGCAAAGTCCGGCCAGACACCGCAAACACATACTTTCTGAGGGCAGGAAAGTCAGCACACCCCAAACCGAGTAAACCTGGTAGCAGTTTACCATCTCTTCTTGACTGTGCAAACGACTGGGAGATGGCGGTAGACCTACCTGGACGGGGGGCATATCCAGAGAGTATCAGAAAATCGCGGAGACGGCCGGATATAGTGCTTCATTCTTCAGCAACGCTTCAGGTCGTACTGATTGAACTGACCGTGCCATTTGAATCCAGATTAGTCGAGCAACATTGATTCAAAGCGGCCAAGTATAGCGATCTGGCCGCGGATCTGAGACACGAAGGATTCAGTGCAAGGGTCATGGCGGTTGAAGTGGGCGCAAGAGGGCTAGTGGCTGCATCAGTGTATGATTTATTGAAACTGTTGGGGCTGAAGGGACAGTCTAGAACAAGGGCACTGAAGAGGCTTAGCGAAACTGCCAAAAAGGCATCAGGCTGGCCGTGGAACAACCGCAGTGGGCAATGGAAATCGTAACAATAAACGCTGCGGTACAGAAAACACCAATATTTTTCTAAGTCCACAACGCTGAATTTTTTTTTGGTGTACTAGTGAAAGGGCTGCGACTCTGGGGCAACAGGCGATGTATACTATAGAGAGTGTCAGGTACAGAATTTCAGTGGCTTGCGGCGCGCAGGGGCTAAGGCTCGTCGACTGCGCGCTAGTGTCTCAGTGTGTGTCCTAGTTGTGAAGGGCGACGGAACGAACGGAATAATTTGTCTTTTATTTGTTACTTTCACAATTGCCCCCACGGCTGGCGTTGTGGATTTAAAAGTTGCTACCATAAGTGAAATGGGTTCATTTTCGATACAAGACAACAGGAAGCTGAGACGCTTGGGAGTCATGACCCAAGTGGGCCCGCCCCCTTAGAGTGTAAAGGAGTAATCGGGCCGAAACACTTGTCGGATGGGGGGACGTCTTCTGATGATCAGATTGCTTCCTATTGTATCGCTCTGTAAAGAGTTTCCTATCATCAACATTCATTTTTTAAGGTACTGTGTTTTACTCAAAAAAAAAATAAATAAATAAATAAAAATAAAGTGGCAACACTGGCAACAACAATACCTTTGCGTAAGAGCTGAGAGAACCAATGTGTAAGTTGTGAAAATTGTCATTATTTATAAACACATACGAGGAATATATATCTTTGTCATCTTCAAGTATCGTGCTCACTGACGTAGGTGATCATGACGGTTCACAATTTCTTTCGCTCGATATTGTTTATCGTTGTTAAAGGACAGTGTTACTGGATACCTCCATGATGGATTTGTAATTTTATTTTTAAAACGATCTCAGTGGTTTGTCTAGAGCCTCTTTATACTATAGATAAAGGGGCTCTATGTTTGTCGGGAGTATTTTTATCAAAGCTCGAAACATTGTTGGCGATAGGTTCATCTTTCTATCCCATGCAATTTAATTTTACATTTCGCACACTCACCAAAATGGATAGGCCTACGGTTTTATGAAAATTGAAATATTTGTTTCTTCTCTTATTTGAAATCGTTGTTTCTTCTCTTATTAAACAAGTTTGATCAACCCTCAGGAGGTAAGGGAAGCATTGGCGTAGTTGCCAGTCCTTTTCAGGGCTCCATCACGCTAGCAGATAGATAATGTTAGTCCTGTTTAGGACCTAGTGTCTATCAACCCTAATCTGGATAGCAGTCCTATTCGAGGCTATTTCACGCTAGCTGAAGGATGCTAGTAGCACTTTTCTGCGCTTATAGTTCATCAACACAGTTCTTAAGTTAACAGAGTTCACTTATTTTTTATTGGTGATTTCTTCTCGGATATAACCATCAGACTTTAGTCTAGGTTGAAAATACAATGCCTTGCTCTTAGAAGGCAAAACCTTAAACAATGACTACATTATTTCAGTAAGTGCATATTTTATACATTAAAACATGAAAAATTGCCTGAGGAATCTTGTGAAATGCTATAAATTGTTATTTTGTGTGGAAAACTAGGTCCAATCTCTCAAGTCTTGGGAAGTGTAGACCTGGCTGAAAAACCCTCACACCAAAAAAAAATTAAAAAGCAAAATAAAATTGCAAACTTACACTCATATAATTGCAATAAAATGTTCAGAATATCGGTGCACAGTTAGTTTTAAACTTATCTACACATTTTTATCACAGTCAGTTCAAAGATGTAATTTTTTTCTTCAAAACCACATATTTCCTTAAAAACAGGCACCCAAAATTGGTTGCAGAATTTCTCTTCAAGTGATATTTAAAAAGACAGGCTATAAAAAGTAAAAAATCCCATTACATGCCCATTAAGACATATTGGGAATATGTTGTTCGGCCTATATTTTCTTGACCATCGGCAGACTAGGAATGATATGGTCAGCATCAAGCCAGCAGCTTTAACTTTCCCCCAGTTGAGGCTGCTTGAGGTCTAACAATATCAATAGCTGCATTTTCTTGGATACTTAGTGTACTCAGAACAGCAGATTCTTCAGTTAACTGGTGAAGCAGATTTCTCTTGAACTGCATCATGATTAAAACAATATAACATTGAAGTACTGACATCCTGTACTTCAAGCAGCCAGAAGAAAATGTTTTCCTTACTTACTTACTTAGTCGTTCCCCTTCTACCGTGAGGTGTAGAGGTAAAAGGTAAAGGAACCCGTTACAACCCATTGAGGCATATTGGGAATATAGTGTTAGGCCCATATTATCTTGACCATCGGCACACTAGGGGTGATGTGGTCGGCATCACGCCGGCCGCCTTAACCTTCCCAGAGTTTCTCTGGTACCCATTTGGGGCTGGGTCGACCCAGGAGCCGGTTGTGGCCTAAAAAATTCCCGCCTCATCTGGGGATCGAACCATAGACCACTGCGCTAGGAAGCCAGTGCACTAACCACTATGCTACTGCGGCTGAAAATGTTTTCCAATTATTTAAAAAATGTTCAATTATGTACACCATAAATAGCCAACACTTTGGTCCAGTGTCGCGAGAGGTTCCTTAATTTATGAAGATTAAGACAACAAGGTGTATCAGGTGATACTAGAATAGTTGCCAGAGAAGAGTCTGGTCTTAAAAGAAATACCCCATTCTCAGAAAAGAGCAATGGTGTATAGAGTTCATAGGTATAAAATCAGGCTGTAAAGAATTTCTGGCCGAGATAGTAATATTCAGTACCAGACTTCTATGGTGCCACTCTCAGAATTATACCTATGGGCTGTTATAGTGTCTAGGGGAATTAATTAAATTCAAAGTAATTCAAAGCTGACATAAGTAATAAAAAAACAGTGCACTACAATTTCTTAATTTTATTTATGTACAGTCATCTGTTTAGATGTATCTACACCAAATAAAAGTCAAACACTACAAATAAAGTCTTTTCATAGTTGTTAAGGCTCCCTTGTTATGAAAAGTCTTAGTGCAACTAATCCTCTGGAACCAATGTTAATGATGGTACTTGAATTTATCTTCAGTATTAGGGGAATGGATATTGACAACTGTCATAATGACTTCACTGTTACTGATATCACTTGACTTCCCAATATTTCTAGGTTATGAAGCTTTTGAAAATGTCACACTGACTACAGTGTTACTGAGATCACTGTTTACATCACTACTACTATAACCGGTGTGGTACGCCAATGCTCTGCGAGTCAGTCTTGTCTAATTGGACTTAACTTCTTCGCTTCCGCCTTTTAACTTGCAGCAAAAATATAAGATGGAGCAGCCCAACACTGAGGGTCCCCACTCTTCCAACTGATGTAGGTACGGGGTGCTTGTTTCAATCATACACCGCTAGGTACACACCACTGTTCTTCTCTGCTAACAAGATGAGTGACAGGATACCTCTGACCTGAAATGTAATAGGTCTTACATAGCATCTGGCTCTAAAATCCTCCTACCCAGATTGTAGATTAGTGAGGCAGTTCAGAATAAGTGATAGTAACACAGGAAAGGTAGACTCAGTCAGTGACAAATAGGTTTATGCAATAATATAACAACATTACAACACACACTTTCCTAATATGTCCAT
The DNA here is from genome assembly GCA_024509875.1 of Oreohelix idahoensis. Taxonomy (NCBI): domain Eukaryota; kingdom Metazoa; phylum Mollusca; class Gastropoda; order Stylommatophora; family Oreohelicidae; genus Oreohelix; species Oreohelix idahoensis. Next base: position 168,310 of record JAMPIV010001882.1, read on the forward strand.
GACCGACATCACCAAAACTGCATAGGCCTTATGGTGAGTGTTGAGTGTCTAAATAAGTTTTATGCAATAATATAACACAGCATTACAACACACACACTTTCCTAATATGTTCATAATTGACATCACTAAAACTGCATAGGCCTTATGGTGAGTGTTGAATACATTAATTTACAATCTTTCCTGTTTTACTAGTTCCTGATAGTATTGTCTAGTCCAGCAATCAGAAAAGGCTTTAAAAGCTTCTGAAACTAACAACCCTCATTCTGTCCGGCCTTAGTTTAACTTACTTACTTACTTAGTCATTCCTCTTCTACCGTGAGGTGTAGAGGTTTGGAAGAGAGAGCGCCAGACTATTCTATCAGCTGTCTTCTTCCTGGCCTGGTTCCATTCTAGTCCTCGGTCCTTCAAAGATTGTCTAATGTTGTCCTCCCAGCGGACTGTGGGTCATCCTGGAGGTCTGGATCCCTGGCTCTTTGTTTCCCATGCTTGTCATGGTAGCCGATCTTCTCCCATTCTGCAGACATGGCCAAACCATCTTAGTTGGGACTGCTCTATTTGGGTCTGCAGCGGGTGGGATTTTAGGCCTTGACGTATTGTCTGGTTGCGGACCATGTCTCTTCTTGTTACTTCAACCACCTTCCTCAGATACCTCATTTCTGAGGTTTGGATCTGGCTTTTGTGGGTTGTAGTCATTGCCCATGACTCGCATCCATATGTCAAGACTGGGACATAGGTGGAGCGGTATACAGCCTCTTCGTTTTCTTACCAACCTCTTTCTTGCTGAGGAATCCTCGATTTATGGCCTGATAAAGTCTCCCAGCCGCTGCTTTTTGAGTGGCCAACTCTTCTTTGATGCCTCCCTTTCTATCTATAATAGCTCCGAGATATTTAAAGTGGTCGACCTGCTCCAGGACCTGTTCTCCCAACTTAATCTGATGTTTTCTTTCTTCTCGTGATATCAGCATGGATTTTGTTTTAGAGCTGCTTATGACCATCCCTCTCTTCTCCAGCTCTTCCTTCCAGACTTGCAGGTTGGATTGGAGATGTGTCTCTGATTTAGCAATCAGGACAACATCATCAGCAAATGCTAGCTCTGAAATACAGACCTGTCTCATCTTCCAATACCCCACTGAATATTTTCTTGTTCTCTCCTTACATGCGTTGATGACATCGTCCATCAGGAGTATGAAAGTGGTGGTCCTGAACTCTTCAGACTTATAGTTTGCTGTCCTCACATAATTTCTGCAAGACTTGTTGAAGCTCTGTATAGCATGAATCAGAGTTGCTGGAATGTTCTTCCTTGCCAAACAGTCCCAAAGTTTGCTCCAGGGGACCCTGTCAAACGCCTTTTCCAGATCTATGAAACAAAGATGGATCTCACTCTTATACTCAAGGGCCTTTTCACTCAGCTGCCTGAGTGTGAAGATTAGGTCTTGAGTACCTCGGTTTGCTCGGAATCCGCACTGGGCTTCATCCAATTGTGGCCCAGCTAGGCATCGGAGTCTCTGTTCTAGGATTCTAGAGTAGATTTTACCAGGGACACTGAGAAGGGATATGCCTCTGTGGTTTCCACATTGTCGATTGTCACCCTTTTTGAAAATCGGTGTTATGATGGCAATCTCCCAATCCTTTGGTATGGCCTTGTTGCACCATGCTGCCTGTAGGACCCTTAGGAGTAATAGGTCGCCTGATGCTCCCATGTACTTAACCATTTCTGGTGTTATACCATCATGCCCTGCTGCTTTGCCCATCTTGATTTTCTCCAGTGCTGCCTTCAGTTCTTCCTTCTTTATGTCATCTTCATCACCATTTGTATCCTCTTCTGTGCTAGTGGTTATCATTTCTGATACTCTACCTTGCTCACCATCAAGGTTTTCTGAGAAATATCTTAGTTTAACTGTTGAACATAATTTATACAGCACAAAGTAGCTTTCCTTTTACGAATCACACAATGAGATTTACACACAAAATCACTTCCATTAACCACTAGTAATTAATATTATACATATTATGACTTAATTCTCTTACCCACAATCTCAGATTCAACAGGCTTTAAATAAACCCATGCAGTCTGCTTCACTGGCAAATGGCGAAGGAGCTGGGGTAGAATCTGATTCTGTCCTGACGAATTTGGTTCTGGCGGTTCAAGAGAAATCTCCCAGATTTGTTTCCCCTTTTTATTACAGGTAGCGGGCGAACGGAAGACAAGTGATTCGATTGGCTGGCTGGGTCAGTTTATGTTTACAAAAATTTCTGTAAAACCACCACTTTCTGCCTGATCTGTTGATCATACAAAACTCCGATAATTTATTCTTCCGGTGTTTCTAAACCGATTCCTTCCATCCAGGTCTTGTTTAAACCGGCCAATAGGGCGCTACCATTTTAACAAGCTAACCTTTTTCTGCCTTCCTTGTAGCGTTTGCACTCACAGTTGAAACCGGGGAAAACAGCCTTTGCTCTAAGTTATTACTGCATGTAATCACTCATAACTCCGGTGTCAATGCTTCTACCACTTAAATCCATGTATCAAATGAAAGTTTAAGATTCCTGTTATTCCACTGTGCTCACTGTTCCGAGGAACATACCCTATCCTTTGACCTGAGGTCACAAATACACATTACCGTTTGCACAGATTCCATCTAGCAATCCTGCCGCCTACGGTTACTGAGACCGGTTTACAGCTCGTGCAGCGATTGGTCAAAAACATTTGTTGACATATTTTGAAATATGTAGACAAGGTAGGCTCTCGTTAATTGCCCTTAGATATTGGTTCAGGACTACGCTACAGATAGCCCCCCAATTTTTATGCGAGAGATATATGTCGAGCTTCAATCTGAGAACAATAACGAGGCAATCATCCAGCAGGAATCTATTCTTCCCTCTTTCCATCCTGGTTCTGATCAGATGGGTGCCTCTCAGAAAATCTGCCCCTAAATTCTGAGATCCAGTGATATAGATGTTCCTCAAATGTTTCTGTAGCTATGAGGGTATCATCCAGGAAATTAGTCATAGCTGGGTTTTGTAAGGGATTCAATAGTCTCCTCATCACCCTGGAGAAAACACTCGGAGCATATAATATGATTCATATGGGGAAATGAAATTTTCCTGCATCAAGAAATTAATTCTCCCTTTAAAAAATCCATATATATATCAATCCATGTCCGTATCAATACTTCCAATGGAATGTGATGGGCTGGCCAACTACCAAGGTTGCCAAAACCCTATCCAATGCTAATTTAATAGCCGTATAGTGAAGTTGGCTGTGCATCAGTCAAATGGTTCGCACTGCACACTCTCCCACTACCTATTTTCCTGCAGGTTCCCCGCAGGTCCTTTATCAAGGTTGGTCGACTAACCACACTCCTATTTTGATCCAGTACCTGGTGTTCCGAACTAAATCTTGTCGGTATGGGACATGGTGTATCCCCTCCCTGTACAATATGGAGAGTTGCCATAGTAACTGGTTGTCTGGTAGACCCTTTGTGAGATGGAGCCATCCTATCTACCTTTTTATTATCAGGCCTATGTCCGCCCCAATGCTTTCCTAGGTCCTGTTGATTTTCCTAACGTGTGGGGTTTTCCTTGCTACATTGTGCACAGGCAGTCACATACCGAACTATGTCTTCAGCAATGCCTGGCCAATAGTGATGCACTGATGCCCTTTGACCAGTGGTACCGATTTTCTTATGTCCACCGTCTGATACAACATGTGCTAGTTCCATAGCCTTGTCCCTGTAAATAGATGGCAGTACTAACTGGCTATGCCCATTGGGTCCTGTCCCAGCTTTCCTGTAAAGCAATCCATCATTCAAATAAAACTGTCCTTTCTTTGGGGGGTTATGGCTTTTTGGCAACTTGCCAAAGCAAGATTTTAATGTGCTATCTTTAGCTTGGGCCATTCTCATCTCTCTTGGATGAATATTGAGTGGTGTTCCCTCCTCCTTCCCAGGGGTTGACCTGACCTGGAGTGTTGCCATTATCACAGGTTTTATTGGTTTCCCTAGGAAAACATATCTCCTTCCTATTACCAGCGGGTAATTAGGATTATCACACACTGCTGCACTGATCACTCCTTCCACATAGCGAGTTTTCACATTAATTCTGGCTATGGGAAGTGTTATGGTGGCTGTATCCTTTAATGCCCCTTGTATCTCCACTTTGTCTGTGGTATACTGCTCAGGGTGCACTAGAGACACACTCACAACTGAGTCATATTCCAATCCGGAATCATACAGACACTTTACCTTAGTGCCGTTCCATATTACTTCTTCACAGATGGAGGGATGATGGAGATCTACCGGACTCGATGTCGGTTCCTTCCTTCCCTTTCCCACTGTTATCATGCATGCAGCGTGATAGGGATGGACTTTCCTACCACATTCCGTTGTATGGTGGTTGTTCATTTTACAAATTTTGCACCACTTTTCTTCCTTTTTGTAAGGTTTCCTATCCTGAAATTGTGGGTTCCTATCCTTATTATCATATCTTGGCCTGTATTTGGTTGCATTGACATTTTGATCAAACTTATTATGAGTTTGGGGTTGCTTAACTCCCTCCTGTTTCCTTTTACTCTCTTGAGTCAGGGATTCGCCGTCTATATGATTCAGCATTTTGTTCATATCGAACAAGCAATGCCTGCTTCAGGGCTTCGTAATCTTCCTGATCCTTTTTTGGCAATTTCAAAAAGACATCGTACGCAATTCCCCGCAAACCTTGCAATAACTTCAGACTCCACTTTTCCTTTTCTAGACCATAAGTAGTCGCTAATCTCTCATATCTGTCTAGATAAGCCTCATTTGCGTCAACTTTGTCCACAAATGGATCCAGATGAAAATTCATGGCTCCATTTGAGGTGCTCTGGCTAGAGCTGTTGTCCAAATGAGGGGAACTACTACCATTGTGGTTGGCAGTTGCCTGAAGTTCAAGCTCTTTTAATCTTAGCTCATGGTCTCTCTCTGCTTGAACCCTTCTTTCCTCAGCCTCTCTCTCTGCTTGAACCCTTCTTTCCTCAGCCTCTCTCTCTGCTTGAACCCTTCTTTCCTCAGCCTCCAATTGCAGTTTCTTATTCTCTTTCTCAGCTTCCGCTTGCCGTGCTAACTGCTTATCTTCTCTTTCTGTGAATTTATCGCATTCAGTCGTAACATACTGGATCAGAAGATCACCAGTCATCCCAAGCTCTTTCCCCACTTGCAGTGTTGCTGACCTGAACTTCACTAAATCTGCCATGGCAATGTTGTAATTTAGTTGCAACCAATACAAAGTAAAAAAAAATTATTGCCAATATAATTAGTCACTTAATCAAATTAATTTCTTAATTAATTAATTAATGACTGATTTTGCGTCACATGTACCACACCCTAATTTGTACTCAATGGTACTCAAAAATCTATTTCTTAACCTGCCCTACCAAAAATTTACTATCAAAAATTTCCCACTTGACAGCACTAAAAGGTAACAGCAGGCTCAGAATATACAGGAACAATCCCAGATGAGCGTCCCAGTGTCGCGAGAGGTTCCTTAATTTATGAAGATTAAGAAAACAAGGTGTATCAGGTGATACTAGAATAGTTGCCAGAGAAGAGTCCGGTCTTAAAAGAAATACCCCATTCTCAGAAAAGAGCAATGGTTTATAGAGTTCATAGGTATAAAATCAGGCTGTAAAGAATTTCTGGCCAAGATAGTAATATTCAGTACCAGACTTCTATGGTGCCACTCTCAGAATTATACCTATGGGCTGTTATAGTGTCTAGGGGAATTAATTAAATTCAAAGTAATTCAAAGCTGACATAAGTAATAAAAAAACAGTGCACTACAATTTCTTAATTTTATTTATGTACAGTCATCTGTTTAGATGTATCTACACCAAATAAAAGTCAAACACTACAAATAAAGTCTTTTCCTAGTTGTTAAGGCTCCCTTGTTATGAAAAGTCTTAGTGCAACTAATCCTCTGGAACCAATGTTAATGATGGTACTTGAATTTATCTTCAGTATTAGGGGAATGGATATTGACAACTGTCATAATGACTTCACTGTTACTGATATCACTTGACTTCCCAATATTTCTAGGTTATGAAGCTTTTGAAAATGTCACACTGACTACAATGTTACTGAGATCACTGTTTACATCACTACTACTATAACCGGTGTGGTACGCCAATGCTCTGCGAGTCAGTCTTGTCTAATTGGACTTAACTTCTTCGCTTCCGCCTTTTAACTTGCAGTAAAAATATAAGATGGAGCAGCCCAACACTGAGGGTCCCCACTCTTCCAACTGATGTAGGTACGGGGTGCTTGTTTCAATCATACACCGCTAGGTACACACCACTGTTCTTCTCTGCTAACAAGATGAGTGACAGGATACCTCTGACCTGAAATGTAATAGGTCTTACATAGCATCTGGCTCTAAAATCCTCCTACCCAGATTGTAGATTAGTGAGGCAGTTCAGAATAAGTGATGGTAACACAGGAAAGGTAGACTCAGTCAGTGACAAATAGGTTTATGCAATAATATAACACAACATTACAACACACAGGAAAGGTAGACTCAGTCAGTGACAAATAGGTTTATGCAATAATATAACAACATTACAACACACACTTTCCTAATATGTCCATGACCGACATCACCAAAACTGCATAGGCCTTATGGTGAGTGTTGAGTGTCTAAATAAGTTTTATGCAATAATATAACACAGCATTACAACACACACACTTTCCTAATATGTTCATAATTGACATCACTAAAACTGCATAGGCCTTATGGTGAGTGTTGAATACATTAATTTACAATCTTTCCTGTTTTACTAGTTCCTGATAGTATTGTCTAGTCCAGCAATCAGAAAAGGCTTTAAAAGCTTCTGAAACTAACAACCCTCATTCTGTCCGGCCTTAGTTTAACTGTTGAACATAATTTATACAGCACAAAGTAGCTTTCCTTCTACGAATCACACAATGAGATTTACACACAAAATCACTTCCATTAACCACTAGTAATTAATATTATACATATTATGACTTAATTCTCTTACCCACAATCTCAGATTCAACAGGCTTTAAATAAACCCATGCAGTCTGCTTCACTGGCAAATGGTGAAGGAGCTGGGGTAGAATCTGATTCTGTCCTGACGAATTTGGTTCTGGCGGTTCAAGAGAAATCTCCCAGATTTGTTTCCCCTTTTTATTACAGGTAGCAGGCGAACGGAAGACAAGTGATTTGATTGGCTGGCTGGGTCAGTTTATGTTTACAAAAATTTCTGTAAAACCACCACTTTCTGCCTGATCTGTTGATCATACAAAACTCCGATAAATTATTCTTCCGGTGTTTCCCAACCGATTCCTTCCATCCAGGTCTTGTTTAAACCGGCTGATAGGGTGCTACCATTTTAACAAGCTAACCTTTTTCTGCCTTCCTTGTAGCGTTTGCACTCACAGTTGAAACCGGGGAAAACAGCCTTTGCTCTAAGTTATTACTGCATGTAATCACTCATAACTCCGGTGTCCATGCTTCTACCACTTAAATCCACGTATCAAATGAAAATTTAAGATTCCTGTTATTCCACTGTGCTCACTGTTCCAAGGAACATACCCTATCCTTTGACCTGAGGTCACAAATACACATTACCGTTTGCACAGATTCCATCTAGCAATCCTGCCGCCTACGGTTACTGAGACCGGTTTACAGCTTGTGCAGCAATTGGTCGAAAACATTTGTTGACATATTTTGATATATGTAGACAAGGTAGGCTCTCGTTAATTGCCCTTAGATATTGGTTCAGGACTACGCTACATCCAGGAGGTCATACCCATTCATTGAATTGTTGTATTCATCTATAATTTCCAGCATTACAATGTGCTTCCATGTGGTTATGGTCTCTACGTAGACCTGAAAAAACACAGGAAAAACTGATTTCTTGGCCCTTTTATCTATAAAGGTTGTATGCAACATCTTGCTTGTTTGTGTCATGTACCGTCTGTATTCAAATATAACTAAGGTGCAGAGTCTTCAGTTTCAAGTATATAAACCAATAAAACGGTATTGAATCAGTTCTAAAAATTAACGGTTCACTATTTTATTTATTTTCAAGGGAAAATTTCTTAATTTCATGTTGAGAGTGCTGGTGTTGTATTGCTTCTTCTCCAGTAAGAAGTCAGTGGGTTCTCTTGAGGTGTAATTGCTCTTAGCAAATAAATGGTGGCCTGTACCCAAAGGCTGTATTATGGTCTAAACAATCTTTAGAGCTTGCCTACTGTTTGAATCCACTTCAGGATCATATGATGTATCTGAACCAAAATATGTGAACATGTTCACCACATATCCAGTTGCAAAATCACATAAACCAATGACTTTTATGTGATATTTGCTTGGTTTATGTGGATTATATTGCTTGTATTGCCATCTGCTTTTGTACCATATGCACGTTTCATCCAAACTGAGATTTTGGAATGAGTAAATGACATTCTGGAATTTTTGTAACAAAATGTTCATAAATGGTTCAGTCTTTTCTTTCTTCTTGTGAGTGTCATCAGAGACATGAAACATAATATGATATAATGCTTCATATCTATTTCTTGATAACATGTGACTAAACCAAGGTGTGTACAATTCTGCAGATGTAAACCTATAGTCACGAATGAATGGTTTATTAAGAATCCTAATGTTTATTAGGACAGCAGTAAAGTTATGCAGTTCAAGGCATGGGACTTTGGTCCATCGAGCATACATTAAATATTGTTTTGAAGGATTAATATGAATACATTTGAGTTTGGCATAATAACTGATGCACTGACACATGCAATCTTTAATTTCATCAGTGAATAAAACACTGTATTATTTCAGTGGGGTTGACAGGTCAAGCCCCTTAGTCACTCCTTTTGACAAAACTGAAATGCATTCTGTGTCATGCCTTCAGCAATTTCTATCCACTTTGAGAATCCACTTGTTTGAAATAGTTTTTCCCTTTACTGGCAGAAAATTTTGCATTTGTTGTGCTACCTCATACCTGTTCATTCAGGCGCTCTGTATGCCCATCCTGCTATAATTCTATTCTGTTCACTGAGACAAAAAGCAGATTTTCTTGATCAGCTTATGTCCAGTGTTAAGAAGACGAATCTCTTGCCATTGCTCATAAACAAATAATTAGCACCACTAGTAATGGATATAAAGAAGTATATTATTTCAGCTTTCTAAATTATTTTCCCCATTCCCAAACATTTATACACTTATGCCAATGTATTGAAATGATTTAAACCAGCTTATTGCCAAGTATTTTCAAATTGTCTTTTCAAATTTTCTTTTCAAATTCAGACATATATCTCACTGGCACAAGATATGGCTTGCAGATACATGTAAGGGAAAATGTGGTGTGTAGTCCTACTCATGGGTTACAGCGAGTTTAAGCTGTTTAACAAAACTTGAAACTGACTTGTGGCAAGGTTAAGTAAGGCTAGCTACAATGTAAGTACCAATAGCCAGTCTGGCAACATAAGAGATGCAATCTCCTTAAGCCTTATCAAAACTTCTATTATTTTTATTTTTAATGTAGCCTATAAATAAAAATAGTCAGTTTAGCCTCAGTTACAAATTACAATATAGGCCTGTTGGTGCCTCTAAGTCCAAATAATTTCTTCAGTTGCCAAAACCTGATGTATCTTCACTTTTCTTGTCCACTAGCTGTAAATAATGTCAATTTAAATTTCTAAATTTTGTGAGTGTTTGCATGTGTGTGTTTTTTCATTTACTAAAAGTTGTCTGTTTGTACCTATCACAATGTAACAACCAAACAAACAAACAAAATAAAAAGGGATGGGAAGGAAGTAGAGTAATGTGAAGGCTTGAAGCATTTGGACTGATTTTTTAATGTGCTTTTAATTTTTCATCAACAATATGTAGCACTTGTACCTCACAAGATCTTCATTTTCCCCTGCCATGCCTCACTAATCATTATATATTTCTTTTCGTTCTTGCTATAATCATTTATTATTTGATTAATTTCCAGCTCTACTTTTTCATTACGTCAAGCTCTGCACTCCCTACCAAGACTTTTGATGACTTGCTGATACTTTATTTAGTTCTCACCTTACTTACTCCACTCTTTCCCTTTGAATATATTTTTAACTGTGATCACCTGCCCTATTATTCCATCTGTCATTCATGTTATCTCTCTTTATTCATACTCCTTTTATGCCAGCTATGTTCCCGTGCAGGAGGTGTCTTCTGTCTGTGGTTATCAGCATGTAGGTTTTTTGCCTGGGCCATCACATATCTGGATCTAATCAATACCGATGCAAGCATGCACTTCATAGTCACAGTGGGTTTATCTCATGCACAGCCCATGATGACATGCATCCATTAATTTTGATTATGTTCCCAGCCTTTTACCGGTATGTCGTAATATTGACAGCATGAGTATCTCCAGCTCATATTCAATTACTGACATGACCAGCTGATGATATAAAAGAAACAATAGTCACTGCTCCAGGTGTGAAGCAGTCATTGTTTGTAAAGCTGCCAGACTTCACTAGCACTTCTGTATAATCAGCTCAACTTGGTACTTGTAAGATGGCTTATATTTGTTCTGTAATTATTATATGATATTGTAATAAAAGAGAAAGATGGCACTAATCAGCAAAATTGTCATGTTTAAAAGCAAAAAAAAAAAAAATGCTACAATGGTTGGAAACTTATGCATCTGAGAACACACCCCCTACATTTACTTCTGTGAGAACACACCCCCTACATCTATTCCTGTGAGAACACACCCCCTACATCTATTCCTGTCAGAACACACCCCTACATTTACTTCAGTGAGAACATACCTCTTACTTTACATTTACTCTTGTGAGAACACACCCCCTACATTTATTCATGTGAGAACACACCCCCTACATTTACTTCTGTGAGAACACACCTCTTACTTTACATTTACTCTTGTAAAAACACACCCCCTACATTTATTTCTGTGAGAACACACCCCCTACATTTTAATCCTGTGAGAACACACCCCCTACATTTATTCCTGTGAGAACACACCCACTACATTTACTCTTCTGAGAACACACCCCTTACTTTACATTTACTCCTGTGAGAGCACACCCCTTACTTTACATTTACTCTTGTGAGAACACACCCCCTACATTTATTCCTGTGAGAACACACCCCCTACATCTATTCCTGTGAGAACACATCCCTACATTTACTTCTGTGAGAACACACCCCTTACTTTACATTTACTCTTGTGAGAACACACTCCCTACATTTATTCCTGTGAGAACACACCCCCTACATTTACTCCTCGGAGAACACACCCACTACATTTACTCTTCTGAGAACACACCCCTTACTTTACATTTACTCCTGTGAGAGCACACCCCTTACTTTACATTTACTCTTGTGAGAACACACCCCCTACATTTATTCCTGTGAGAACACACCCCCTACATCTATTCCTGTGAGAACACATCCCTACATTTACTTCTGTGAGAACACACCCCTTACTTTACATTTACTCTTGTGAGAACACACTCCCTACATTTATTCCTGTGAGAACACACCCCCTACATTTACTCCTCGGAGAACACACCCACTACATTTACTCCTGTGAGAACACACCCCCTACATTTATTCCTGTGAGAACAAACCCCCTACATTTATTCCTGTGAGAACACTAGTTTTGAATTATGTGACATCCTCATTAGCGCTCCTCTAGCATAAAATATGACTACACTGTACATCACAAGGTATTAAAAGGTAAGGAACAGAAGAGATCTATTGCTCACAAAATGAAATGGCTAAATGGGAAAATTTATATCAAATTTCCTTCATTTATTTCATTATTCTGTGATAGAATTTACTAAAATGTAGCACTTTCTGGCAAAATTTGTAACTTGTTTGTATATCTGATCTCAAGAATAATGTTAAAAAAAAAAAAATTAATTTTGTAAAAATTGCCTTGATGTAGAATCGTACACATATCTTGGCAGTAATATAGACAGAGTTAGAGGGACAGACAGTGATATCAAAATAAGAATACAAAAAGCAACAGCTTTCATTACATTGGGAAGGATATGGAGAACAAGAGTAATCAAGTCCAATATGAAAATAAGAATCTTCAACTCAAATGTCAAGGTCAGTACTATTGTATGGCTCTGAAACATGGAGAACAACAAAAACAACAACCAAAAAGCTACAGACTTTCATAATCGGGTGCTTGCGTGGAATAAAAGAACTGAAATAGTATGACAAAGTCACAGATGCGGAATTGTTGACAAGAACCAGACAAGTGCCAGTGGAACAAGAGTTGAGAAAAAGATGCTGGCACTGGATAGTAAATTAATATTAGACAAACACAAAGGTATGTTATCAGGCGCTCGTAAGAAACAAAGAAGTAGAACACCAGACAACAGAAAAACAACAGACGCGAGTGGCCTACCCAGGGTTCGAACCCCGCACCTTCCATATGTCAACACTGCCCAGCCATACAAGCGAATCACACCATCCTCCCGGCCAGCTAGGCATCCCCAAAATAAAAAGATGCTTTACTGACCGGTCATTAGTGCAAAACACAAGACAACACCGGAAGTTTACAATGGGCACTTTAGCCTATTAATGACGCAATCACCTCTGTCGTTCCCCTATTCTACAGTACGTGTCAGTCCACACAAGACAAAGACCTTGATACTGTGTCCAGTAAATGATAGAAGACTTAAGAACAGTAGTATAGAACAGAGGGTAGGTTTCTGGTATTGTACAAACATTAATGACACATAAGGAAGGGAAACCCGAGGCCTGCAAACAGTAAATTAATATTAGACAAACACATTCAGTGTTACTCAGGAACACTACTGGAATCATCCAGATCTACTCGTTATGCAATTGCCTTGCAGCCGTTCAATTACACCATTCGAGCAATTCCTGGATCGGAGAATGTTCTTGCTGACACACTTTCCAGATGCCCTCATGATTTTACAGAACCGCTGCGCATTACAGAGCGTACCACCTCTACATTACCTACTAATCAATCGTAGCTTATTTGTATAATTACAGGATTTTGACATTTCGCATTGATATGGATATTTTACCTAACGTTTCCGGATCTGTATACATTACATAATTAAGTCGCTACTGCAACAGTGACATTTAAGGGAATTGATTCTCATCTAACAGTACGATATAAGAAAACATTATTTCCATTTATATTGACTATCAATGAATTTAAGCGCATTAGTATTAACATTACTACTATTAGCTTTCAAGTGTGGAATAAATTTAGATAATTGGAACTTTAAGTTAAAGCTCTATCAAGTGAACTATAAGGAGATAGCATTTTAACTACAAATTAACATTATTAGCTTAAATTATTGACAGTTTTGCAATTTGACATTATGACCTAGTGACTGTTTTCGGTACTTCATTTTTTATTAATAACAATTGAACTTTTCATGGAGGAATATAAGTGACATTTTTTAAATATTCCAGTAACATTTTAGTTAGTATCAAACTAGTAACTTAATTAGTTTAGTATATGTTGAAAGTGTATGTTGTATACTGGACACTGAATATGTTGAAAGCTCCAGAGTAATTATGTAGGTGCTAATGTGTCTTGGTTCCAGTACCACTCAACATTGAGGGTGTTATATTTTTCCTTCGTGCCAAAGGTACAATAAGGCTGGCACATGAAGTGGTATATCACCCTCAGACACCAGGGATGATGAGGCAAAATAATGTGGTGTCTTTGGTCTGGTTTATGTGTGTGACGTAAGTATTGAGTCAAATAGCTACAGCATCAGACAGGGATGTCACATCAGATCATAACGTGCAAAGTCAATAAATCTTTTAACAGCTAGTGATGTTTTGTGTAATATATATTGTTTATGCCACAACGACAAGGTGCATGGACATCATTATGCAGAAACATCACAGGTATGGTACAACAGTCATCATTTCACTGACGTAGTCAGTACAACAAGGAACATCAGACAGCATCATGATAATGGTGAATCAAAAGTATATTAGTACGTCACAATCAGCCGTAAATGTAGTCAGGCAGAAAACTCCATCCCTTTCCATAATAGCCGGAAGGTATCAAATAGGAGATTAAATCCACTCTCCTTTACTTGACTTCAGCAAGACAGGCATATCTTCTGAAGTCATCAAAAATCCTCAAAGTTCCTTTGGTTACCAAAGATATCAAATCTCGAACAAGCAGCAGAGTTCAACAAGTAGATAGTCCTTAGGACATGCATCAACCGATGCATAACAGCGAACGTGATTCGTGAGCTGAGAAAACTTCTCACAGCGTAGACCCTTCTATAAGGCAGGCTACGAAAATGTCAACATCAAAAGATGGCAAAAATGTTATTCAAAAATGTAATTACCTTTGCTTCAGGAAATAAACCACATAACTCACAGGCCTCCAGGCGCTTTAAATCACAACAGAGATATCATCTCAAAAGGAACAACAATATGAAGAGGACTCTATTTCCTGAATAACATAAGCACGGACACTAGCAAAAATGCGTCGTGCTTTCAAAACGAATCTGCCACACACTGCGGGCGAAAACCCGTTCAAACAAAGACCCAAAACTTAGACATGCGCAGAAACGCGCGATTCGAATACAGTTCAGCTAACTTACGAAACGAAGAACTTTCTAAGAACAATCGCAGATATAGGCATACTTCCAAATGGCATCAAGCCTTGACTTGCTAAACTGTGGTCTTGAAAGGAATCTGAAACATTGCAAGTTGCCAACTGTTTCCAAGAAAATAAGCCCTGAGCGCTCCATACATGGTTATGACTTAAAATCGCTCAACAAAGTTATCGGCAACCGTCGCTATCAAGATTAGACAACTGCTTGCCGTCACTATCATGATTAGACAACTTGTTGAAATAAAAAGTGACTACAATTACATGAGTTATTTCCCATGCATTAGAAAAATAAATACATAGTCAGAATACATTGCGACGTTCTAGCGCAACATTACCGCAACCTCCCGATAAAAAAAAAATGTGCAACATTTTTTTTTTTTTAAATATCCAAGAGTAAAGCCAACAGCGGCCCAACAACGCACAAATTATGCGCGGATAAATAATTAAACTGCCTAATATGAGGCTAAATTGACACATAGAGTGTCTGGTGAGAATATTTCTCAACAGATAAAAAATCTGACTCAAAAAAATATATATATCGGGGAGGTGCCACCAACACACACTACGCTAGCATGTAAATACAATATACATATGGAAGTGTAATACTATCATTATCAAATTGCGGTGTCATACTCTAATACCGCTTTAGAATGGATGTACACATCTGCTAGTGAATATTAAATAGTACATTATCTAAACGTTTAACAATATCAGTACATAATGAAATTAAACTACATGAAGATACAGGACACATCTCCTGTCGTTCCTAAGGTAAGTACACAATGTGGAACTCTCCATGTTTGAAAACCGTAAGGTAGCTTCTCAAATCATCAATGACATGCTGAGAAAATACAATCAATATAATCCTATTTAACAGCCATTATGTTCCATAATATACAATACATTATTATTAATAATTGTGGCCGAGTGAATTTTCGGCCCTTATATTGTCTACTCAGCCTTCCTCTGTTATATTAAAGATGGTAACAGAAGAAGATGAAAACAAAGCACAATATTATGTGTTCATATAAAGTGAGGACAGATGTGCTAATGTATTGTAGCAATATAGGTGTGTTATGACTCTGTAGTATATCTAGAAATATAGGACAGAAGTATTAGTTGGAATCATGTGGGCATCTAGACAGAATGTCAGCCATCACATTATCCGAACCACGGATAGCTCGTACCGTGAAGTGAAAAGGTTGAAGAGCAATAGCATATCGAGTGGATCTCGAACTCTTCAAGTTCTTAGTCTGAATAGGTGTAAGAGCTTTTTGATCAGTTTCTAGAATGAAATGTGCGCCCAGGAGGAATCTTTGTAGTTTGAGAATTGACCAAACCATAGCCAACAATTCACGGTCTAAAACCGAGTAGTTCCTCTCTGCCGCATTTAGTTTTCTAGAAATGTACATAACAGGATGCAGAATTCCTGAATATTCCTGCATAAGTGCTGCTCCGATCCCAGTGGATGAAGCATCACTTCGAAGAACAAAAGTCCTATCAAGAGTAGGTAATCTTAGGATGGGAGGAGATGAAAATATATTCTTAACCTGGTCTAAGGAAGATTGACATTCCTGAGACCAACGAACCAGATTAGGCGATCCTTTCTTCAACAAAGTTGAGATAGGTGCCATGATCGAAGATAGATTCGGGATGAATCTCCCATAAAATTGAATTAAACCCAAGAGACTCTGGAATTGTTTCTTCGTCTTAGGTACAGAGATGTTCAATATTTTCAAAGTATTGTGGTCTTCTGTCTTCAAGAGACCATGACCAACACGATGACCCAGGAAAGAGATTTCACCAAAACCAATGTAGGCTTTAGAGGGTTTTGCTGTCAAATTATACTCACGTAGAGTGGACAGTAGGTCATATAAACCCAAGTAGTGATCTTCCCAGGAATCACTGAAGAGACAGATATCATCTAAGTATGCGATGACATCTGAACGATGAGAAAGAATTTGACGCATCATGCGAACGAAAGTAGCAGGGGCGTTCATAAGACCGAAAGGCATAACATTCCATTGAAATAGACCCCTAGGTGTTGAGAAAGCAGTAAGAGGTTTGGCATGATCTGCTAAAGGCACTTGCCAATAACCTTTAGACAAGTCAAGTTTAGTGAAGAATCTAGAATTAGAAAGTCTAATAAGTAGATCTTCTAGTAAAGGCATCGGTTCAATATCGAACTTTGTGACTTGATTTACTTACTTACTTAGTCGTTCCCCTTCTACCGTGAGGTGTAGAGGTTTGGAAGAGAGAGCGCCAGACTATTCTATCGGCTGTCTTCCTCCTGGCCTGGTTCCATTCTAGTCCTCGATCCTTCAAAGATTGTCTAATGTTGTCCTCCCAGCGGACTCTGGGTCGTCCTCGGGGTCTGGATCCCTGGTTCTTTGTTTCCCATGCTTGTCGTGGTATCCGATCTTCTCCCATTCTGCAGACATGGCCAAACCATCTTAATAATTGACTTGATTTAATTTGCGATAATCAACGCAAATTCGTATGTTCTTGTCTTTCTTCCGGACAATAACCATGGAAGAAGAATATGGTGAAGTCGATGGTTCAGTTATGTTTAATTGAATCATTTCATCCAATTCCTTTTCCACTTGTGACTGAAAGTGTATAGGGATCGGATAAGGTCTAACCCTAATAGGATTATTGTCGGTAAGAATTATGTCATGTTCTATGACATGCGTGTGACCAGGGATGTCAGTTAGAACATCCTTAAATGTCTGTAACATCGACGAGACTTGACGATGTTCATCAACAGAAAGATTAGGAGAAATGGAAACGTTTTTCCAAGATTCCATGGAATGTAGTGGAACCACTGGAAGAGGAAGATTGACATCAGAAAAAACAGATTCCTCATCCTGTATGACAGACAGGGATGAGTAATGACCATGAGGTACAGAAGATTCGTCCGTTGCCTGGAAAATAGGCAGCAAATAGTCCGGACGTTCGTGAAATTCCGAAAGCATGTTTATGTGGAAAGTTTTATGCTTTCCATCAATATCGACCACATAGTCGACATCGGAAATTCGTGAGACTATTGCATACGGACCTTTCCATGCAATAAGAAGTCTATTTTCCCTACTGGGGAGTAGGACGAATGCTTTGTCACCTGGACAAAGTTGTCATAGACATCTATTCTTATTGGCAAACTGCCTTGCTTTTTCTTTAGCAATTTCTGATGAAGCAGTTGCTATTTTGCAAGCTTCAATGATCTTTTGCCTAAGAGCAATGACATACTCATATGAGGATTTAGTGTCATCGCTAATATCATCGGCAGTGATGAGATCGTGTAGTAAGGACATAGGGCAGCGCGGACGCGCGCCAAAGACAAGTTCAAAGGGAGAAAATCCTGTGTGTTCGTTTGGGATCTCTCTATAGGCAAAGAGAGCCGCGAAGTAAAACCCTGTCCCAATCTTGAGGATGATCTTCAGTTATCTTACCAAGCAAAATCTTGAGTGTTCTATTCAAACGCTCAACTAACCCATTAGACATTGGGTGATAGATACTACTGAGAGATCTTTCAATATATAAGGGAGACATAACTTGTGACATAGTGTCAGATATGAGTTGAGTGCCATGGTCTGATAATATTTCTCTGGGGAACCCCAAGCAAGAAAATATCAACCAAAGAGCATCTGCGATATCAGTAGTAGATATGCTCTTAAGAGGGATAGCCTCTGGCCAACGTGTGCACATATCGACACATGTAAGGATAAACTGATGTCCTTTGGCCGACTTGATCTTAAAAGGGCCAATAATATCCATGGCCATTTTCTGAAATGGCCGAATAGGGATGTCAGCAGCCTGGATAGGCGCAGCATGTCGTGGTCCTCTAGATTTGACCTCCTGACATACCTGGTATGATCGGCAGTAGATACGAATGTCCTTGTTAACAAAAGGCCAAAAGAAAGCCGCAAGGACTCTTGACTTTGTACGGGAAAATTCCATATGTCCAGCACATTGCGAGTCATGAGCATGTTGCAATATTTGCACTCTCATACTCTTGGGAACAAGAGTTTGCGAATGTGCCAACGTGGTCGAGTCTTGTACCATACGTACAAGTACGCCGTTTCTCATTGCAATCCAAGATTTTTTTTGTGTATCCCTATTTGGATCACCTTTCTTCGCAAGAATGAAGAATTTTTTTAAAGAAGAATCTTCTTCTTGCAATTTTATGAAAGAGTCACGAGAAATAATCAAGTGACTATCTTGGCTAAGAACTTCATTATCACTATTCAATGAAGTTTGGGGTGTTTGTAGAGCTTGTGCTCTTGTAACCACTGCATTGGTAGCTTGCATATTATGATCTTCCCAAGCAGCAATCTGCTGTGGGGTACATTCCCTAACTTCGTGGATACGACCAATAATAAGGTCCGCAATAGGATTAGGTAAGAGACAAGTGTGCACATCTCCCGTAAAGAAAGGAGTGGCAATGTGAATTACAGCAGTAGGATATTTCTCTAGAGTGCCGCCAAATGTGACACATTTGATAACCTTTCCTGTAGCACAGGATGGATCTACAAGCGATTGTCTAACACCAATAGTGGTGCATCCGGAATCGAAAAGTAGTGAGACCGGAGTATTATTAACAAGACCATTATGTAGAATTAGAGAACCTCTCCCGTCATGCGCAACTGCAGCAGGAAGAGCGGGAAGAGGGTGACCACAACTCAAAGTAGATATTGTAGTCGGTTCGAACAAAGTACTGCATTGGGGGCATTTGTTTGCTCTCCCAAAATCAGAAGCAGAACAAGTGACAGCGTCAGAGTTTTTATTATCAGCAACCTGATTACAGGCTCCCTGAGATTCTTGTTGTACAGAGTTAGCCTGCTGATATCTCTTTTTTTGTATTGAGATCTACCACGACTATTGTTACCTCTGAAGTTATCAGTTATTATTATCTCTGTAGTTATTAGTGTCTCTATTATAACTGTTATCCTGTTTTGAACTACAGTTTCCATGATTATTATCATGTCCACATTGATGCGAACATCTATTTGTTTGGTTTTGAGGTCTTCGCGAGGAATAGCCTCTGTTACCATATCCTCTTCTGAAATGCCTAAAATTATTAGGTTGGAAGTAACGAGGACTGTCAGCTTGTCTCCAATTCTTCAAAGAAGAATCACCCTGAAATTGATTTCCATAATTTTGACCATAACTACGGTTACTCTTCCTATCAAAATTTTGTTGGTATTTACGACCAAAGTTTTGACCATAAGGTGCTGCCGAAGCAACTGGCAAACCTTCTTTTATTTTAGAGTTACCAATGGTTATATGAGGGTGTGCAGTTATATACTGGCAACAGAAATCTTCCATTTCTTTTATTGTTTTAGGTTTACGTTCATGAAGGAAAGCAAGGAAAGACTCATTGACAGAAGACATGACTTTGTCTCTAAGTATTAAGTCCATAAGTGCTTCATAAGTATGTTCTGTCTTAGACAGCTCAACCCAACGTGTAAAAGTCAGACGTATTTTTGCAATAAACTCGGAGAACTCAACTCCAGTTTCTGGCAACATGTTTTTAACTTGCAGACGATAGCCGTCTTCGTTAAGTTGGTACTTCTTTAACAAAGCGGCCCTGAATACTTCATAATTGTTTTTGTCAGGATCATCCCCATACTGGCCACCAAATGTTGAAAGTGTATGTTGTATACTGGACACCGAATATGTTGAAAGCTCCAGAGTGATTATGTTGGTGCTAATGTGTCTTTGTTCCAGTACCACTCAACGTTGAGGGTGTTATATTTTTCCTTCATGCCAAAGGCACAATAAGGCTGGCACATGAAGTGGTATATCACCCTCAGACACCAGGGATGATGAGGCAAAATAATGTGGTGTCTTTGGTCTGGTTTATATGTGTGACATAAGTATTGAGTCAAATAGCTACAGCATCAGACAGGGACGTCACATCAGATCATAACGTGCAAAGTCAATAAATCTTTTAACAGCAAGTGATGTTTTGTGTAATATATATTGTGTACGCCACAATGACAAGGTGCATGGACATCATTATGCAGAAACATCACAGGTATGGTACAACAGTCATCATTTCACTGACGTAGTCAGTACAACAAGGAACATCAGACAGCATCATGATAATGGTGAATCAAAAGTATATTAGTACGTCACAATCAGCCGTAAATGTAGTCAGGCAGAAAACTCCATCCCTTTCCATAATAGCCGGAAGGTATCAAATAGGAGATTAAATCCACTCTCCTTTACTTGACTTCAGCAAGACAGGCATATCTTCTGAAGTCATCAAAAATCCTCAAAGTTCCTTTGGTTACCAAAGATATCAAATCTCGAACAAGCAGCAGAGTTCAACAAGTAGATAGTCCTTAGGACATGCATCAACCGATGCATAACAGCGAACGTGATTCGTGAGCTGAGAAAACTTCTCACAGCGTAGACCCTTCTATAAGGCAGGCTACGAAAATGTCAACATCAAAAGATGGCGAAAATGTTATTCAAAAATGTAATTACCTTTGCTTCAGGAAATAAACCACATAACTCACAGGCCTCCAGGCACTTTAAATCACAACAGAGATATCATCTCAAAAGGAACAACAATATGAAGAGGACTCTATTTCCTGAATAACATAAGCACGGACGCTAGCAAAAATGCGTCGTGCTTTCAAAACGAATCTGCCACACACTGCGGGCGGAAACCCGTTCAAACAAAGACCCAAAACGTAGACATGCGCAGAATCGCGCGATTCAAATACAGTTCAGCTAACTTACGAAACGAAGAACTTTCTAAGAACAATCGTACAAATTCAAGCCTTAAAAGGAAAGGAATCTGAAACATTGAAAGTTGCCAACTGTTTCCAAGAAAAGAAGCCCTGAGCGCTCCATACATGGTTATGACTTAAAATCGCTCAACAAAGTTATCGGCAACCATTGCTATCAAGATTAGACAACTGCTTGCCGTCGCTATCATGATTAGACAACTTGTTGAAATAAAAAGTGACTACAATTACATGAGTTATTTCCCATGCATTAGAAAAATAAATACATAGTCAGAATACGTTGCGACGTTCTAGCGCAACATTATAATCTATAAATAATGTGAGATATTTATATATTTATTATGATTGCGCATTATTGGCGCTTGATAGTTTTTGCACAGTTAACTTCACATGCTCTTATTATCATACCTAGTTAGGCCGTGTTGTTCATTCTTGCAACACATGCTTTGGGATTGTGTCAAATTTCATCTATTGTGTTACTTTTAAAATTGACTTTGTTTCATTTTGTTACCATTTGTCAATTGACATACATTTATTTTTACATTTCAAATTTTTTAATTTTTCTGTTTTATTGTCGTCTTCATTTTTTTTTCACCATTTCTTTTCATCCTTCTATCCCTTTATTTCATTCCTTCATTGGTATTTCATACCAGTTTGATACGTTATTTTGGTGAATCTTTTCATTTGGAATTTGTTTTCTGTTTTCCTCCATACTTCATCCCACACATTAATACTTTCAATTAACTTAATTTTTAAATGATGTTACAGTAATTGTTCAATGAACTTGATCAATCATATCTTAATACAAAAAAAAAAAGCTTCGCTTTTTTTTTTGTCCCGTGGGGGGAAGGTATTGTTGCGTCCTTTTTGCGCGTGTAATTTAAATGTGGGGGCACATTTGAGTAAGTATATATATAATTCACTATTTACGAATGGTCAAACACATTAGTGGGAAAAAACGCAACGTGGTGCGCGAATGGGAGAGTGGCAAAAGAGCAATGACGTGGTAGAGTGACCTGATGGCCATGACCGGTGTCGATCATTGATTTTGGGTGAACTATTGTTCAAGCTTGCCCAGATATTGGGAAGCCTTCATAAAGTATTCAAAGTCTCTGGAATGGAGCACAGTTGTATCGGCCAAGGTAGGGCAATAATGTCTACATTAATTATATAATATTTTTCTCGTCATTCCTTCTGACGTGTTTCGATCTGGCTGGATTTCAATACGAACCACAGGTCGTATTGTTAGTGGGTTCCAGAATTACACCGAATATTTTCAAGATTACTATTGCATTTTATGGATTACTCCAGAAGCCCGTCATGGCATGTAGGCTCCAAGAAAGCCAAGAAGAAATTATTACTATGAAGGTCGTCACCGTCCTTGAAGGGTCGGTCCTTATTATCTTTTTATTTTGGGGATGTCTAGCTGGCCGGGAGGATGGTGTGATTCGCTTGTATGGCTGGGCGGTGTTGTCGTACGGAAGGTGCGGGGTTCGAACCTTGGGTAGGCCACTCACGTCTGTTGTTTTTCTGTTGTCTGGCGTTCTACTTCTTTGTTTCTTACGAGCGCCTGAAAACATACCTTTGTGTTTGTCTAATATTAATTTACTGTTTGCAGGCCACGGGTTTCCCTTCCTTATGTGGCACTGGATAAGACACGCATTGAGGAAACCTGTTGATAGCATTACAAGGCAGTCCTTGTTCTGGAATCCACTGGGAAAGAGGGGCAGAGCTAGACCAAAAACACATTAAATTTTTATTTTTTTAATTAATGGAAAAAAAAAATTCCGTTCAACCTCTGATGGGTTATAATTAGGATATATATTGTTTTCAATTCCAAATAATATGAACAACAGCCTATTAAAACACATGAAGAGGAGACCTGGATACAGAGGTGAAAATGATGAGGAAAACATGGAAAGAACTTGAGTGGATTTCACATGTCAGGAAGACTTGGCATGCATACCTGTCAACCTGTACGAATTTTTCGTACAATGTACGTATTTTTGATACTTTTAGCAGTGTACGGCCGTACAGAATCGTTGTACGGATTTTTACCTCCCCCCCCCCCCCCCCCCCCCACCAAAAAAAAAAAAAAAAAAAAAATCGAAATTTAAAAAAAAAAAAAAAAAATTCTAAAAATATTTTCCAACCCAAGTTTTTTTTAATTTTAAATCAGAAAATATTTTCTAGCCCAGGTTTTTTTTTTAAACCAATTTTTTTATTTCATGAATCTCGGCGTCTGTTTTTAAACTGAGGTCTCTCCCAGCAACCAATCAAATCCATTTATACCCAACTATTCGGCAAAAACTTTGAATTCGGCCTCAAACACTTTCCGTTTTCAGACGACGTATTTTTAAAGATGCCTGTTATCAGCCACGCGTGCCAAGACACTTCGACGCCATTTTGTTTAAAAAAAGCTAAGTACTTATAACTTGGTTAAATATTGCTGTTGTTTTGCTTTGTTGCAATTTAATCGCTGTCTTAATCTTTCCAGTTATATCTTGCCCTTCAGTATATTTCCGATTAATTAATGTCATAATATTCTGTGTAGGCCCTACATAACTAGGAAAAAAAAGTTTGTTTGCGTTGAGTAGGCCTATTTTATTCCAGCGATCAAGATTCACTGCTTTATTTTTTAATAAGGTGGCGATCTATTACACTGGAAAACAAATGTTGACTTTTTGTGTGTATCTGAGATTAAACCAAGTTACCTTTATGTTGTTTGGGCTGCTGAATATGAAAATGACTGTTAAAACACCAGATTAGCTCTAGTTTTTAAAAATATCTATAAAACAAGTGTTACACATTTGCATATACATACCATATGATAATAATGCTCATAGCGAAAATGATTCACAGCGACGCCTTTTTGCCTGTCGCTTGTAATGAGTTTCTGGAGCATCTCTCACAAGGGTCAAACAAAAGTCTGCTAGCATTGCTGCATTCCATTTCCCTTGGTACCTTTTTTCGAGATTAGTAATGTCCTGATGAAATCATTTCCCATGCTCGTCACTGACAGCACCGCAGTTAGCAGGGAAGAAATCCAGATGAGAGGGTAAAAAGTGTAATTTCAAAGATATGGTGCACCCTAATCTCTCGTAGCGCTGCAAGAGGATTTCTACAAGCTCCTGGTAATTGTCAGCCTTATTGTTTCCTAGAAAGTTTTTGCCACTTGCTGGAAAGCATTCCAAGCTAACTTTTCATCATCTGTGAGGATATCATCAAAATGCTGATCTCGGATGAGATGACGTATCTGTGGACCGACAAATACACCTTCCTTGATTTTGGCTGCACTAAGTCTTGGAAATTTATCACGAAGGTATAAAAATCCTGCCCGATTTCGATCCATGGCCTTTACAAAATTCTTCATTAGTCCAAGTTTGATGTGGAGAGGAGGGACCAAGATCTTGTGGGATTCTACAAGTGGTTCGTTGTGTACATTTCTTTTCCCATTTCAAATGATTGTCGTTGGGGCCAATCCTTTTTCTTGTAGTGAAGAAGTCCTGGCACGGCTGTCCCACAGACAGAGGAAACAGCAAAACTTTGTGTGAACCTGCTGTAGCCCCATCAAGATGGCAATGACCTTCAGATCACCACAAATCTGCCACTTATACTTGTCATAGTTGATGGTGTGTAACAGTTGTTTCATGTTGTTGTACGTTTCTTTCATGTGGACTGCATACCCGAGTGGAACAGATGGTAAAACGTTACCATTATGGAGCAGCACAGCTTTTAAGCTCAACTTGGACGAATCAATGAACAGCCTCCAATCGTTATCTTTGTAGTTGATGTGTAGTGCTGCCATCAGACCCACTATATCAACGCAAGCAATGAAGTTATCTGTCATTTTGAAATATGGAAGCAGATCTTTTTGCCAAGCACGAAACACAGACATATGCACATTCTCTTCTAGAAGATTCCATTGCTGCAGTCTGGACCCCAACAGCTCTGCTTTATTTTTTGGCAATTCCAGATCTCTTACTAGATCATTCAATTCACTCTGGGTAATTTTATGTGGCTGTGCAGACTCTTCAATAGGCACAAAATCAGGATCTCTTGATTTAAATGCTTTCACAGGTGACGGATGTCCACTGGCCTTATTACCTTCTTCATCATCCAGAGTATAAGATTCTGGTGGGTCCGGAACAGGAAGTCCTTCCTCGTGAGGCACTGGCCGCATAGCAGAGGGAATATTCGGATAGGTCACAGGCCGCTTTTTCTTCTTAGAAATACCATGTCCAATTGGAGGAGTCATGCAAAAGTAACAATCATTAAGATGGTTTGTCGGTTCCCTCCACACCATTGGAACTGCAAAACGCATCGATCGTCCTTTTCGGTTCAACCAGCAGCGTAGATTCGTTGCACAGGATTGACAACATATGTGTGGGGACCAATACCGGTCCTGGTCACCGATCTCACAACCAAAACAAAGGCTGTAAGCGTTCTTTATCATCGGTGTAATGGGTCGCCTTTGTGATAGCAAAGTTATTTGTCCGCAAATATAGCAAAAATAATCCGCACTGTTCACACATTCACGAGGCATCTTGAACGACTCGTCTGCAATCACAGAATCCACAACACAAATGATGACAAGGAAAAAATGTGGTTGCAAAGACTGCTATAGATTGCTTCATCCAATTGGCGCTCAAGGCTATCCGTCTCGTGGGGAATCACGAGCCAGGGCTATAGAAAAGAGAAGGACTGGGTCATTCGCGCCGGGAAGGTGAAACCACCAACCTATTGACCCCCCCTCCCGGATCTTGACAACTAGAGCTAATTCGCGGTTTTTAAGTTCATATTCGTGATCAGCATGTCTAAATTAGTTAAAAATAGCTACTTTTGTCTCGGATACATTTTGGCTGTTGTCCAGTGTTATCACTGGTGTAGGCTACCAACTTTTAAATAATAATTTTGTAAATTTTTGGTAGTACGTTTTTTCTTCCTAGATTTGATATTCTGTTCATAATTTGGTTATTTTTTTATTTTTTGCTGTTGGCTGTTTGCTTTGCTTGGTTGTATTTTATTTTTGTCGTTCTCTTAATCTTTCAAGTTACGAGTATATTTTGACCATTTAAATATTTCCAATAAATTAATATCATAAAATTTTGTGTAGACCCTACAAAAGTAGGAAAAAAAAAGTTTATTTGCATTGAATAGGCCTACCTACTTTATTCCAGCGGTCGAGATTCGCTGCTTTATTTTTTAATAAAGTGGCAATCTATAATCACTGGTCTAGGCTACCAACTCTTAAATAATTTTGTTAATTTTTGGTGCTACGTTTTTCTTCCTAGATTTGATATTCTGTTCATAATTTGGTAATTTGTTGTTGTTGTTGTTGTTAGCTGTTTGCTTTGCTTCATAGTATGTTTTTTTTTGTCGTTTTCTTAATCTTTCCAGTTATATTTTGATCATTTAAATATTTCCAATAAATTAATGTCATAATATTATGTGTCGGCCCTACATAACTAGAAAAAAAGTTTGTTTGCGTATTTCGCTGCTTTATTTTTCAATAAAAAGATCCACACAGACTGCAGGAGGTCCATGAATGCAGACACACTCACTTCTTTTTTACAGTGTAAGATTAACATTGATACATGCTGTGCAGACATACAGCCACAAATGCAATTCTGCAAAGTGCTAAAAGTGCATGTGTTGATTATAATACAAAACACTGTGCATCGAAAGAATAGTACCTCACGATCACTAAGTTTTTTATGTGTAAAGAACAGACTATTAGCATGTTTTATATCACACTAATTCAAATGCTAATACATTTGTATGTGTCAATTCTCGTTTTAAAACTGTATTGTGTATAATTTATTAATATATATTTTGCGTAAGGATTTTTGGGTGTTTGTAAGGATTTTTTTGGTCCGGCGTACAGGTTTTTGTCTCAGGAGGTTGACAGGTATGGGCATGTGTTTGTTGAAGGCCTATGCTCCTTGGGGAGCTAAAGGGTATTGATTGATTGATTGAAAAATTGCCATTTTAAAATCTTTCTATTATATAAAACTTACATTCTAGCTATCAAATGGGAAAACTTACATTCTAGCTATCAAATGGGAAAACTAACATTCTAGCTATCAAATGGGAAAACTTACATTCTAGCTATCAAATGGGAAAACTTACATTCTAGCTATCAAATGGGAAAAATTACATTGTAGCTATCAAATGGCAAAACTTACATTCTAGCTATCAAATGGGAAAAGTTACATTTTTCAAACATGATCTTACACACATTTAGTATGCATTTGAAAATCTCTAAATCACTAAAAATTGATCAATATGGCACAAACTGTTTAAAATACCATCACAGACATTCTTTCGTCAAACATGTATAACACCCTTTATTAATCTGCAAAAATGTTCCTATATGATTGCTAATTTTCATAGCTGATGTTTGTTGCTAATACATGTTGTTGATAACTCTCAGGTCCTTACAATCAATGTTGATGCTTTCTTGCATTTTCATAATTTTCTCATCTATTTTCTCTATCTCAAATGCTTTAGTATAGTGCATAAAGCACATGTATAGAAAGATTATAGATAGATTATAGATAGATTATAGATAGAATATAGATAGATTATAGATAGAATATAGATAGATTATAGTTAGAAGTTATATTTTTATTTAAATGATCATATACACATTTTGCATGCACTTGACAGCTCTGACTCATTCAGAAGAAAGTCAGTATAGCAAAGACTATTGAATGTGACATTGGACATTCTACCATTAAACATGTATCACTCAGAAGAAAGTCAGTATAGCAAACACTATTGAATGTGACATTGGACATTCTACCATTAAACATGTATCACTCAGAAGAAAGTCAGTATAGCAAGGACTATTGAATGTGACATTGGACATTCTACCATTAAACATGTATAACTCAGAAGAAAGTCAGTATAGCAAAGACTATTGAATGTGACATTGGATATTCTACCATTAAACATGTATCACTCTTCCTTACATTTTCAAGTTGTAATCTTTGTTTTACCATTATTTTAAAAAAAAAGAAAATTTGAGTGAAATTTCTTGTAAAATCAGTATGTTAAATAACCAGCTTGTAACTAACTGTCTAAGATTTTGTTACACATAATTCATTTTTCGTCTCAGATTACAAAAAAATATGGAACAGAAGATCCCATTCCTGGATCAAAAAATAAAACAGGACATCAGTACATATTTTAAAGTGAGTTTTCTTTTTAATTCTTGAGAAACAAATTTGTATACAGCCTAAGGCAGTTAAACTGAGAAATCTGTTAAAATATTGTCCATTTTAACATTTTATTACTTATTGCTAGGTTCTTTTCTGTTTTTTTTTCTTTTACAATGAAGCATATGTCAATGTAATGTACAGTCTTCATCAGGGACAGTGGCTGAGAAAAGAAAGAAATTTAAATACATAAAAATTTATCATGTAGTTGTGAAATTGGGGCAATATTTTAATTATTTAAGACCGAAGTGATTTGTTTCAAACTTGAATATATTAATCATTTTGTTTTCAGGGACACACAGTGAAGATAGAAAGTAAAGTTGAGGAAGATGGTCATGTTCCTGCAGGGAGAGAGAGAGTACGAGGACCAGTTCCACATATGTATATCCTGCTGGGGACAATTTACTCAGTAATGCTTTATAACTTTTTAACAAATGTAACCTGTGCTCAATATGTTATAACTATCAACGAATACGTAACATAATAAGTGTTATTTGTACACATCCACCACAAACATCATTACTTTTTAGGGTTTCTACCCTAAATGCACAGGTGTGTATTTTTTGTTTTTTTTATTTCAATTATTTTATTTATTTTTTGGGGTATCTTTAGTCCACACAGAAAATCCCTTTCTGAAAATGTTACTTGTTTGGGGCAGTGGCACACTAAGGGTTTACAGCCCCTGGTCACAGCCAGATAAAATATGTGTTCATTTTGTAGACCAGTCAAAAGAAAATTTAAAGGACTATATGAAGCACTGTCGTGACTTTTAAATTCTTCTAAGAGCACCAGGATGAATTATTGGGAAAATATGAAATTTAAGAATTAGTTAAACACAAAAGAAAAGAAATAAACCACTCTTTGTAATATAATACAATTTTATTAATAGCATAAACAGTTACACTTGTGGCCACAACGTTGGTTATTTTCTTTGTCTTTTGTCCTCCTAAGACGAATCACCTTTTTTCAATTTTTTTTCCCATACATATCCATTATACTCCACGTCATACCACAGTTCCCCTCATCTTCCTTGACTTAATAAACAGTACACTACATATGTCCATTTTTTTTTCTTTTTAACAACATATTGATCATTAGTACCTTCATTCTTGCAAATTGATCAATTATTTTACCAAAATGGATGTTCTCAAGATTTCCTCTTTCAATACTAAGAAGTTCCAGATTACTCAGATGTTCCTGTCTCATAGATACTCATAAATACAAAAGAACTAGCTTTAGTGTATGTTACGACATGTTTAACGATGTCATCTGCTATGTTTGTTAGCGCGTTTGGGGTACGCATTTGAGGTCGAGAGGTTTTGAATATATAATGTTTTTTATGCTTCAGCGTTTTTTAGTGAACACAAATCGCATGGTTCGATTGTGACGTAGTAGCGTTGATATGGTCACTGGCCACCATCTGTTGAAGCGGGTTCTTGGTGGATCATTATTGAAGGTCACTGATTTAGGTTGTCTTCTAAGATCAGTTAGCATTTATGGGTGACCTCGTCTTGGTTCCTTGTGAACTTCAACTGATTAGTCGTTTATATTAATGTTCTTTATAGAAGAGCGTATCGTGCAATTAAATTATGAAATATATGGCTAAATCTCTGCGCCAACGTAAACTTGATTGATTAGATAAAGTTCTTGGGTTTTGAGTCCAAAGAATACAATTTTTAATACAATATACGAAGACAGCATGGTTAAGCATTCCAGACATTCATCATAGTTCAATAAAATATATTACCGTCAGTTCCAGTTACTTAATTGTAGTCAGAACCTCATGGGCTGTATACTTGCGTTGCCGCCGTGCGGTCAACCGGTAATGATACCCATTAGTTTTGCGAATCCCGATCATAAAGATGATCCACCATCCTTCCATAAATGGTTATCCAACAACCATATAAATTCCAGTAAAATTCATTAAAATAATATGGACTGACCCTCTGTCCTCATCTCAATATAAAATTCGGCAAATATGAAGCCTAATTCTGGAAGGAAATAAAACACGTCTTCATGGCTTGATGGTCAGAATAAAAAGGGTGAACTAATATAGTCACCAAGCATGACCATATCAACGCTACCACATCACAATCGAACCATGCAATTTGTGTTCACTAAAAAACCATGAAGCATAAAAAACATTCTATATTCAAAACCTCTCGACCTCAAATGCGTACCCCAAACGTGCTAACAAACATAGCAGACGACATTGTTAAACATGTCGTAACAGTGTACTAAACAAATGCTCACAACTGGCTACTGAAGTCATCATCATGTAGCATGTCCTTTGCAGAACGTTGCTCTCATCACAGCCCACCTGAAAGACTCTCTATCTCTTGCCAGCCCTTCTGCCTCCTCCAATGTCATGTTCAAGGTGTCTTCAATGTCCTGTGTCCACCGTCGTCTTGGTCGGCCCTGCCTCGCTTTCCAGGTACCATACCCTCCATCACTACTCTCTCTAAGCCACTATTGCGTTTAATGTGGCCAAAATATTTCAGTTTCCGGGACATGATATTGTTTATGAGCCAGTTTTCCTCGATGTTCAGGTCATGTAGGATGTCTATATTTTTCTTCTTCTTGGTCTACGATATTCTGAGAATTTTTCTGTAACACTTTGCTTCGAAAGATTCAATTTTTTTCTTTAATGTTTGAGTAATGATCCATGATTCACATCCATATGTTGCTACCGGAAAGATGCACGCTCTCAGAAGTTTTACTTTTATTAATTTGCTGGTGTTATGCTATAGGTTCTTCATTTTATTTAACCTCTGCATTGCTATGGCCAGTCTCCTTCTGACCTCTTTTGAGCAGTCTCCATTGTTGTTAATTATGGAGCCAAGATATTCAAAATTTGTGACATTTTCAATTTTCTCATCATTGATGGTAATTTTTGGGTGGCATTTTGTTTTATCTGTGGACATTATCTTTGTTTTTTTTTGTGTTCAGAAAAAGGTTCTAATCCTCACTGTGTTTTTGGACAGACAGGATTAACTGTTCTAGTCCCTTGGCACTGTTTGAAAGAATAACTCTGTCATCTGCATACCTGAGTTCTGGGATGGCATTTCCACCAATTGTGAACGGATCGCAATGTTCACATTCTTGGTCACTCCGAACATTTCTCATTATATTTTCTGCATAGATGTTAAACAAGTATGGAGAGAGGATGCAACCCTGTCTTACTCCCCTTTTCACCTCAAACCATCCTGATGTTTCACCCGCTACTCTGACAGCTGCTTGTTGTTCATGGTATAGTGTTTCAATTAGATGGATCAAATGCACTGGAAACCCCATGTCTCTCATGACGTTCCACAATTTCTGATGTTGTACACAGTCGAAGGCCTTGGTGTAATCTACAAAACAGGCATGAAGATCTACATTGTATTCTCTGCATTTCTCGAGGATGTTTCTCACATTAAAGATGTGATCTCTCGTACCTCTGCCTTGTCTAAAACCCGCCTGTACTTCATGTATTTCATGTTCTAACTTTCTTTCTATCCTCTTCATGATAATCCGCAAAAGAGGATTTTGCTGGCATGACTTATCAAAGCAATAGTACAATAGTTGGGACACAGTTTTAAATTGCCTTTCTTTGGGAGAGGGATATACACAGATCTTTTCCATGCTTTGGACCAGATTACACTATTCCAGATCTTCACACATAGTGCATGATAAACGAGGACACTAGCCTCACCTCCTGCTTGGATTAGTTCAATTGGTATATCATCGCATCCTGGTGATTTCCCTTTCTTCAGGCTTTTGATTGCTGCACATACTTCATCCAATATAGGTTCTGGCTCTCTCTGTTCACTTTCAATCGTTATGTCTGAGGTCTTTGTGCTATCTTCATACATTTCTCTACAGTACTCCTTCCATCTCTCCAATATATCCTTACTTTCTGTTAATATGTTACCATTTTTATCATTGATTACATATAATGATGGTCTAAAATCATCTGTTAGCGTTCTGATTTACTTGAACATATCCCCATCTTTTCCCTGAAATTGCAGCTCTTCTATTCTATTGCAGGTGTTCGTTATGTACTGTTTCTTGTCTTTCCTAATCTCTCTCCTGATGTTTCTTGTGCAGTTTTTGTATTGTTCACTGTTCCGTTCTACCCCTGTTTGCTTCAATTTTCTTCTTTCCTCCATGAGCCTCAATGTTTCCTCCGTGATGTATATCTGCTTCTTATGCACTTTTCTAATGATCATGTTTTCTGCTGATGTGATGAGAATATCTCTCGCATGTATAGCTAGCTCATCCTGTGTCATATCCTCTTGTACAGCCATCAGTGCTTCAAATTTGTTTTGTACTTCTATGTTATATTCAGGTGGTATGGCGTTTACATCAAGATGGAGAGGTCGAGCACCTTTCGTCACTTATTTCAATTTTAACTTAAAATCTGCAATTAGTTGCTCGTGATCTGAATCACAATCTGCTCCTGGGAGTGTCTTTGTAGATGATATACCTGACCTCCATTTTTGTTGTATCAAGATGTAATCTATTTTATTCCTGATGTTGCCATCTGGTGAGGTCCATGTATAGAGCCTTCTGGGATGTTGTCTAAATAGGGTATTTGTAATGGAGAGGTTGTTTTCTAAGAAGAATTCGATTAGTTTTTCTCCTCTTTTGTTTCTATGTCCTATACCGAATGGACCTCGACCTTTTTCTCTTCCTCTGTTCTTTCGATGCCAACTTTCGCATTAAAGTCGCCCATGATTATCATGATATCCCTTTTTTCCACTTTCCCTAAAGTCTCTTGTAAACTGTTGTAAAATTCCTCGATTTCATCATCATCTGCTGCAGATGTGGGTGCATAAACTTGTAAAATTGTGATGTTCCTTTTCTTTCTCTTGAGTCTAATCATGAGAAGTCAATCACTAATTGGATTGTATAGATGCTTTCTTTGTCAGGAGTAAACCAACCCCGCTCTGACCGCCCTTTTCCTTCCCTGAGTATATGAAGGTTTCTCTTGTTTGAGTTATAAAATGACTTTGTCTGGCCCATCTATGTTCAGAAATGCCCAGTATGTCTGTTTTGGTTCTTTCCATTTCTTGACTAATCATACAAAGTTTTCCCTGATGTATGCTTCTTACATTCCACGTGCATATTCTTAATTTTTTGTTTAGTCCGATGTCAGGGCTTTCCGCAGTAACACATTCAGGTTTTTGGCC
Organism: Oreohelix idahoensis; assembly: GCA_024509875.1. Classification (NCBI taxonomy): domain Eukaryota; kingdom Metazoa; phylum Mollusca; class Gastropoda; order Stylommatophora; family Oreohelicidae; genus Oreohelix; species Oreohelix idahoensis. The sequence continues at coordinate 202,112 of JAMPIV010001882.1, forward strand.
GTCATCACCATTACTTGTACTTGCTCTGGCATTGTTCTCTTCCCCAGTTCGCATAGTTGATCTGCCTGGCCTGGGGGCCACACCATCAGATCTTTGTGTTTTGAGATTCATCATTCTTGGCTGTCATGATTTCTTGGCAATATTCATTCAGTAGTTTGCCATTGCTTTCTGAACGGTTCTGTCCGTTTACCAACTTTGGTCCCTGGTGTGCCCTGAAGCCTGATACCAGGCAGAGCCAGCTCCTGCCTTCAAAGTCGTTGTTGAATAAATCGATCATCCATCTCTTCTGCCAGCAGCTGTGTGTACTAATGAGGGGGGACTCCCTTCTTCACTTTGCTCAGCGTAGTTTAGCCGGCTAGCCAAAGTCGTTGCCCGGGGGGTGGTGCTGCCATACACAAGCAGACTCTGGGAGCCGTATGTGAGCTGGGCAGAAGCGGGGGAATGAAATAGGATCCTGGCCATCCCAAAAGGGATGTGACTGCCTCTCACCATGAGGTATTATCCCTTACACACTCCTGCCCTACCCCCTCTTCTACTGAAGTAGAAATCATTATAGAATATGCAGTTCTTTGTGTAACTTTTGGAATAAATAATTTTCATAAGACACAACAAATGAAAGTAAACCCAAAGCAGTGTTGGAACAACGTCAGTTCGTGACTGCTGTAGCATCCTGCAATTGCTTATCTTAGAAAGCAGGATCTTGCCATCAGTGTCTGTGACATAAAAGCTTGCCAGGTCAGTGGACTTCTGACAGATCTTTTAAGCATTATCTGTCTTGATAAAAGTCTCAGTGTTGAGAAGGAATTCAAATTTCATGTTTATATGCTTCAGTTGACTGAAAGATGTTGACATTTCCTGCTGTAGTCTGTCTAGAATGCATCTTATCACTCACGCAATCTTATCTTCTGCTGGAAGCTTTTTTGATAGTTCAATGGGCATCACACATCGACCTTTAGCTTTGATCTGTTGCACCTCTTTTTGCACACCACAAAGTATCCTTTATCTTGGAACTTTGTGGTGCTCAAAAGGTCATTGCTTAGCACGCCATTATGTGTAAGAATTATTATGACGTGAGATGATCATGCTTATTCATTGTGTCCAAAAGTATTCATTCTTACATTGATGATCTTGTATGTGAATGAAATAGGATATAAGTATCAGTTGATACTTTATGGGCTATGTCATAAATATGATAATTACTATTGCTTAATGCACAGAGTAGGACTAGGTTCAAATATGTGTATTGTTCAGTTGATTTCAAAGTGTAGGGACAAACACCGACTGTTGGCCCAATATAACTGACCCGATGGACTTCATGTCAATTGTGATCTGTGTGGATCCTCAGAGTGAAAAGTAGAAGATGTCTAATAAATATTGTGCTGTCCTATTTTTTGCATTGGTCTTTGCATTCAAAACTTCTTCTTTGCAAACAATGTCACTCATTTTGTTAAGTTCTCTCTTGAGAGACTTCAAACCTTTGATGTTCCTTGATGGATCTTGCAATTGTTTTGGTACGTGGTCAGTTTTTCCAAGAATTTGATACAGAAAAATAAAAAAACAAAGCATTAAAATGAAATTAAAAACATTTTGATGGAGCTTCTTTCATAAATGACTTTAACATTTTGATGGAGCTTCTCAAGTAGATCTGCCAGTTCATCAAATCTTTCATAAATGTCTTTAACATTTTGATGGAGCTTCTCAAGTAGATCTGCCAGTTCATCAAATCTTTCATAAATGTCTTTAACATTTTGATGGAGCTTCTCAAGTAGAACTCCCAGTTCATCAAATCTTTCATAAATGACTTTAACATTTTGATGGAGCTTCTCAAGTAGATCTGCCAGTTCATCAAATCTTTCATAAATGACTTTAACAGCTTCTGCTCTTGAACTCCAAATGGAGTTGTTTCCTTGCAATATGGTCTTTGGGAAAAAGATATGTAGCGTATAGGTTTTCTGCCTAGAGAGGATGTGCAGCTGCTCACTAGGCAACTTTAAAGCAGATGTTCAGCAGTCATTTTATCAGTGCCACAGTAACACTGATCGGTAATTCCTATCTTTAGCTTGTTGAATAGATGGTATCTCAATCTGTTGTGACCTGTGTGAAGTCTGAAGATTACCACTTGTTCTCTTCTGTTGAGCTAATGTTTTGTTGTTCGTCCATCACAGGTGATGAAGACCACTCTGTTCATCCAATTATTAGGATGTTAGGATAGTCTATGAGTACGAAGGTGACTGATGAACCCGATGCGGGCCTGGAAGGATCTCGGACAGTGTGGGCAGGGAATGTTTGCTTCATGTGAAGGTTTTATTTCACGATCTTTTCTAGCTTGTCTCCGCTGTTCCGCTGCTGCTCTTCTGGAAGATTCGCATGCCACTGCACCTTTACGAAGAGATGTGCGCCAGGCAGTTCGGTCTTGCGCAGCAGCTTCCCATGTGTCTGGGTTTATGTCAAAGGTTTTTAATGAAGCCTTAAGCGTGTCTTTGAAGCGCTTTTTCTTGCCACCATGGGAGCGTCTACCCTTCTGCATCTCACCATAAAAGAGTATCTTTGGCAGTCGATGGTCTGGCATGCGGACTACATGACCTGCCCAGCGAATCTGTGACTGCATCAGAATAGTATCGATGCTAGGGATACCAGCTCTGTCAAGAACGGCGGTATCCGGGATCTTGTCTTGCCATTTGATGTTCATTATCTTCCTGAGACAGGCTGTATGGAAGTGGTTGAGCTTTTTTACGTGGCGCCTGTATACAGTCCATGTTTCACATGCATAAAGCAGCACTGGAAGCACCGCAGCTCTGTATACCTTCAGCTTTGTCTGTAGACTAATGCCACTTCGATGCCAAACGTTGGTGTATAGTCTGCCAAATGTGCTGCTGGCTTTGGAGATCCTGGTGTTCACCTCATCATCAATGACGATGTTCTGGGATAGTGTACTACCAAGGTATGTGAACCTGTTCACAACATTCAGTTTCTCACCATTTACCTTGATGACTGGCTCAGTATAAGTTGTGCCAGGAGCTGGTTGGTACATGATTTCTGTTTTCCCTGTGTTGATGGTAAGCCCAAAGTTGGAGCAGGCTTCGGAGAATCTATCAACGCTACGCTGCAGATCAGCCTCTGAGCCAGCACTGAGGGCACAATCGTCAGCAAACAGAAGATCCCTGATGGTGTGTGATTTGACCTTGGTTTTTGCTTGAAGCCTCCTAAGGTTAAACAATTTTCCATCAATACGATATCTGATGTCGATTCCTGTGTCCCCGTCTCTGAAAGCATCAGTCAGCATAGCAGAAAACATGATACTGAAAAGAGTCGGTGCAAGTACACACCCTTGTTTAACTCCATTTGAGACTGGGAAAGGCTCCGATAGCTCACCGTTTTCCTGAACTCTAGCCTGCATTCCATCATGCAGCTGCTGCACTATTGAGATAAATTTCTTTGGGCAGCCATATTTTGCCATGATCTTCCATAGACCCTCTCTACTGACCGTGTCGAACGCCTTTGTCAAGTCGATGAAAGCTGTGTACAGGTCACAGTGCTGTTCTTGGCATTTTTCTTGAAGCTGTCTTGCAGCGAACACCATATCGGTGGTTCCACGTTCTTTCCGGAATCCACACTGACTTTCAGGTAGAAGACCTTTGTCAAGATGAGCCGTAAGGCGATTAAGAAGGATTCTGGCAAATATCTTCCCAGCGATTGATAGTAGTGAGATGCCTCGATGATTGTTACAGTCTTGGCGATTACCTTTACGTTTATAAAGATGTATAATTGATGCATCCTTGAGATTGTGTGGGATGGTTTCACTCTGCCACATTTGCTGGAAGATCATGTGAAGTTTCTCTATCAGAACTGTACCGCCATCTTTATAGACTTCAACAGGAATTGAATCGGAGCCGGGGGCCTTTCCACTAGAAAGTTGACGAATCGCTTTTTTAGTCTCCTCCAAAGAATTTGTTGAGCTAATAGTAGGCATTTTAAAAGCCTAGATCTTCTTACATGTGTGTTTGTGCTTATTTTTTTGGGGGGTAATTTTTCATGTTTTAGAGGCATATTGTAGAACTGCTTTGTCATTTGCATTGAAAATTCTTGTTTTTGTTTTTGATAGGGTTTCTTTGGTTTGGGATAGAAGGCCAAGGTCGCTGACAATCATTGAGCTGTATTGTCAGTTTATATTGAATTTCATTTCTGTTGGTTAATATTGTTGTTTTCATAATCTAATCTATAAACTGTAAGAAGAGAAATGGTAACATGAGATCACAGTTGTCTTATTCAGACTCTAGAATAAAAGGTTCTTGACATTGTCTCTCTTGAGGAATTCTACATTTCATGTCCTCTTGTATTTGACATATATTTTTAATGAACTAATGATGTGACTGTCAACAAATTCTACATGTCATGTCCTCTTGTATTTGACATATATTTTTAATAAACTAAGGGGTTGACTGTCAGCAAATTCTACATGTCATGTCCTCTTATATTTGACACATATTTTTTATGAACTAATGATGTGACTGTCAACAAATTCTACATGTCATGTCCTCTTATATTTGACATATATTTTTGTATGAACTAATGATGTGACTGTCAACAAATTCTACATGTCATGTCCTTTTATATTTGACACATTCGAAATGAAATGCTACAGAAGGATGTTGAGAATACCCTGGACAGAAAAAAAGACCAACAGAGAAGTACTGCACTTACTAAACGTACAGGAACATTGGCTCCTAAATACCATCGCAATAAGGAAGCTGAAATTTTTCGGTCATATAAAAAGACATAATAGTCTGGAAAAAACAGTGATGGAAGGCATGGTCCCTGGAAAAAGGGGAAGGGGTCGATGTTACGTGCAGTCTTTGATATCTTACAATATTATACATAGGTAATTTTTTAGTGCTTAAGGGAAAGTCATTATTGAGTTACTTCCCTTGAAAGTTGTGCCGTCTCTTCGATCAAACTCCGCGGATGAATCCATTTTACTGCGATTTATTCGTTGTTTGGGTAATAATAGATTGTTCTTGCTTCAGAATATCTATGGCCTGAATTTATGTGTATTGTTTGTCTGAGTAGGACGAGTCTGTCTTATATCTGTATATCTTTACATATCTAAGTCGAACTATATGTTCTGTTGTCTCTAGAGAGGTCGAAGGCTATTCGGCGGATGTGTCGCTAGAGTGTGGTGTGATTTGGCTTCGTCCTGATAGGGACTGTGTTTCCTATGTCGGCCTGTCGCCGGGGAAAAAGTGATCTCAGTATTTGTGGGGAAAGTGATAGTCGTCTAGACCTATCGTGTATGCTTTACCCCAGTGTTTATGCGTATTGCCAAGGAATGGCAGTTTCATATTTCTTATACCAAGGTAATCCAAGATACTTTTATGAATTCTCGTACGAAGCCACCATTTTCGCTAAGAGAATATATTTGACTCGATGAAAACGACTTCGATTCCTAGCAGCACTATATTCTGTAGAATGCAGTCAATTGTTCATGATCAAATCTACAGAGCAATGCAATGTTTTATGAATGACTAACTTTAGGACAGATTCATTATCTGTATCCAAACGTGAGTGACAGCTCACGAGTGAAGCCATCTTGGATCCAAACATGTAGTGACTTTCAAGAAGAGAAAAGGGGATGCCCGTATTATCGCTTGTTTAGTCCAGAGATCACTGCTACACATGAGAACCCTTTATCAGCGGTTCAATATTATTATATGAAAAAAATATGTGCTGAACATTATGTGGGAGAATCGTCGCTAAACGAGATTAGGTTTAGAAGCCATCTGAAATATTGTTTATAAGCTGACGTGCCCAGTCAGTGAAGTCAGATGATATATGTATGGGCGATACTGAGTGCTTGGCTACTGACAGTCCATTATACACTTATTCTACATGAGTGCCCATGTAACATTGCAAGACCATTTATCCACTGTACTATGATTTATTATGGCAACCTGTGATTTGTCACTATCTGTGCTGTCGAGTGTGTACGTCCAATTAAACTTTAGAAAAGGTACACAGTCGTTGGTGTCGATGACTTCCAGCCATACATGAGTGTGAGAAAAGAACATTTTTTGTCAACACCACGAACCTTTATCATCATTCGCACATTATACACTCAATCCATGTCTACACACCACTGCGTAGGTCAAGTTGACATTCCATACACTACAGTGGAGCAAACAACACCATAGAGATCTTATCAACTGATGATGATGATGATGTCTGCTTCCATCCACTTATATCTATCTTTTGGTGGATATCATTAACGGGAATAAAAATCCAACGTTATCAACCTTATCAGTCGACCTAGACGACGGTGGACCCAGGACATCACAGAGAGTCTGAACTTGTCTTTGGCTGATGCAGGTCGACTTGCCCAGAATCGTGATGCGTTCAGAGCAGCTGTAATGGAGACAACGTTCTGGAAAGAATACGTCACATGGTGATGATGATGATATATTTTTAAAGAAATAATGATGTGACTGTCAACAAATTCTACATGTCATGTCCTCTTATATTTGACATATATTTTGTATGAGCTAATGGGTTGACTGTCAACAAATTCTACATGTCATGTCCTCTTATATTTGGCATATATTTTTAATGAACTAATGATGTGACTGTCAACAAATTCTACATGTCATGTCCTCTTATATTTGACATATATTTTTAATGAACTAATGATGTGACTGTCAACAAATTCTACATGTCATGTTCTCTTATATTTGACATATATTTTGAATGAACTAATGATGTGACTGTCAACAAATTCTACATGTCATGTCCTCTTATATTTGACATATTTTGAATGAACTAATGATGTGACTGTCAACAAATTCTACATGTCATGTCCTCTTATCTTTGACATTTTTTAAATGAACTAATGATGTGACTGTCAACAAATTGTACATGTCATGTCCTCTTATATTTGACATATATTTTGAATGAACTAATGATGTGACTGTCAACAAATTCTACATGTCATGTCTTCTTATATTTGATATATACTTTGAATGAACTATTGATGTGACTGTCAACAAATCATACATGTCATGTCCTCTTATATTTGACATATATTTTGAATGAACTAATGATGTGACTATCAACAAATTCTACATGTCAAGTCCTCTTATATTTGACATATATTTTGAATGAACTAATGATGTGGCTGTCAACAAATTCTACATGTCATGTCCTCTTATATTTGACATATTTTTAAATGAACTAAGGAGTTGACTGTCAACAAATTGTACATGTCATGTCTTCTTATATTTGACATATAATTTTAATGAACTAAGGGGTTGAATGTCAACAAATTGTACATGTCATGTCCTCTTATATTTTGAATGAACTAATGATGTGACTGTCAACAAATTCTACATGTCATGTCCTCTTATATTTGACATATATTTTGAATGAACTAAGGGGTTGACTGTCAACAAATTGTACATGTCATGTCCTCTTATATTTGACTTATATTTTGAATGAACTAATGATGTGACTGTCAACAAATTCTACATGTCATGTCCTCTTATATTTGACATATATTTTGAATGAACTAATGTTGTGACTGTCAACAAATTCTACATGTCATGTCCTCTTATATTTGACATATATTTTGAATGAACTAATGATGTGACTGTCAACAAAAGACATTTGTGTCTCTCTCATCACGTCTTGAGCTCCCCTAGGAGCAGAGGTTTTCAACAAACTTTTGTCAGTCTTCCTGTCCTGTGCAATTGTCACAGTGTGTTTTTCTCTTTTCTTTGCTCGTGATGGTATCTCTATTTGTGTACTTCGCGTTATGTTTTGTAGGCCGTTCAAGGATAATGTTAATTTTTCTTTTTTTCAATTCTCCTCAGTGTATTCTATTTTATTTTATTTATCGTATAGTGGTGAGCATTCCCCTGTGTCGATGACGTGGGTTTATATCTTAATGGACGATAGCAGAACGCCACAACGTGACAATGTCTCAGTTTTAATCTTAAATGTTCTCTGATTATGTCTTTTTCAATCTCTTTTCGTTAAGGTTAACTTCCTTGCTAACCGGACAATCTTCTCCTATATAATTCTTTCTTGGAATTAAGCAACAATCCATAAGGAATCCATTAAATAGTAACGGAATCACTCAATTCAATAACTAGAACCAATGTAAATCAATGAACCCTGAACTCCTACTCAACTATCATAATTATAAGTCTTACACCAATATAGTCTGAAATAATTTAATTGATTTTCTTAGTAACTTGCATGGTAGGGTACAGTGTTACTATTCTTTGCTCCCATTTGGGCCCGGTAAGTAACGGGTGTTGTGATTGGTTGGAAATAATTCTAAATCTATTACATATAGCGTCTGCCTTATCGTGCACATGTTCCTATTTTGCATCATAGAGTTTTTACTATAAAACAGGTCCTGGTTTGTTAGTCGTCTCTCCAGAAATATATGAACAATAGAATTGGATTCCTCAGGGATCAGTGATTTCACCTTCAATTTTCACTATAGCTGTAAATGATTTAGCAGATGAATTTAACGACATTAAGAATGCAGTATCACAATTTGCAGATGACTGTGCCATTTGGCGATCTGGAAAAAACTTGGACCATGTTTACCAAAAACTTTAAAAACAAATAGAGAAAGTTTTAGAGTGAATGAAAAGTTGGGGCTTCCAAATTAATGTAAACAAAACAGTATGTATGATATTCAGTAAATGAAATTTAAAAAAAAAAATCAATATAACCATTAAAGGACAGAAAATATATACCTCCTCAACAACAAGATTTATGGGCATAACTTTAGATAAACAACTAAATTGGAATAAACAAATAGACAATTTAGTAGAAAGCTGTAGGGGACCCCTAAATATACTAAGGTTAGTAAAAGATAATGGATGGAGGACGAGCAATGAAATAATGCTTACGTTCTACAAGTCTTTCATGAGGGAGAAACTGGATTATGCCAGCATAGTCTATGACTCAGCTGCAGCTTATAACAAAGCAAAACTAGACAGAATTAAAAATGCAGCCATGAGAACCATTACAGGTGCATTTATATTGACACCAGTAGAAGCGCTAGAAGTAGCTCTTGGCATACCGCCCCTTGGTCTCAGATGAAAAGAACAAAGATTAAATTTTTGGAGTAAAGTAGCACAAGAAGTAACCCACCCAGCACATAAAGCATTTGTCAAAAACTAACCAAATGTATGGTACGTCCCCTTAAATAAAGATAGATATCCAACAGGGTGGAGAACAATAGAAGATCTAACGCAGTTCAAAGAACTGTCAAACACAATTTTTAAAAGTAATAAATATGGAAGCAAAATACCAGCCTTGGAACTAAAAACACCCAAATCATAGACTACTTGCTTACTGAAAAGATTAAACAAAACACAGAAGATAAGGAAGCCAAAATGATAAGTAGAAAGTTCATAGATCAACTAACAAAACAAAGTCTGGCCGTCTACACTGATGGATCCAAGGGTGATAGTGGGCAACTAGGTGCAGGAGTAGAAATAACACAGTGGGGAGTTAAAAAGAGCTACAATGTAACTGAAGAGGCTTCGATTTTTACCGCAGAGATGGTAGCAATTCTAAAAAGTTTAGAAATAATCGAAGATAACCACCAGAAGCTGTTACGATACTTACAGACTCGCTATCATCCCTACAAGCCCTATAATACCCAGGTAAATGTAGCGGCCAGACATAAAGGAAGAAATTCTAGCATTTAATACATCACTAGGGAACAGGGGATGTAGTGTGAGGCTAGTGTTGGTCTCAGCACACATAGGTATAACTGGTAACGATTTGGCAGGCCAGAGCACCAAGAATGGAAGAATAAGTAAAAACAATATAAGATCAGGACTGGGAAGGTTGGAGATCAAGAGCCAAGTGAAGCTAACTATAAACGAGGAATGGAAATCAATGTGGAAGAACAGCAGAAAAGGCAGACATGCGTTCAAATTGCTGAAAGAACCAACTAGGACATGCCAGGTCAGAGAAGAATTAAAGATACCATTGAACAAAAAAACTGTTTCGTTTCCGTCTCGGTACTGCATACTCTATGATACAGGAACTACACTGACATGAATGTCAGGAAGAGAATGATATTTATACCATTACCTGATTGACTGTAAAACGTACGAACAACAAAGGCTTGAATTAAAAACTTACTATAGAAATCACAATATAGACATTTTAGGTGATCAGTTTTTAAGTATAGATGCCCCAGGAGGTGCCCAATCAATACTTAAAAGATATATACATAAAACAAAGGAAAACATTTAAGGGTTAGTACTTCAGAAAAGACATTCAACAAAATAGAAATTAAGCAACAAGAACTAAAAAAAATAATCTTACTAGCGACTCATAGGACAAGGAAAGACAACGAGGTTTAAAAAAAGACAAGAACTCAAAAAGAACAAATTTTAATACAAATTAAAACCAAGTGTAAAGGACAATAGTTATCTATAAACAATACAAAAGAGAAAATAAAATGGACAAATACTATATAAATTTAAAAAAGCAACTGCAAAAGACAATAGTTATTTAAATTTAATACAAAATTAGTAAATAAAATGACACTAAATACCTCAATTATAACCAATTTTCAGGGTGAACAGGGTAGACCAAGATGGAACAAGAAGAGGCAATAATGGTCAGCTATTAAGTGACCGCTCTCCACACATCACCTCTACAAAACAGCAACATATCATCTCTCAGACCTAGAATTTTATTGCCGTGAATAGTGTCAGAAATAAATTCAGTTTGCCTGAGGGAATATTCTGAAGTCTCGGTATGTATGTACTTAGAATTAGATAGTTGATGTGAAGGAACTTTGAATTCGGGATTTTAGCAAGACAGTGTAAGCCTTCTAATGGGATTATTTTAATTATTAGTCTGTAGTTACCATCAATTACCTGACTTCTAAATGCTATAGCCAGGATAGTGCAAGTTGTGTTGATAATTATGCGATGTCTAGCGAGCGAGTTTCTTGGATATAGTGGCGCTGTTTTGATATATTTAACTGTATGAGTAAAGTGGCTCAGGCCTGTCATAAACACGGTGTAACGTAAGAACGAGTTCAGGGCAACCTCATTAGGTTAGGTTAAATAGAAACTTTTGTATGCGAATAGTTTATTTGTGTGTGCCTAAGTGGCCATGGGTATATAATTTAGTTCTTCTTCCTTCTTCCTCGTTCGTCCTGAAAAGGACGGTGGTTGCGTTGTGTCTGTTTACGCCTAAGCTGTGATATCTGCACCTTTCGGTCGACACATCCGACTTCTGCACGGCATTTTTAGGACCGGGTTTGCCTTCCCATTGCGATCCACACTCGCTCAGCCAGACTGCACTGCTGCAGACTATTTCTGGGACCACCACGTGGAGGTGGAGTGCGGTCTTAACCAGCTCTGGTTCGCTGGTCCTGACGCAGGCAGTCAAGCTATGAGTCGCTGACTGCGTTCTCTATTGCTGCGTCTTTGGGTCCCTAATTTAGTTCAGAAGGATACGAGGGGTGAAGGGTGTTTAGTATTATGATATATGGGTGTATGCATTTTGTGTGTAAATATGTTGTGCTATTTTAATAACCCTTCATGGGCTGCCTTTAATATAAGAATAGTGCTGGAAAATTATTTAGCAAAGTTATTCTATTGGGAGACAGTGAAGCGGTGTTGTGACTGGTATCTGCCTATGTCACGAGCTGGCCTCAGAAGCAATCAGCTCAGCCCCGGTCTGTGTTAAGATTAAGAGACAAACGGTTGTCTGTGAAAGAGAGGGGAAGGGGTGAGCTGTTAAGTCTGACTGGAGGGCAGAAATAGGGTAGAGCATGAGGGCTTGTATTTAGGTTGGAGTTTTTATTATGGTATGGGAAAACGGGGTGTATGTGAATCTTTGTGTGGGTAATGTTGATGAATATGGTTGTAGTGAATTGGTTGTACATATGTATATATTTTTTTTCAGCGATTAAAGGCGTTGTAGGTAACCCTAAGCTTGCAACGGACTTTGGCTTCTCTGAGAGACAGGCAACAGACATCATTGTAATTGAAAACTGGGTACGCGCAAAGTAACGCGCGCCCCTAGTTACGTCTGCAAGATGTAGAGGCATTAGGAATTCTCTTGACGTGAGGAAACATACTACCTCCACATGGAATTGCCTAGAAATTGGAGCGCTGGGCTCCTACGGCCCAATACACAACAGGCAACGTTACCTTGTAATGTTTACATACTGCCACAATAAAGCAGTAGGGCAAACTCCGAAGCGGTATAAATACACTCATTCAAACACTTTGTCACAATATGAAACACTCGGATACACTGAAGTAGCAACTACTTTTGAATATTCAACAAAAAGAAGAATCATGACCACATATGTGGAGACACTTATTAGCAATCTTAAAGAAATTTGCATATAGATTAACACAGTCAATATTAAAATTAAATATATTAACCAGTTTGTCTTGACTGCATGCCAGTTATTTGTATTATATTTTTGTATTAACTTCAATGTTTAAACATGATCCAACAACAGGCTTCTGTGCCTTACTTTCTTAAAGATTATTTTCACTTCTCAATGACTAGAGTATAGCAGTACGAGGTGCCATCAATAAAAACTAAGTTCTGACCGCTCCCATCACCTTCAAAGCAGCACCCATAAGAGCTGACAGCATTCAATGTTGTTCTTGACATCTTCTGTAATTTTTCGATGTTTTTGAATCTTCGTTCCTTCAACTGAATCTTTAAAGATCAGGAAGAATTCACACAGGGCCAAGCTGGGATAGTAATGAAGACAGCGGATAGGATAGTAATGCGCTCTCTTCCAAGCATCAACATTTCACGGAAGAAGAGGAACGACTAAGTAAGTATTTCCTGGCAAAACTGCTGCTTCAAGCCTTCCATTTAACTTGACTCATAAATCCATAGAGAAAAAACACATGTAAAAAAAAATATATGCATGAACCAAAATGAAATGAAAGTTTATAATTCTTTCTAGTGGGCCAGGTATGTACTAGTTCCAATTAGCTCTCAAAGCCAGTCTGGGGACCTTTGATAGCACAGCCTGTCCCTTCATCTTGAAACAGCTCTGACTAGTAACCTTCAACACCTGCATCTTTCTAACAGCTTAATGTAATTTTAATAATTGTTACGATAAGTGAGTGAATAAACTTACATGCTGAAGATTATATTGTCTTTTATCTGCTGTCATCAGCCTTGGTAGAGAATGGAGAACTTGGGGCAATGGAGAGCAGAGCTGGAAATTGATTAGCTTATAAATGTTAATGCTGCGGATGATGATGCCATTGTGTACATTACCGGATCTGTAATCCGTGGTAATAAATCAGGGTGAGGCTTCTCGGCTAGAGTAAAGGGCAGAACCAATGGGGCTTACATGATAACAACTTCCAGCATGAGAATGGAGGTAGAGGCAGTTCTTCTTCTTCTTCGATCCTTAACCACCGACCGTCAAAGCAGTCAGTGGCCATCACGCCTAGTGGCGTCTTGTAGGGCAACAACAAATTGATTCCACTTTGCACGGTCGGTGGCCATCCTTCGTACAGTGCCCCAACTCTGGTTCATTCTTTGCATCTCAGCCTCCACAGTCCTCCGCCAAGTTGTTTTTGGTCGGCCTCTCTTTCGCTTTCCTTCAGGGGTCCAAAGCATAGCTGTTCTTGTGATGGCATCGGGGTCTCTTCTGAGGACATGACCAACCCAGCTCCAGCGTCTGCCAGCTATGATGGTGTGCATGTCCTCTTGCTTGCTACGAGTAAGCAGATCTTGGTTGGTGATGGTATTCGGCCAAAAGATTCGATGAATTTTTCTTAGGCATGTTGTGTGAAAAGAGGACAATTTTGACATTTCCTTCTCTGTGACTCTCCAGCATTCCGCACCATAGAGAAGCACAGAAAGCACGCAACTCTGGTATAATCTTAATTTTGTGCTTGTGCTGTATTGGGAGGACTTCCAGATGTTATTTAGGCTAAAGAAGGCTGTTCTTGCCTTATTCATTCTGATGTTGATGTCTTTGCCTGCCCCACCGTCTGGTGTTACTATGCTTCCTAGGTATGTGAAGGTATCTGTCTGTACCAGTTGCTGATTCCTTACTGATATGGGCTCAGGGTTGCTCACATTGAGCGTCATGACCTCTGACTTCTTTAAATTGATGTTCAAGCCCACCTGCTGGCTAAATTTATTAAGTCTATCCGTTTTTTCCTGGATGTGTTGATGTGAATGTGCCAGCAGTGCAATGTCATCTGCATATTCCAGATCTTCCAATGTAGAAAATGTAGTCCATCTTATTCCTCTTGGACGGCCCTCTGTTGTCTGGCGCATCACCCAGTCTATGACTGTTAAAAATAGAGTGGTTGATAAGGGGCATCCCTGTCGTACTCCTGTCTTCACCTCGAAGGTTAGGTTGCTCTGCCCAACACTACACGTAAAGTTGGCATAGAGGCTTTTTATGATTGACACTATGCAGCTTGGAATTCCATAAGCCCTCAGTATTTTCCATAAACTGTCCCTATGTATGCTGTCAAAAGCCTTTTCAAAATCAACAAAATTTATGTAAAGCTGTCTTTGCCATTCTGAGCACTGCTCTATAATGTTCCTGAGAGTGAATATATGGTCTACACATCTTCTGTTCTTTCTAAATCCTGCTTGTTCTTTCCTCAGTTTGTAGTCTACTGCCTTTGAAATTCTCTGTATAATTATCCTGCCTAGTATTTTGCTGGGAACTGAGAGAAGAGTGATTCCTCTCCAATTATTGCAGTCTGAAAGATCTCCCTTCTTGGGCAATTTGACAATTATTCCTTTGTTCCACTCTGATGGTGTTGTCCCCGTTTTCCACACTTGTGCAAATAGTGGTTCTAATAGTTCTGCTGCTAGCTCAGGGTCTGTCTTAAATAGCTCTGCATTTAAGTTATCATGGCCCGGAGCTTTACCGTTCTTTAACCCTTTGATTGCTGTGATGATTTCTTCTTTTCGTGGAATGTCTGTATTTACATCTAGATCGTTTTCAGCCTCAGGAACATTCAATTGTGTCTCTGGTATTTCCTTGTTCAGAGTTTCTCTGAAGTGCTCTGCCCATCTTGTTTCTTGTCCCTCTGCTGTCTTGATGAGATTTCCTTGCTTATCTCTTACTAATGTAATATTGTTTGCACCTTGTTTTCCGCTGATGAATTTAGTTATTTTGTATACTGTGCTTTGTTCATTTCTCAGTGCTGCCTCTTCTGCCTGTTTTGCAAGATCGTCTAGGAAATTCCTTTTGTTGGCTCGGGTTTGGCGTTTAACTTCCCTGTCCAGTTGACTGTACTGTTCGCTATATAGTTGCTTTAACCTGGGGGACTTCGCTTCTGTTTTCTTTCTTTTCATTTCCTTTCTCATCTTTATGGTGTTTAGTGTTTCTGGTGTTATCCAGTCTTGCTTCTTCCTTTCCTGGAATCCTAAGCATGATTTGCTACTTTCCTTATATATTGTTGAAATGGTGTTGAAATTCTGGTCTGTATCACCAGTCAATGTCTTTTCCTGGCTTTTGGCAAATTGATATCGTTTCTTAATGTCGGCCGCAAAAGCTTTTCTGGTAAGGGGGTCCTTCAATTTGCTGATGTCAAACCTTTTCTGTGCAGTTGCAGTTGGTCCAGCCCTTCTTAGTTTCACTTTCAGTTTTGCTACTACTAAATGGTGATCGCTTCCCACATCTGCACCTCTTCTTACCTTCACATCTTGTAATGCATGTCTCCATCTACCGTTAACCATGATGTGGTCTATCTGGTTTCTGTCTCGACCATTTGGTGATTCCCATGTTAACTTGTGAATTTCCTTATGTGGGAAAAGTGTTCCTCCAATGACCAGGTTGTTAATGCTACAGAAACTTATTAGCTTATCCCCATTTTCGTTTGCTATTCCGCTGCCGCATTTCCCCATTGTTCTTTCATTATATGTATTGTGTGTACCAACTTTCGCATTGAGGTCTCCCATTACTATAACAAGATCATATCTAGGTGTGTCCTCCATTTCTTTCTGCAGTTGTTGATAGAATTCATCCTTGACCTCCTCATCGCTATCATTCGTTGGTGCGTAGCATTGTATTATTGTAGTGTTGGTGAATCTCCCTCTCAATCTCAATCGTATCAGTCTGTTGTTGATGGGTTTCCATTCCAGTAATGTCCTTTCTATCCCTTTCTGTAGAATAATGGCTACGCCTTCACTGTGCTGTCCATCCTCTCTTCCAGAGTAAAGTACTGTTTCTCCTGTTGCTGTTTTAACTTTTCCTGCCCCTGTCCATCTGCTCTCGCTTATCCCCAGGATGTGTAACCTATAGTTTCTCATTTCTGCCGTGACCTGTCTTAGTTTACCTGTCTCGTACATTGTCCTGACATTCCAAAATCCTATTCTTGTATCCTGTTTTGCGGTCAGGACATCCGTTTTCATGTCAGTGGCTTCCTTTCGGCTTTCACCACTGACAGTCATACGAGCCACAGACTCCGAATGTCCATCCCGCAGCAAAGTTTGTTCATTTGATGTTGTTTCCGTAACTTCATTATATTTTTTACATAGACAGGGGTGTCAGCCCTATGCTAAAACCCCCAACCTGGAGGACCAGGGTACCAGCTTTTGTCTGACCCCTACCCACACAGACCAGTCCAGCTTGGTTGAACCTACCAGGAGTAAAACTCCCACTGGCATAGCTCTGGGGATTGTCAGGGTACGCAAGCTGCCATACCGCTACAAGGTATAGGTACCATTGATGGCAGAGAGGCAGTTACTGCTGCCTTAAGATGGCTGTCTGAGACTTTATTAACAAAGGCAATTATTGTATCTGGCTGTTATGATTAAAATTCATAACATGTCTGTCGAAGTTATTAAATGGTTTGACAGATACTCATATTTGTGTATTATCAATTGTACAATGTTATGCACCAACTAACGACGCTCTTGATACCACAAAAGATGACTTCTATGAAGCACTTCTAAGTACCATCAACACAATACCCAAGCATGACATAATAGCAGTCATGGGTGATTTTAACGCCAAAGTAGGTGACAACAACGATGGAGTACAAAGATATCTCGGTACTCATGGCATAGGCTGTATGAATCAAAATGGCGAAAGACTTCTAGAACTTTGTGAAATATCAAACCTCGTTGTGGCAGACACCATCTTTCCACATAAGAATATCCACAAGATAACATGGAATTCACCTGATGGCAGAACTAAGAACCAGATAGATCACTTCTGCATAAGCGCTAAATTTCGCTCATCAGTTCAAGACGTCAGAGCATACAGAGGTGCAGAGATCGGAAGCGATCATAACCTCTGCATAGCTAAACTGAGAATTATACTGAAGAAGTTATACCAACAGAATAAAAATAGAAGAATAGATGTACACAGACTGCAATCAAATGATATAAAGGAGGAATATAATGTCAAAATGAACAACTATTTCGATGCTTTAGGCAAAATTGACAACGATATCACCACCAAGACAATCGATACTAAATGGGAACAACTGAGAACAGCAATGACAGAAGCAGCAGTAGCGACCACCGGATACCTAGTACATAAAAAGAAAAAATGGATGAGAGAAGATACTTGGGATAAAATACAAGAAAGGAAAAAAGCAAAACTTAAACTACTAGCGGCAAGTACACATAATGCAGTTGAATCTTGCAAACTAACTTATAACTTGTTAAATAAAGAAGTGAAGACAAAAACTCGAAGAGATAAAAGACATTTCATCAATGAACTGGCCGTAGAAGCTGAAAATGCTGCAAGAACTGGTAATAGTAGGTGCCTTTATCAAATTACAAAACAACTATGTCACCAGCCTACTGCTATGGAAACACCTGTTAAAGGTAAATTAGGGAATTCAATACCAACAGAAAAAGAACAAATGAAGAGATGGGCTGAGCACTTCATGAAGGTGCTAAACAGACCCCCACCAACAGTAACACCTGATTTTAATAATGAAACACCCACAACCACCTTGCCAATAACTTGCGATGAATTCACGCTGGACGAGATCAAACAAGCCGTTAAAAGATTAAAAAATTTTAAAGCTGCTGGAGTTGACGAAATTTCAGGGGAAATGATTAAAGCAGTTAATTACAACAACCTCTTGAGAATTTTAGATATTATAAATGAAGTATGGAGAGAAGAACAACCACCACAACAATGGAAAGACAGTATTATTGTAAAGTTACTGAAGAAAGGTGATCTATCAGACTGTAATAACTGGCGTGGTATATCTCTATTATCAGTACCTGGAAAATTATTATGTTGCATGATGTTAGAAAGACTTAAATTGCATGCTGACGAAAAGATCAGAGAAGAACAAGCGGGTTTCAGGCCGAAACGATCATGTATTGATCAAATATTCACACTAAGAAAAATTATAGAAGAATCAGTGGAAAGGCAATCGCCACTTATTATCACCTTCGTCGATTTTCAAAAAGCCTTTGATAGTCTACACCGCCCATCATTGTGGAAGATACTTACAATCTATGGTTTTCCAACAAAATATGTGAATATAATCAAAGCGCTATATGACAATGCAAGATGTTGTGTTAGAACAAATAAAGGGAATACAGAATGGTTTACAGTAGAAACAGGGGTGAAACAAGGCTGTATTATGTCACCACTACTTTTTGGAATAGCTATTGATTGGGTTATGAGAAACTATACCCACAATGAACAATTGGGTATAAAATGGACAAATGGAAAATTCCTGGGGGACCTGGATTTCGCAGATGATGTAGCATTCTTAAGTTCAACACCAAGACAATCCCAAGAAGCAATAAATAATTTGTGTCATCTCTCGGTTAAAATAGGTCTCCAAATAAATGCCTCTAAAACTAAAGCTATGAACTTTTCTAACGAGACCTTTGATATCATCTTGAACGGGGAAAAACTACAGAAAGTTGAAAGTTTCAATTATTTAGGCAGTAAAATGACTCAGGATGGTGACACAACAAGAGAAATCCATACTAGAATTGCTTTGGCAGCTAGCGCCTTCAATAGATTATCTAACATTTGGAAATTACGATCATTGAATATACATACCAAGCTTCGTCTGTTTAATTCAAATGTTATCTCAGTGTTAACATACGGCTGTGAGAGTTGGAAAATAACAAAATCATTGGAGAACAAGCTGAATACATTCAAGAACAAATGTCTTAGAAAACTCATGAACATCAGTTGGAAAGAATTCAAGACTAATCGACAAATAAGAGAAGACTCTAGGCAGAAATATGTCTCCGACTACATAAGGAAAAGACGATGGTCATATATCGGTCATGTCCTACGAATGCAAAACAACAGAATACCACTACAGGCGCTCACTTGGGTTCCTGAGGGTAAGAGGAAAAAAGGAAGACCAAAAGAAACACTCAGAAGAACAATAATAAGAGAAGGAAGAACGTTGGGCCTAAATAATGTGCAAGAGCTAAGAGGAGTGGCGTCACAACGAACAACCTGGAGAGCACTGGTTTCTGCCTTATGCGCCGTGTTTGACGCTTAAAGAATTTATTATTATTATTATTAGTCCTTGGTAACAGGAAGTTACGTCATTGCCTCGGGGTGCAGGTGCAGACGTTAAAGTTAGCGATCGTCTGCTAGGGTCTTCTGTGTGTTTCAATGTGGCAGGTGGATGTGTGTTTCTGAGCTCTTGAGAATTATAGTATTTCATGACATATTCCTATGATGTTCGATCGCTAGATCATCCATATACCTCCTTGAGATGATGCTAGTATATTTGTGACAGGAATTATGATTTCTGTGAAGAACGTGAGTAATTAAAAATGTGTAAATCTGTCAAGGACAGTATTCTAACTACAGGTTATACAGAGCTGTACTGATGACTATAGATGTGATGCCATATGATATAATGGCTTTCAAGATTACCTATGTGGAGCTACGTTGAGTAAAATAAACAGTGTATTAATTGTCCACTTGGCCTTCATGGTGACATTGATATTTTCATGTATGTTATTAGCTGTCTGCGGTGTCAAGCATTTATACCCCTATGTGGTCTTGGCCAAAGTACAAGAAGTGTACTCATACTATTCAAATAATAATATAAAGACCTGCAACACCTAAAATGGGAGCCTCAAGCTGGGATCCTGAAGCAAATGAAGAATGCTGATGTCAAGAGAAATTTTTCGTTTTATGAAAAATTCAGAAATTTTCAGAATGACGGTGTGTGTCATCTGCTGACCTGTGTGGGGACGAAAGAACATTAATTGCTGTTCTAATTTTCAAGTTTACTTCAAAAGGTAAAGATATTGAAGGGAAAAGACTTTCCTAAGAAATGTACGTGACAACTTGAAGTTTTATGCCCGATGATGGCCTACCATCAAGATTTGTTCACCAATGTTATCAAGATGACTGACCAAATGGCAGTCCTGTTCGAGTGCAGTTTTTGAATTCTAAACTTAACCTGGTCTGCATGGAGTATTTTCATCATTCCTTGGGAAGGAGGCGAAAACCAGGAGGATTTTTATTTTTGGCATTCAGATAAGTATATTTAAAGTTACATATAGCGTGTGATGCTGACAATCTTGTTTGCCAGAGTTCTTTTTTCCTGTGTTCTCTGTATTTTAGTGTATATATGTTCTTGTAGTAAGTGGGCGGTTGGAGGGACTCATGCATTTTTTCAATACCTCATTGTATGGTTGAGAACATTCATGGGCGTTCTTTAGTTTTTTGTGTCTGATTTCTTCAAATTAAGGGGCCGGGGAACATAGCTGAGTGTTACTGCCTTAACTGAATTAACCAGATCCAGTATCGGTCTAGTTGTGAAGGTCCTGTTATTTGGCAAGTTTGTTATTATTTTTAAGTTGATTGTAATGTTTATTCAGTTTTTCTACATTATTGTTTGTAATATTGTTCATCTTACCTTGCTATCCCTCATTTATTAGATGTCATATATGTTGGGAAATTGTGCTTGTCTTGTCATAAGTGTGATAGAAGAAATTTTTATTATTTGTTCTATAATTCATACATTTCTACCTTGTTTCATCATAAGTATTATCTTGATTTGGCTCTTGTCACTGTATTCTGTCAGCTTGTTCTTTTTGCTCCTATTATAACATCTAATATTACATGCCATTGGTTGATTTTGAGTGGTGAAATATATGTTGCTAATATTACTCACACATTCATTATATAATATTTGCATTATTGTTCAGCTATTTGAAAGCACAGTAATAGTGAATTATGGCTACCTTGGAGTATTTTGTGAGGACTGGAATGGAATTTGGTTTTTAAGGTGAGGCTTTGAAGACCTATGCAGACAATGAACTCAGAGATCAAAGAAAATTAGATAGAGATAGAAAAGTGGAGGAATATGAGGAGAAAAGGAAAGAAGAAGAATTGGCTGAGAAAAGGAGATAAGAATTAGCTGAAAAAAGGAGAGTAGAAGAATTGGCTGACAAAAGGAGACAAGCTCTTGAGGAGAAAAAATTGGCACAGGCTCAGGCTGAAATACGAAAAATCACAACAAGAGCGTGAGGAGAAGAAATTAGCTGTTGCTCAAAGAATGGCAGAACTAGAGTTGGAGAAATTGAAACTTCAACAACCACAGGTTATTCCAGTGAATGGTTAAACTAGAAAAAAGACCATGCTTCCACTTTTAAGCTCATTTTGCCAAAATTTAACTCAAATATTGATGATATGTCATGCTTCTTAAATAGGTATGAAACTTATTGCCAAGAGTTTAACATTGATAGAGCTACATGGCCTAGTAGGTTGATGACTTTATTGGTGGGTGAGGCTATTACTGCAGTCTGTACAATGGATGGTCAGACTAGAAATGACTATGAGGCTGTAAAAGCCTTGTTGCTAAAGAAGTATCAATTAGATGAAAATGGCTATAGGTTGAAGTTCAAACCATTATTACCCAATTCAGCTAAAGATTTTACTGAATTTGTCTTATCTATTAAGCTTTACTTTTCTAGATGGGTTGATTTGTCAAAAATTGAAAAAAATGTTGAGGGGCTGGCTGATTTGAATCTAAGAGACAAATTCTTGTCTTCAATCAGTGGCGACTTTTTATCATTCCTACAGGATAGAAAACCTGAAACATTATCTGCTATGGAAAATCTTGGTCGTCAATATCAAATTGCACAACCGAGTAGGAACCTTAGCAAAAATAACATTAAAGATTCCTTGCCAGTGGAATCTGCTAGGACTGTAATGTATAATTCACCTAGATAGAGATCCAATAGTATGGAATGAAACTATTGAGTAAATCGAGATCATAACAATGGCAATTACAGGGAAATATAATTTTAATAAAAAATCACAACATCCTCAAAGAAATTATAACTCATATGATGAGGGATTTTTTCCTCAACAATCATCCTTCAGGCCTAATGAATATCAGAACAGCGGTGGATATAATTTCAGATCAGGCAGAGGACAAAAGTCATTTTACAGAAATAATGTCAATTCTTTTAATAACAGAGGTTCTCAACAGAACAATAATTTTAGACAGTCACAGAATCCTGAACGTTCTATTGCTGTTGTGCATCTTATTGACAATAATCCAGTTCTGAATACTAGGGGTGTCTCTCATGCTAATGCATGTAGTGTAGACTTATCTAACAGTACTAATTGTTCTGAATGTAATTCTTTCTTTCAGCCAGAGGGAGTCCCTAGGCTCCTGTGTGGACATCCGTTGCCAGTTATGTCCTCGTATGATGGAACAGGTTCACTGGTCTTTAATAAAGGTTTTGTTAACAACCAACTTGTGTCACTTCTCAGGAACACAGGATGCACGACGATTGGAGTGCGCAGGTCGTTGGTGGATTAATTGGATTATACCGGTACAGGCAGGGAAGTTAAATGCATTACATTTGGTGGCACAGTCGAATACTATCCAACTGCGGAAGTGTTTTTGGATACCCTTTACTTTACAGGAAGGACTCTCGAGTGCCTGTTAATAACCCTATTGCAGGAATAACCTTGGGAAATATTCCTGGTCTTTGTGAGTGCACTAAGGAAGGTATTGAAAAATGGGAACAACAGTGTGATAAGAGGTTTTAGAGTATAGAATATAGGTTCCCTTCGACAATTAGATGTGTCAGATGACACTAGAATAGTGCCAGGTAAGGAACTGGTCTTATGAGCAATACCCCCTTCTCTGAACAGAGTAAGGAGGTCAGACTATGCAAGTTCCCAGAGTAAAGGATGATGATGTTGAAAGTCTCTGGGTCCCTAACTGTCACCTCTTTAGATCTCACCTGACTAAAGAATCTGTGAGGGTGTGTATAGCAGGTGTCTAGGGTAATGTAATTATTATGATGTTGTATGACAAATGGCAAAACAGAACTGTAACTTAATAAAATTAAGGAAGTAAGGCTGTTTGTAGAATTAGATATATACAAATATATATATATATATGGTTTTATTCTTCCTGTACCTCAATGTTTTGGACAGGAAGTATCAAACTCTCGAGAAGTTTTTATTTACATTATTAGAAATCAATATATTGAAAAATGTTCATGACTTGTATCACTAAATGTCACTTTCTTGGGCACCTCACAGTCTTTTTTAAATACTTGAACTTGTAACTAACTATTGTTGGAAGATCTGTTGTCTACATCCTCCCCAGGTCAGGAAATCTATGTTGTGGATTGTTATTTTATTTAGTTAATTGAGATATCAAGTGCCCAGGTATGGCACTTAGCTTAATAGCCTGTCTGAGACTAGTTGCTCCCAACTGTATATAAAATCACACTGATAGTACTGCCTTCTGGAAGAAAGACGGCCTGTAGCTCAGCAAATCGTCCCATGCAAATTTTGTCCTCCAGGATATTGAACAACTTTTTATTTTATATTAATGAGAAGGAACATTTCCCTTATAATGAGTCTTATAAACCAATCCCACAATATGACAAGTGGGTCATTTGTTACACAAGTCACGAACCCACTGTGGCACTTCCAGAAGCCACTATCAATTTTCTTCTCTTCTGGACTTACAGCCATACAATGGTATGGCAAATTTACAATTACATTTGACACATTTTCACAATAAAA
Organism: Oreohelix idahoensis; assembly: GCA_024509875.1. NCBI lineage: Eukaryota > Metazoa > Mollusca > Gastropoda > Stylommatophora > Oreohelicidae > Oreohelix > Oreohelix idahoensis. Next base: position 226,134 of record JAMPIV010001882.1, read on the forward strand.
CTGCGTTCCCATTACAACTAAGATTTTTGGTCTCTACCAAAAACGAGGTAACAATACGATTGGTTGTTAATTTTTACGACGTTCGTTAATAAATATTGGGAAGGGTAGTGTGTTTAAAGGGGGGGTGGGGGGGGTAGTAACTTTTAACGCTTGGTGTTAGAAAAAATTCAAATTCTTTAGTTAAAATGTTGGCGGTAGATGTGACCTTGCCCTGGAGACATATTTCAAATGCAGTAGTTATTAATAGATTTAGGGAGTTAGTTAATTTTCAAGCAGTAAATTGGACTTTGCCCCAGACAATTTTCAAACACTGTAGTTATTAATAGATTTTAGGCCTACGTTAGTTAATTTTCAAGCAGGAAATTTGAGCAGGATGTCACACAGATTTACTTTACTACAAACAGCATCTAATCAGTGCAAATGCTGTCATGACCAGAGCTCAGGCTCCCGCTGAGATACATAATCTGAACCAAATCGAAAATGTTGAGGATGAAGTGATGAATGATGAGAATGAAACTGAGGAGATGTTGAGTGAGGAAGAGAATAATGATGGGGAAGAGGAAAGTGGTGATAATCTACAGGTGGAACTCATTGATAAAGATTCATTCATTTAGAGACAGAATGATGATGATTCCTTAAAGAAATTTTTTCAGGTTGCAAAATCAGAAGATGTGGTGGTTGGTGATAATTCTATACATTGGTACACTTTAAAGAATGGAATTTTTATTAGAAATTTCCAAGATTCCACATGTGTAAGAAAACAGATCATGGTACCAGCTTGTTTTCGCCCATTCGTTTTACGACATGCACACGATAGTAATTGTGCACAGCATTTGGGGATTGCTAGGACAGAACAGTTGGTTTTAACTCATTTTTTTTGGCCTGGAGTGAAAAAAAGATGTCAAAGCTTTTTGTCGCACATGCAAATTTTGCCAAGACGTAGCAATAAAAAGACCCAAACATAATGCGCCTATCCAGGCCTCAGATATATCACTGCATCCTGTCACAAAGATTGCAATTGACCTTATTGGTCCGTTAGCGGTTCCATCAAACCTGCATTGATATGTGCATGCGCTGGCCAGAGGCTATTCCTCTTAAAACTACATCAACAGTGGATGTAGCTGATGCACTATTCTTGATATTTAGTTGATCGGGTTTATACCCATATATGGTCATGGCCAGAGTACATGAAGTGTACTCATACTATTCACATAATAATATACAGACCCGCAACACTAGCTCACAATCCAGGCTTCAAAAAATCCAAAATGGATGGCTCCAACATGAATGAAAAACCTCCAAAGAAGCATCAATCCTTCAAGAACTGATGTGGAGCTACTGTCATGGTCATGGACTTATGAGAGGACACATCTGGCGTGTATACAAGCAGTGCACAACAGGAACAATTAGCATTCATACCCTTCGACATTTGCTGAGGGAGACTGAGCACCTATGGGTTTGCTCGGAGTGCGATGACGTTGATTCTAATTAACATTATCTGTTGTCTATGAGTCTACAACTACAGCTACTCTTCTGTAAGTGCTGTATTAATTCTTTTAACACTTTGAGATTGTCAGCCCTATTCTTCTTTGATACATAGCAGTTGACCATCAAATCAGTCAGTGGCCATCACGCATGGTGGCCTCTAGTAGGGCAGCAAGAAATTGATTCCACTTTGTTCGCTCGATGGCCATCCTTTAAACAGTGCCCAACTCTGGTTCATTCTTTGCAACTTGGCTTCCACAGATCTCTGCCAAGTTGTTTTTGGTTGGCCTCTCTTTCACTTAGGCATAGCTGTTTTTGTAATGGCATCAGGGTTCCTTCTGAGGATGTGGTTAACCCAACTCCAGCATCTGCCAGCAATGATGGTGTACATGTCCTCCTGGTTACTCTGAATAAGTTTGTTCTTGGCTGCTGATGGTATTCGGCCAAAAGATTTGGAGACTTTTCCTTCATCAAATTATGTGGAAGGATGAGAGTTTTGACATTTCCTTCTCTGTTACTCTCCATCATTCCACACCATACAGAAGAAAAGAAAGTACACAGCTCTCATACAGTCTTAATTTGGTGTTTGTGCTGTACTTGGAAGACTTCCAGATGTTGTTGAGACTAGCAAAGGATGTTCACACTTTATTCATTCTGTTGTTAATATCCTTGCTTGTTCCGTCATCTGGTATTACTATGCATCCTAGGTAAGTAAATGTGTCTGTCTTTTCTAACTTCTGGTTCCTTATTGTTATTGGTTCAGTATTGCCCACATTGAGTGTCATGACCTCTGTTTTTTTCAGACTGATGTTCAGATCAACCTGCTGGCTATACTTATTCAGTCTATCGGTTTTTTCTTGGATGTGTTGATGTGAATGCACGAGTAGTGCAATGTCATTTGCATATTCCAGACCTTCCAGTGTAGAAAACATTGTCCTTCTAATTCCTCTTGGACTGTCCTCTGTTGTCTGGTGCATCACCCAATCTATGACTGTCAAAAATAATGTTGTTGATAAGGGGCATCCCTGTCAACATCTCATCCATAGGTCAACATTTCTTTTCCTCCTCCGCTCGTTTTTTGTGAATAATTTGTTTTATATCCATGTAATATTATTATTATATTCACTTTAAAATATTATTATATAATGTAATGTATGTGAGAATGTACCCACATAATACTGTACTTTATAAATGTGAGTCATGAGAATGTACCCACATACCACTGTACTTAAGAAATGTGAATTTTTTGTTTTTACTGCTCAAAGACTTTTCCTGCCACAGAAGTGCATAAGAAAGTGTTATTATTATTATTTCATTTTCCACCAAGAATGTATGGACATAAGCAAGAATGTGTTTATGTAATTTTTGTATTGATGATTGATGACACATTCAAAAATACAGATTAATTGTAGATGGATTGACCGCATGAGTGAGTGTCGGTATACAGAATTTATTTATTTTTATTTATTGTTTAATTTATTTTATTTTATTATTACTTTTTTCCCCCCAATTACTAGCTTGTTTGTTTAAAAACAAAAAAAACTAATTTTTTTTATTATGATTGCATACTGTAAATGAATGCTGTTATGGTAACTTTATAATGTTGCATGCCTTTAAATTAATGCTTAAAGCATCATGTGGGAATGAAAGGATATAGTATGCAAGATTAATGAGAGTGGAAGGGCAGAATGTTAGACGGGAATGTGTGCCCAATTCTTTACCCTTCGAAAATAAAGTTCGTTCATTCTCCTGTTTTCACTTCGAAAGTTAGGTTGCTCAATCCAACACTGCATGTAAAGCTAGAATAGAGGCTTTTTATAATAGAAACAATGCAGCTGGGAATTCCATAAGCCCTCAGTATTTTCCATAGGCTGTCCCTGTGTATGCTGTCAAAAGCCTTTTCAAAATCAACAAAGTTAATTTATATCTTTTCTGCTATTCTGAGCACTGCTCTATAATGTTCCTGTGGGTGAATATATGATCTGCACATCTTCTGTTCTTTCTAAAACCCTCTTGTTCATTCCTCAGTTTATGGTCAACTGCTTTTAAAATTCTCTGGATGATTATCCTGCCTAGTATTTTACTGGGAACTGAGAGGAGAGTAATTCCTCTCCAGTTGTTGCAGTAATCAACCCTATGTACAACCATATTTAGTCGCCTTTTAAGTCATGCCTGAGAGAGAACAGTTCCCTTTCTCTATGTGCTTTTCAGTGTCCATCTACCTCTCTAACCCTGTATGTTCCAGAACAATGACTGCCAAGTGATGCTATCAGCAGGCTTCCTCAATGTATATCACCAGGGCTTGAGAGGGCAGCAAAGAAAAGAACACTGCATCCTATCGTGCATGTCATAGGAGTTGATTATGGAAGGGTTGGCTACTCCATCGTGTAAAAACGTTAAACAAAACACTTCAAAAACAACATGGTTAATATGAGAGTAAAATAAAAATGTAGGTAAAGTATCCTGTTACACGCCCGTTGAGGCATATTTGGAATACCTTCCACATATCCTGCCCACTGCTTTGAGAGCAGTGGCCTTTTGATATAATTATTTGTTCCTCCAACTCTTTGTCTTGTCTCCACTGCTGCCAAGATATATGTATGGTTCTACATGCTGTAAGGATGCAGTTTCCAGTGCTACCTGGCTATTGCAGCCATTTTCCTTCCCTATAATGCATATCATCAGCTATCTAGGTGAGACTATTGTCACCATTTTTTGGCCCATGCACTGGACACAACAGATTGAGATACCATCTATACCACAAGTACAGAATAGGTGCAACAGATCTGTGGCACCAGCCCAATGACAGCCAAACACCTTCTGAAGTCCTGCCCAACATACAGCAATGGAGTAGCATACAGCAACAACCTACTTCAGTCCCAAAAGACTGTTTGGAGATGTCATTAGCCTTGAGCTGACTACGGCCTTATTCGAGTCATTAATGTGGAAGTCTTAAGACAAACGAGGACGTCCCTCCATTAAGCACTTTCATTCTGCCCCCCCCCCCCCCCCCCCCCCCCCCCCCCCCCCCCCCCCCCCCCCCATCTATCTTGTCCCGCATGAATTTTACAGACATACTGGTACAGTGTTTGTTAACTAAAATGTGATGAGTAAACAACATACACATTTGGAGCTCAAAAGAAATCAAGTCGGACCCAAAAATCAAAATCTTCAAATTGAAATGTCAAGTCAGTACTATTGTATGGCTCTGAAACATGAACAACAAAAACAACAACCAAAAAGCTACAGACTTTCATAAATGGGTACTTGCATACATTAGAAGGATTGAAGTGGTATAAGATTACTAATGTGGAACTGATAAAAACCTGACAAGTGCCAGTGGAACAACAGATAAGATGACACTGGAGATGGATAGGACACACACCAAGATGAAATCTTTTGACATCATTATCAGGCAGTCCTTGTTCTGTAATCCCTAAGGTGAGAGAGGGAGACCTTGGAACACATGAAAAAGTCACGGTTGACATAAAACTAAAACATCCCATACAAGTCCACTGCAGCTATCAATTCTCAAAACACGTGGCAACATTAGTAATACAGTTTATTAGTATACACCAAAACACTGAAATAATTTAGTTAATATAAATGTTCACAATTAACAAAAACTAATAAATGACACAAACTTTGGTCATACACAAATTCAAAGAATGCAAAATTTAAAAAAAAATGAACAGCAACAAAGTATAAAGCATCAACCATTAAATGTACAGCAGTGCTTCTTAAATGTGGGTGTGAAACCTGACATGCCAGATAGCTTGGAAGGCATATCAACATAAACACAGAGAATGAATTTTTGGTCAAATATAACACTGACAATGTGAATTCAGTGAATATATATAAAAGATATAAACCATCTTCATAAAGTTTATAATGTTGGTGAAAATTGTGTTCATTATGTCTACAGCTGCATGAACAAGCACTAGAAATGACTCCAACAAGCATTTTTAATTGATGTACCTCTAAATCTAATGACCCATTTTCAGGGCTCAATACACACACTGAATATATCAATAAAATAAGTTTTCATTTCGTGTAAACAGGTACTTTTATACCTGTCTTTGTGATTCTGACATGTTTTGCAAGCTAGAAGATAAAGGGGTGTGAGGCTTATTAAGATGCCGTAATGGGATGTGAGTGGCTCTTACTATGCTGTAAAGGGGTGTGAGGCTTCTTAAGATACTGTAAAGGGAAGTGGGGTTACTTAAGATACTGTAAAGGGGTGTGAGGCTACTTAAGATACTGTAAAGGGGTGTGAGGCTACTTAAGATACTGTAAAGGGGTGTGGGACTGGTGTGGGACTAAGACTAAAGGGTTACAAAGCGCTACATAAGATATATTACTGGGGATCATCTGGACTTAACAGAAATGTTGTAATTAGCGACTTTCATTATAAATAACAAGTACTGCAATAATTGACGGTTATGTACTGCCACAACTGACTTGTCAGTCTTCTTTGATCCTTTGCCGCTGACCGTCAAAGCAGTCAGTGGCCATTACGCCTGATGGCGTCTTGTAGGGCAACAACAAATTGATTCCACTTTGCTCGATCGGCGGCCATCCTTAATACGGTGCCCCAACTCTGGTTCATTTTTTGCATCTCATCCTCCACAGTCCTCCGCCAAGTTGTTTTTGGTTGGGCTCTCTTTCATTTGATTTTCCTTCAGGGGTCCAAAGCATAGCTGTTCTTGTGATGGCATCGGGGTCTCTTCTGAGGACATGGCCAACCCAGCTCCAGCGTCTGCCAGCTATGATGGTGTGCATGTCCTCTTGCTTGCTCTGAGTAAGCAGATCTTGGTTTGTGATGGTATTCGGCCAAAAGATTCGGTGAATTTTTTTGCAAACAATATTACATTAGTAAGAGATAAGCAAAGAAATCTCATCATGACAGCAGAGGGACAGGAAAAAAAGATGGGCAGAGCACTTCAGAGAAACTCTGAACAAGGAACCACCAGTGACGCAACTGAATGCTCCTGAGGCTGAAAATGATCTAGAAGTAAATACAGACATTCCACGAAAAGAAGAAATCATCACAGCAATCAAAGGGTTGAAGAATGGAAAAGCTCCTTGCCATGATAACTTAAATGCAGAGCTATTTAAGACAGACCCTGAGCTAGCAGCAGAACTATTAAACCACTATTTGCACAAGTCTGGAAAACAGAGACAACACCAATGGAGTGGAACAAAGGAATAATTGTCAAACTGCCCAAGAATGGAGATCTTGCAGTCTGCAATAATTGGAGAGGAATCTCTCTTCTCTCAGTTCCCAGCAAAATACTAGGCAGGATAATTATACAGAGAATTTCAAAGTCAGTAGACCACAAACTGAGGAAAGAACAAGCAGGATTTAGAAAGAACAGAAGATGTGTAGATCATATATTTACTCTCAGGAACATTAAAGAGCAGTGCTCAGAATGGCAAAGATGGCTGTACATTAATTTTGTTGATTTTGAAAAGGCTTTTGACAGTATCTTTTTCTTCTCTCTTGTTTTCTCTTTGACTTCCTCTGTCCACCAAGGTGTCCTCTTTCTCTTGTTTTCAAGTTGGACCACCACATGCTTCTGCAGCAGCTGTCTTTATGATGTCCTTGAATTTAAGCCACAGGGTTTCCAAGTCATCAGGTTGTTCTGTGTTTCTCACCACTGTAGCAATAAGCCCCTGATATCTGGTCCTAATTTCTGGCTCTCTCAGCTTGTAGGTCTTAATGCTCATTTCTCCCATTCATTTACTTAGTTTCTTGCATGATGTTGGGCAGCTCCTAGGCTGAGAAACTCTTTCAGTTGTTCTTTTGATTGTAAGCAGGTAGTGATCACTTCCAATCTCTGGCCCCCTCCAGACTCTAGCATTCCGGACATACTTGAATGAGTTCCTCCTAACTATGACATAGTCGATCACTGACTTCTCATTCCTTGTTGGTTCACATCTAGTATTTGCATGTATGTGCTTATGGGGGAACTTTGTGTTTGTAATGATCAGATTCTGCTCACTGCAGAATCTAAGGAGGTTCTTTCCATTGTCATTGAGAGTATCTTCTCCATATCTTCCGCTAACTCCACCCCATCTAGCATGGTCATTTCCAACTCTGGCATTGAAATCTCTGAGCATGATAATTTCATCTAGTCAGTCATCCACTGTCCTTTGAAGCAGCTCGGAGAATTCCTCCTTGATCTCTGCTCTCTCATCCTCATTTGGAGCATACACTACGACCAAAGTTCCATCCCTTGATACTATTTATGGGGTTTTTTGACTCAATGCAACCAATGCCCCCTTTAGCTCTTTCAGATGTGGGTACAACACTGTAGAGCACCATGTTGCCATCAAGATGCATGAATCCTTGTCCCTTTTTCTTTGTTTCCATTATAGCCAGGATTTCTAGTTTTGCTTTCCTCATCTCTTCCACCAGCTCCTCTTCTTTCCCATTATACTTCTTGTGTTCCAATTTCCATAAGTCATAGTCTGTAGTCCGTTCCAGTTCGTCACCTTTAGAATCAGTCCAGTTTTCTCTCTTGTAGTTTGCGTAATTATGGTTTAAAGCAAACAAGTGATTGGCCTGCTGTGCCTTTGCCTGGTGGAAGGGCTGTCTCCTTACAGATTCCACGCAGGCTGCCCTCCCCCTTTTTCAGCCTGGCTTGGGACTGGCCTAGGCTGTGTCTCTTTAAAGCACCACTATGAGAAAATTCTGCTCCACAAATATCACACATAAGGATTCTCTCCTTTTTGTGTCCTCTTGTGTGTCTTCATATGATTATTTAGAGAAAATTCTGCTCCACAAACATCACACTTATAAGGTTTCTCTCCTGTGTGTGTCCTTTTGTGTCTCTTTAAAGCCCCATTCTCAGAAACTTCTGCTCCACAAACATCACATTTATAAGGTTTCTCTCTTGTGTGTGTCCTTTTTAAAGCACCACCCTGAGAAAATTCTGCTCCACAGACTTCACACTAATAAGGTTTCTCTCCTGTGTGTGTCCTTTTGTGTATCTTCAAATGATTATTTAGAGAAAATTTTTCTCCACAAACATCACACATATAAGGTTTCTCTCCAGTGTGTGTCCTTTTGTGTCTTTTTAAAGCACCATTCTGAGAAAATTCTGCCCCACAAACATCACACTTATAAGGTTTCTCTCCTGTGTGACTCAAATTGTGACTATTTAAAGCACCATTTTGAGAAAATTCTGCACCACAATATCAGACATATAAAGTTTCTCTCCAGTGTGTGTCATTTTGTGTCTCTTTAAAGAACCATTCTGAGAAAATTCTGCCCCACAAACATCACACTTATAAGGTTTCTCTCCTGTGTGACTCAAATTGTGACTATTTAAAGCACCATTTTGAGAAAATTCTGCTCCACAAACATCACACTTATAAGGTTTCTCTCCTGTGTGTGTCCTTTTGTGTCCTTTCAAATGATTATTTAGAGAAAAGTTTGCTCCACAAACATCACACATATAAGGTTTCTCCCCTGTGTGTGTCCTTTTGTGAATCTTTAAAGAACAACTATGAGAAAATTCTGCTCCACAATCATCACACTTATAAGGTTTCTCTCCCGTGTGTGTCATTTTGTGACTCTTTAAATGTTCATTTTGAGAAAATTGTGCTTCACAAACATCACACTTATAAGGTTTCTCTCCTGTGTGAATCCTTTTGTGTCTCTTTAAACCACCACTAAGAGAAAATTCTGCTCCACAAACATCACACTTATAAGGTTTCTCTCCTGTGTGTGTCCTTTTGTGTCCTTTCAAATGATTATTTAGAGAAAAGTTTGCTCCACAAACATCACACATATAAGGTTTCTCTCCTGTGTGTGTCCTTTTGTGACTCTTTAAAGCATAACTATGAGAAAATTCTGCTCCACAATCATCACACTTATAAGGTTTCTCTCCCGTGTGTGTCATTTTGTGACTCTTTAAATGTTCATTTTGAGAAAATTCTGCCCCACAAACATCACACTTATAAGGTTTCTCTCCTGTGTGACTCAAATTGTGACTATTTAAAGCACCATTTTGAGAAAATTCTGCTCCACAATCATCACACTTATAAGGTTTCTCTCCCGTGTGTGTCATTTTGTGACTCTTTAAATGTTCATTTTGAGAAAATTCTGCTCCACAAACATCACACTTAAAAGGTTTCTCTCCTGTGTGTGTCCTTTTGTGACTCTTTAAAGCACAACTATGAGAAAATTCTGCTCCACAATCATCACACTTATAAGGTTTCTCTCCCGTGTGTGTCATTTTGAGAAAATTCTGCTCCACAAACATCTCACTTAAAAGGTTTCTCTCCTGTGTGTGTCCTTTGGTGTTTCTTTAAAGCCCCATTCTGAGAAAAATCTGCTCCACAAACATCACACATATAAGGTTTCTCTCCTGTGTGTGTCCTCTTGTGACTCTTTAAAGCACAACTATGGGAAAAATCTGCTCCACAAACATCACACTTATAAGGTTTCTCTCCTGTGTGTGTCCTTTTGTGACTCTTTAAAAGACAACTATGAGAAAAATCTGCTCCACAAACATCACACATATAAGGTTTCTCTCCTGTGTGTGTCATTTTGTGACTCTTTAAAGCACCATTCTGAGAAAATTCTGCTCCACAAACATCACACTTAAAAGGTTTCTCTCCTGTGTGTGTCCTTTTGTGACTCTTTAAAGCCCCATTCTCAGAAAATTCTGCTCCACAAACATCACACTTATAAGGTTTCTCTCCTGTGTGTGTCGTCTTGTGACTCCTTAATGCACCACTATAAGAAAATTCTGCTCCACAAACATCACACTTATAAGGTTTCTCTCCTGTGTGTGTCCTTTTGTGACTCTTTAAAGCCCCATTCTCAGAAAATTCTGCTCCACAAACATCACACTTATAAGGTTTCTCTCCTGTGTGTGTCCTTTTGTGACTCTTTAAAGAACCATTCTGAGAAAAACCTGCTCCACAAATATCACACTTATAAGGTTTCTCTCCTGTGTGTGTCCTTTTGTGACTCTTTAAGTCACCACTATAAGAAAATTTTGCTCCACAATCATCACACTTATAAGGTTTCTCTCCTGTGTGTGTCCTTTTGTGTCTCTTTAAAGTCACATTCTCAGAAAATTTTGTTCCACAAACATCACACTTATAAGGTTTCTCTCCTGTGTGTGTCCTCTTGTGACTCTTTAAAGAACCACTATGAGAAAATTCTGCTCCATAAACATCACACTTATAAGGTTTCTCTCCTGTGTGACTCAAATTGTGACTATTTAAAGCACCATTTTGAGAAAATTCTGCACCACAATATCAGACATATAAAGTTTCTCTCCAGTGTGTGTCATTTTGTGTCTCTTTAAAGAACCATTCTGAGAAAATTCTGCCCCACAAACATCACACTTATAAGGTTTCTCTCCTGTGTGACTCAAATTGTGACTATTTAAAGCACCATTTTGAGAAAATTCTGCTCCACAAACATCACACTTATAAGGTTTCTCTCCTGTGTGTGTCCTTTTGTGTCCTTTCAAATGATTATTTAGAGAAAAGTTTGCTCCACAAACATCACACATATAAGGTTTCTCCCCTGTGTGTGTCCTTTTGTGAATCTTTAAAGAACAACTATGAGAAAATTCTGCTCCACAATCATCACACTTATAAGGTTTCTCTCCCGTGTGTGTCATTTTGTGACTCTTTAAATGTTCATTTTGAGAAAATTGTGCTTCACAAACATCACACTTATAAGGTTTCTCTCCTGTGTGAATCCTTTTGTGTCTCTTTAAACCACCACTAAGAGAAAATTCTGCTCCACAAACATCACACTTATAAGGTTTCTCTCCTGTGTGTGTCCTTTTGTGTCCTTTCAAATGATTATTTAGAGAAAAGTTTGCTCCACAAACATCACACATATAAGGTTTCTCTCCTGTGTGTGTCCTTTTGTGACTCTTTAAAGCATAACTATGAGAAAATTCTGCTCCACAATCATCACACTTATAAGGTTTCTCTCCCGTGTGTGTCATTTTGTGACTCTTTAAATGTTCATTTTGAGAAAATTCTGCTCTACAAACATCACACTTAAAAGGTTTCTCTCCTGTGTGTGTCCTTTTGTGACTCTTTAAAGCACAACTATGAGAAAATTCTGCTCCACAATCATCACACTTATAAGGTTTCTCTCCCGTGTGTGTCATTTTGTGACTCTTTAAATGTTCATTTTGAGAAAATTCTGCTCCACAAACATCTCACTTAAAAGGTTTCTCTCCTGTGTGTGTCCTTTGGTGTTTCTTTAAAGCCCCATTCTGAGAAAAATCTGCTCCACAAACATCACACATATAAGGTTTCTCTCCTGTGTGTGTCCTCTTGTGACTCTTTAAAGCACAACTATGGGAAAAATCTGCTCCACAAACATCACACTTATAAGGTTTCTCTCCTGTGTGTGTCCTTTTGTGACTCTTTAAAAGACAACTATGAGAAAAATCTGCTCCACAAACATCACACATATAAGGTTTCTCTCCTGTGTGTGTCATTTTGTGACTCTTTAAAGCACCATTCTGAGAAAATTCTGCTCCACAAACATCACACTTAAAAGGTTTCTCTCCTGTGTGTGTCCTTTTGTGACTCTTTAAAGCCCCATTCTCAGAAAATTCTGCTCCACAAACATCACACTTATAAGGTTTCTCTCCTGTGTGTGTCGTCTTGTGACTCCTTAATGCACCACTATAAGAAAATTCTGCTCCACAAACATCACACTTATAAGGTTTCTCTCCTGTGTGTGTCCTTTTGTGACTCTTTAAAGCCCCATTCTCAGAAAATTCTGCTCCACAAACATTACACTTATAAGGTTTCTCTCCTGTGTGTGTCCTTTTGTGACTCTTTAAAGAACCATTCTGAGAAAAACCTGCTCCACAAATATCACACTTATAAGGTTTCTCTCCTGTGTGTGTCCTTTTGTGACTCTTTAAGTCACCACTATAAGAAAATTTTGCTCCACAATCATCACACTTATAAGGTTTCTCTCCTGTGTGTGTCCTTTTGTGTCTCTTTAAAGTCACATTCTCAGAAAATTTTGCTCCACAAACATCACACTTATAAGGTTTCTCTCCTGTGTGTGTCCTCTTGTGACTCTTTAAAGAACCACTATGAGAAAATTCTGCTCCATAAACATCACACTTATAAGGTTTCTCTTCAGTGTGTATCCTTTTGTGACTCTTTAAATAACCATTCTGAGAAAATTCTGCTCCACAAACATCACACTTATAAGGTTTCTCTGTTTTGTGTGTACTTTTATGTCTCTTTAAATTACCATTCAAAGAAAATTTTGCTCCACAAACATCACACTTATAAGGTTTCTCTCCTGTGTGTGTCCTCTTGTGACTCTTTAAAGCGCCACTATGAGAAAATTCTGCTCCACAAAAATCACACTTACAAGGTTTTTCTCCTTTGTGTTTCATTTTGTGACTTTTTAAAGCCGCATTCTGAGAATATTCTGCTCCACAAACATCACACTTATAAGGTTTCTCTCCTGTGTGTGTCCTCTTGTGTCTCTTTAAATCACCACTCTGAGAAAATTCTGCTCCGCAAACATCACATTTATAAGGTTTTTCTTCTGTATGTTGACTTTTGTGCCATTCTGAATAAAGTTTTTGTCCTGTAAGCTCATCACACATGTAAGATTCTCCTTCTGTATTTGTCACCTTGTGATCACTTTGACAAAAGTCTGCTCCACTGACATCATAGTTGTAATGTGTCTCACTATTATGCTGCATTATGGGTTTCTTTGGATAATCAGTTCTAGAAAACCTACTAAGACCATCACACTTGTTAGGTAGTTCTTCTTTATGCTGCATTACATGTGCCTTTAGATAACCAAAATGAGCAGCCCCCACACCAATAAGATTATTTTTAGAATGCTTCTGGGCTTTTTGTATTCTTTCTTGTTGACATAGACTGGATTTTGTAGCTAATTCTACATTACCAACATTACTTATATAACACTTTTCTCTCATATGTGAAAGTTCATGTTCATTATGGTCACCTGTCTTGCTAACCTGTACTCCACAAACACGACAGCTGAAAAGTGTCTTTTTTGTACTTATTATTATTTCATCTGATTGTACACTGCCACACAAATTAAGACCTTCTCTACTTTCACTGTTGAGAGCACAATCATCATAGACTATTGTTGATTTCCTGCTGCAGTTTTCATTTTGTAAGACTGCAGTATAAATCTCAAACGTCAGATTCATGTCTACAGTCATTATCACAGAGTCTGTGACATTCGGTGATTGTGCTTCTTTTAATCTTGATTCAATGTTATTGTCTGTATTTAGTGTTACAGCTGCTGTACTTACATCATCTTTCATTTCACTCACAATTTTTTCTGTGAATTCTGGCAACACTTCATTCAATGCAGCATTTTGCATTGGTTCACTCTTTATGAAACTGTTCATAATTTTCAAATCTGGAATGTCAACACTAGAGTATAGGCAGGGTTGCTGGTTACAGGAATGGTCACCTGAAATTCATTGAATGAAATAATAATAATAAAAACTTCAGATAATTATGGAATGCAAAACAAATTTTAATTCTGTATGTTTTGTAGCGTCATATTAGGTATGATTTAAAAGTTATGCAACTATAAGATTTTTTTCAGAAGTATTTGTTTCTGTCTGATATGTTAATAGTTCATGGTGTATTGCATGCTATGAAACTAATAGTATACATTTAATTTTAAATGGTGTTGCAAAATGTTTTTTTTTTAATGTGGTCGCTAATCGCATATATTCATTAATATTTTTATTGTTTATTACTTCCCATGGATGTAAGAAATGAGTAATAACAATTTATTTCTGAATTACTTCCCTCCAAACAGTCCTGAAATGATTACAAATATTATATTGTTAATAATAATTTTTTTCTGTCATGACTAAAACTTTTTTTCAAGAAAAAAGCCTCATGACATTACCTGATAGATCTGTGGAGTAACAGTACTGTGTCAGTAAAATTCAAACTTTGTTTTTGATAAAATGAATTTTGCTCAATTTTATTGATGCCTGCAATTGTATACCTAGACACTATATAACTGCAACTATTTCTAAAGCTTTTAAGATTTCCACTAATTCTGCTGTAAAGATGGATGTATTACCACTTTATATCTTTTGTAAATTTTATATTTTTGTGTTTCTATTTCCGTTCTAAAATGTCCATCTTAATCATATGCAATGCTGGGTCCTCAACAAGTTTCACCACAGGGGGAATACCTGAAAGTGTGTGGATGATTTAAGGAGTCAATGAGGATGTAATTTGCCTCACAGACAGAGGTTCACTTCCACATTTGTACATATATTATAGCATTGTGCAAAAGTGGTGGTCATATAGGAATGACACCAGGTATGCCTCCATGCAGGTGGGTGTTCAGATAAAAGGGCATGAACCTGTAATTTCACTATTTTGCGCACATGGGCATAAATTACTACTGACACATTATCAAGGAAGATAGAAAAGACCATTTAAAATAATGCACTGGAATGCTGAAGACGTCAATAGTAAAAAAGACGGCTACAGCAAAAAATTAGAGCTCGAAAATATCTTGAATGAAGAGCAAGTAAATGTATGTTGCTTGCAAGAAACCCACCTCAACAAAGACATAGCCTTCAAAATCAGAGGCTACCAGTGCTACCGATCTGACTGAATAGACAGGCGAAAGGGTGGAATACTGACACTTGTGAGGAATAACATCAGTGCATGTCAGCTTGAAACATATATGGAGGGGGCAGAATGCCAGATGCTTCATCTCAGGACAGAAAGTTCAGAATTCCAACTGCTCAACTACTACTGTCCGAGCGACCGCCCACTGGCACTAGATACAATCCCAGCAAAAGAAAGACTGATTGTATGCAGAGACTTCAACAGCCACTCACAGAGCTGGGGCTATGATCACATGGACAGAAGAGGTGAGGAGCTTGAAAACTGGCAGGATGACAATGGGCTTATCCTGATTAACCAGCCAATCGACCCACCAACCTTCTACTCGAGATCATGGCACACCACCTCTACACCAGACCTGGCATTCCACTCACCCGACCTGGAGTGGAACACCACACGCATGGTAGGGTAAAAACTTGGAGGCAGCAACCACCGGCCAGTCTTCCTAATTGTGGAAAATGAACTTGTCAAGGAGAGCAGCCCTCTCTCTAGGTGGAACTACAAGAAGGCAGACTGGACAATGTACCAGCACCGTACTAGTATACTGGCTAGAGATCTGACTGTAGACAAAGACATCAATAAGCTAGTCAATGAATTCAGCAGATGCATATTACAGGCTGCTCGTGAAACAATACCTAGAGGGGCTCGTAAGCACTACAAACCATATTGGAATAGTGAACTAGAGCAGCTGCACAATGACGTGGAAACATCTCAAAAGCAGACAGAGACCAGTCCATGCCAAGAACACCACAATAACTACCAGCAAGCTAAGGCCAAGTTTCAAAGGGCCAAGTTGCAGGCTAGGCGGAGAAGCTGGAAGGAGAAAACAGAGAGTCCTTGAACTTTGAAAGAGATACAAGGAAATTGTGGAAGCTGGTAAAACAACTTAACAATGAGGGTACAGGAAGAAACTCAAGGATTGCTCTGTACAAAGATGGAAACATCCTCATGGGAAAACAGGCAGCTGATCACTTTGCAGACTCCTTTGCTAAAGACAACAACATCGAAGTTAGCCCAGAGAAGCAACAGGAGACTCGTGAGAAACAACAATATGCAGGACGAGATGGAACCATACCTGAAGTTATGGAGGCACCAATCACATTTAGAGAACTGGAGCTTGCAACATCTAAATTAAAAATGAGAAAGTTGCTAGAAGTTGATGGAGTGTCCAATGAAATGATTAAGAACTTGGGAACCACAGCAAAATCAAAGCTGCTGCAGATCTTCAATATCTGTTGGAACTCAGGCAGAGTTCCACAGACCTGGAGGGAAGCAATCATGATACCACTCCTCAAACCAGGAAAAGACAGTTCCACTGCCTCCAGCTACAGACCAATCAGCCTACAAGCTGCCTCTGCAAAACAATGGAACGAATCATCAACCTCAGGCTACAGTGGTACCTTGAAAGTGAAAAACCTTCTTGTACCACAGCGGGCGGGCTTTAGGCAGTGTTATTCTACCAAAGATCAGGCAACTTACCTTTCCCAAGAGATTGAGGATGCGTTCCAAGATAAGAAACTGGTACTAGCAGCATGGATAGATCTAAGGAAAGCATTTGTCAATGTTTAAAAAGAAGGGCTTTTGAAGAAACTGAGAAATTGTAGAGTGAATGGTAAGATGTACAAATGGGTGAAAGAATACTTGCATAACAGAAGAGCCCGAGTACAACTAGATCAAGAGTAAGAAAATTCTACTGTGTCATGGCATCCCTCAGGGAGGGGTTCTGTCCCCCACACTTTTCCTAGTCTACATCAACGACCTGGTTGCTGAACTACCATGTGGAATGAAAGTGGCAAAGTATGCTGATGACCTGGTGATATGGTGCACAGATAAGCATGCAACAGTGGCCACCAAACTGCTACAAAGAGCTATAGATGCCTTAACCTCATGGGCAAATAGATGGTGTGTCAGCATCAACACAGACAAGTGCAGCACTACACTCTTCATCCTCTCTCCTAAACAAAAAGCTGGTGTCATCAAGATAAATGAAGAGCTCCTGAGAGAAGATAAACAACCCACCTATCTCGGAGTTACATTCAATGATAAGCTGACATGGAAGCAGCACATCAACAAGGCAGCAACAAAGGCCAGGAGGAAGTTAGCCATCCTGAGAAAACTAAGTGGAACCACATGGGGAGCCAGCGGGAAAATACTTAGTAAAGTATAACAGCAGGGCATATGACCACACCTGGAATATGGGTCAGCTGCGTGGTGTCCAGCATCAAACACCAAATTACAAGAGCTAGATAAGGTGCAAAACCAGGTGCTTAGGGTCATCATGGGGGCAATGAAATCAACGCCTATAGTGGAGATGGAGAAAATGGGCAGGATACAAGCACTGAGAGAACGCAGAGACACGAAAGAGCTAACACAGGCAGAAAAGTTCCTCTGTATGCCGAGCCATCCAATGAAGGACAGATTCCAAAACCTAGCAATAGGGCGACTGAAAAGAAGCAGCTTTATCCACCAGGCCAAACAATTTCGTAGACAAACCTCAGACCTGCCTGAAGTTGACAGCCCCCTAAAGTCTGTGCCAGAACAAACCCCTTGGAGAGAGGAGCCTGGACTACCAGTACACATCCAGACAAAAGTGAAAAGAATATTCGACAGGGATGAACAGAACAGCGTGCAACGTAGGACAGTCACTCTCAGTTTCCTGGATGATGAATACCCACAGGACCTCTGGGTCCGAGTATACACGGATGGGTCAGCACAGAATGCAGTAAAAAATGGAGGAGCAGGAGTGTACATAGAATACCCAAACAACACTAGGGATACGGTCAGAGTACCAACGGGGAAATTCTGTAACAACCATGATGCAGAAGTCCAGGCAATCAAGGTGGCAACTGAGAAACTATTGAACACCAATCTCAGTCCACAGCCTGTAGTATTCCTGACAGATGCAAGATCAGCACTCCAAGCACTTCAGTCCAGAAAATTGCCAGGTATACAAGCCCTACTTTCTGAACTGTGCAACCAGCGCAGGGTCGCCATGCAGTGGATACCGTCTCATTGTGGAATACCAGGAAATGAGAGAGCAGATGGACTGGCTAAAGAAGGTGCTGCTGACGAGCAACCGGATGTACCAGTTACGTACCATCAGAAGAAAAAGATGATCAAATCCATCAGAAAGCCACCAACACCAATGCAGGATGACTACCAAGCTATGAACAGATCAGAACAAATTGTCATTCTGCGCCTCAGAACAGGACACAACCGCCTCCGCAGCCACATGTATACAAAATTCAAGATTGGCAATTCAGCCATGTGTACATGTGGACAGGCACCCCAGACTGCGGAGCACATACTTCAAGATTGCCCCAAATATGATATATTGAGGCAAACCCACTGGCCCAAAGAAACAAGACTGGAAGCAAAACTATACAGACCTCTGTATGAACTACAAAAGACAGTGAAGTTTATACAAGAAAGTACATTGTAGATATAGACAATATATTTCAAGTGAATGGAAGAAGAAGAAAAATCAAGGAAGATTGTGTTCAAATGTACATGTATCTAAGGTATGAATTATATATGAATTATAAACTGGCAAGACATTATGCTTATATTTCTACAATTTTTATTGTACAATGTGCATGAGTAAATATTACTACTACACAGTAACACTGTACTCACATTGTAGATATATCTAAAGTAGACATGTCATAGAACATGGACATAACTGAATTTTATGTGCAGCATTCTTCAAATATGAATTATTGAATAATGAGTTGAGAAATAATTACTTATGGCTACTTTCTACTACTTATACTAATAGTTATACATGAACATGAATTAAAATTGAGAAATATAGCTAATAGTAATGTTAAAATCATTGTTTGGTAAAGCAGATTTGGTAAAATAATTTGTTAAAACATGATAATGACATATATTTTTGGTGATTATATAACGCACAAAATAATGACAATTCTAATCTTCTTCTTTGATCCTTAGCCGCCGACCGTCAAAGCAGTCAGTGGCCATCACGCCTAGTGGCGTCTTGTAGAGCAACAACAAATTGATTCCACTTTGCTCGGTCGGTGGCCATTCTTCGTACAGTGCCCCAACTCTGGTTCATTCTTTGCATCTCAGCCTCCACAGTCCTCCGCCAGGTTGTTTTTGGTCGGCCTCTCTTTCGTTTTCCTTCAGGGGTCCAAAGCATAGCTGTTCTTGTGATGGCATCGGGGTCTCTTCTGAGGACATGACCAACCCAGTTCCAGCGTCTGCCAGCTATGATGGTGTACATGTCCTCTTGCTTGCTACGAGTAAGCAGATCTTGGTTAGTGATGGTATTTGGCCAAAAGATTCGGTGAATTTTTCTTAGGCATGTTGTGTGAAAAGAGGACAATTTCGACATTTCCTTCTCTGTAACTCTCCAGCATTCCGCACCATAGAGAAGCACAGAAAGCACACAGCTCTGATATAATCTTAATTTTGTGCTTGTGCTGTATTGGGAGGACTTCCAGATGTTGTTTAGGCTAAAGAAGGCTGTTCTTGCCTTATTCATTCTGATGTTGATGTCTTTGTCTGCCCCGCCGTCTGGTGTTACTATGCTTCCTAGGTATGTGAAGGTATCTGTCTGTACCAATTGCTGATTCCTTACTGATATGGGCTCAGGGTTGCTCACATTGAGCGTCATGACCTCAGACTTATTTAAATTGAAAATGACAATTCTAATCTAAACAATGGTATATACATGAACACACTACATGTAATGCCTTCGTACTCATAGACTATCCTAACATACTAATAATTGGATGAACAGAGTGGTCTTCATCACTTGTGATGGACGAACAACACATGTAATGCCATTATCAACCCTAGTCCTGACATTTCGGTCACATACCATTTATACACTGTTGTTATCTAAAGGGGATATGCACATTAAAGATGGAGAAATTCACAACAAACAAGTTTCTATTTACAATTTCAGAGCACAATTATGTTTCAAATACAACCTGCCCATCTTTCAATCATGGAAACTGTTGAATGTGTAAATGCTACCTGGGCATGATTATTTCAATGCCATCATGAGTTCTGACCTAATTTGTTCAGTGTTATTTAATACATCCTGTTTGGGAATATTAACAGATTCTGTATTCTGTACCTACTTTTGTTTTCTTCTTCGCTCAACAATGATAGCATTATTTTTTATTCAAGCATTGAAATGAATAATTTTTTTTACCTGATTAAACCAAGTTGAATATAATCATTATGAAATTGATTGTGACTTACTGCTTGTAATACACAAGAGTTTAATACTGGTATTCAGTGTCATTTTTTTCCAAACATGTGCGCGACCTAAAAGGAATAAACAACAGACAGAGTACAGGATCTTTTAGTCGAATCTCATCAGCAACCAAGAACTACTTATTCGGAGTAGCCAGGAGGACATGCACACCATCATAGCTGGCAGACGCTGGAGTTGGGTTGGCCACATCCTCAGAAGGGACCCAAATACCATTACAAGAACAGCTATGCTATGGATCACTGAAGGAAAGCAAAAGAGAGGCCAACCAAAAACAACTTGGAGGAGAACTGTGGAAGCCGAGATGCAAAGAATGAACCAGAAATGGGGCACTGTATGAAGGATGGCCACCAACCAAACAAAGTGGAATCAGTTTGTTGTTGCCCTACAAGATGCCACCAGGCATGATGGCCACTGACTGTTTTGATGGTCTGCGGATATGGATCAAAGAAGAAGAGTAGTAAAGGAGAGTGAGCAGGAGAGACTAAAAATACTCATATCTGATGACTAAACAATATTCTATCTAATTATTCAAGTATGACAATCTCAATCATGATCTACTGTCACATAAACAAAAAATAAATAAATAAAAAACACTTTATAAATACAAACATCTGGTGACTAAACCTAGTTTTCTCTCATCAAGTATGACAAAGCCTTTCTGTTCTTGTTATGCCAAGCTCATAAAATTGACTTCCCTAATTTAACGAGGCATGCTGCACAGATCAAATTAAGGTGAGATAATGTTTAGTTACTCCTTAACAAGTTTTCAGAAAATAAATAAATAAATCACCTCTATCACAAATTAAAGGATAATTTGATGCTGTTTAACTATTATAATACAATGAAAATCTACACATGGATGGTACTTTGAATGAAAACTGTAAAATTATTTTAGCCCAATGAATAAAGATTAACGCACATACAGTAGTTTAAACTTCCCACTTTTCTATTACAAAATCAAAGGATATTTTTGCCACAGCAAAAGTAGTTGACCTGGCTTGAATAGAACAGATAGTTGCTGGGCAGCTAACATAAATGGGATGTAATTGATGTGGTGGCTACTTCGCAGTAGTAGTGATTATAATTAGTTTTCATGCTCTTAAACCATAGTAAACAAAATGTATTTCCCTGTCACTCTTTCAAGGGAAGAGTGTTCAGGATTTCATTAATTTCAGATGAGAAATTGTTTAGGAAAGATGGTTTGTGGTCCCATACATCTGTCAGCTGAAAATGAGATTTTTTGTATTTAACCCTAGAGCTCACTAGGCCCAGACACTGCAATCAAAAACTTTGGTCACAAGAGAACTCATTTTATAGACCTAGCAGCGGTAGTTGCAAGGGCTTACCTTTGCCAAAATCTTGTTTTGTTAGCAACAAAGTACAACCAAGTGGTTCTTTAGGGTAGTCTACACAAAGAGCTTACATTTTCATCAATGACAAGAAACTTAGATCAGGGAAAAAAAGCTTTGGAACCCTGAGATAGTTCTATTCACACCACACAACCTTTTTCCACACCTGGATAAATCAGGAGTGATTGTGATTGCAGTCTGGAATCTAGCTACTGTAGGTAAAACCACCATGAACTTACAACTTCATAAAAGTCCTAATGATAAAAAATCAATAACTTTGTAGAACCACTGAACTTAAATCAATTACTTAAAAGTCCCAACGATGAACTTTCAGTAACTGTGTAGACAAGATTGAACTGTATACAAATGACATTTTGTTTTCATCAGTAAAGGTTCATTGTAATTTTTTTCTGAAATCAAGATTAGTGTTATTGACTTTTCTTTGATGTTACTGTGATGTCTAATACATGTTTGTATTTAATCAATGGGGGTTCTTTCCAATAATTAAGTACCATAAGAAACAGTGGCCTGGATACCTATTAGCTCTTACACTACTCAGATGATTCTCAACCTGCTAAGAGACAGTTAATTTCCAGTATCCCTATAAATATGCCAGTTATTCTCACTCTGTTCTTTTCTTCCTGTAAAACTTATATTTAACATTTTCAGCAGTTTTTACTTGACCCAGCCTTCAGTGAGATCATCTTGTGCAGTTTTAGTACTTATTCCCATGTTTACTTATTCTATCAGTCCATCTTCTATTTTAACCTGCCACTATGGATACAAATCTATGTATACTGTTAAAAAAAAAAAGAAACGCATAGCTACTGAAGGCACACACATAGCCATAATTTTGACATTCAATAACTTTTTAAATTTAACTCTTAGTATATGAGCAGCCTTTTAGAAAGGCCGATGATCGATCTGCACTAAATAATTTATTTATAAAGATAACATAAAGTGTTATATATCAAAATGTGAAGAAATGAAACCCCTATATCATGCACATAACTAAATTGTTCAGTGGTTTTAAACATGCATTCACCTATACATTTTCGCTATTGACGGGAATCGATCATCAGCCTTTCTAAGAGGTCGCTCATATACTAAGAGTTAATGAGTTAATTGTTCAAATACACACAAAAATACCTTAGGGTTCAACCAATCAATTGACAGTTGTTTTGCATCTGGGTCACGAGAGTTTTTTGGAGTACGGGCTTTCCCATTAGTATGGTGTGTGGATTCCTGCATTGATCAGCGACTGGCATCTCCTGGGCATGAATGTGATAGACGTCTGATGTGGGCCTGTGGGATGGCTGCCCACTCTTCCTGGAGTGCCTGGAACAGATCACAATGATTGGCTGGAGCAACATCTAAGCGACAAACACATCTATGCAGCGCATCCCACAGGTGCTCAATCGGACTCATGTCTGGAGACAGGGATAGTCAGGGAAGGGTGAGAATGTTGTTGGCAGTTAGGAACTGCGTGGTCAATCATGCACAATGGGGTCTGGCATTGTCCTGTTGAAACACAGACCTTTGGGCAGCCAAAAGAGGAAGGACATAGGGCCGAAGAATTTCATTGACGTATCGTTGCACATTCAAGCCTCCTTAAATGTGCACCAATTGACTCCTTCCATTGTAACTGATCATTCCCCACACCATTGCACCTCCACCACCATGCGACAGAGCTTCATCAATGCAATTTTGGGCAAAACGTTCATTTCGCCTATGGTAGACCCTACGTCATCTATCATGACGCTGCAACAAAAAGAAAGATTCGTCACTAAACCAGACATGTCTCCAATGATTGTCAGCTGCCCAGGGACGATGCTAGCAAAGGCGGCGCATAAGAACAGGTCCTCGGTGAGGTCGTTGTGCCCAAAGTCCAGCATCATGTAGTCTATTCCGTACAGTTTGATCAGACACATGACGTCCTGCAGGCAATGACTGGCAGTTGAGGAAGCTGTTGTAAACCTGTCTCTGAGGTGATGAAGCCGAATAAAGCAATCCTCCGCTACTGTTGTCACTCTGTGTCGTCCACTGCGATGCCGGTCTTCAACTGAGCCAGTGGCTTGGAACTGGTGCCAAAGTTGACTGATGGTACTCTGATGCACGTTTAAATGCCTGGCAACCTGACTTTGACTTTTGCCTGCATGCAGTAGGCCAATAGCAATGTTCCTTAAATTTATCGAAAGAGACGCCATAAATGTCTGCTTGAAAATGAACTGAATTTTTTGTGTGTAGCGTTATCCTTTTATAGGGTTTCAGTTGCGTAGTCAGTGAATAGTGTTCACCCCAAAATTTGTTGCTTTCACATGCGCGCAACATGAGCTGTGGTCAAAAATTGAATCATAAACACTATTGACCACTGCGTTGTAACGATTACAAAAATGAACGCAATTCAGGTCAACACGTGCATTTGACACTGTAAAGAACATTTGAGGCTGGTTTTTATATACCCCAGCACCAAATTTTACTTACAAACTCATAAAAATGCGCCCTCGGATAGCTATGCGTTTCTTTTTTTCAACAGTATAGTTTCAGGGGTTCTATAAGAAGGCAAAATATGAGGACAAATGCTTCAAAAATGGCACAGCTTCAGATGTGACTAAGGGCTTGCAATCTCATCATGTAAAACAGCCCACTTGAGAAATCATCAACACAAATGCTGTGATTGTCCCATGCTTCTTAAGAAGCATAGAAGGTACAATCCTTCATTCATGAGGAAATAAATGTATGAAACACTCTTTTACTGATAGTTGTAAAACAGGTTCTGCACTTAGCTACCCCTTTCCACAGACCATGTCTCCAGACAACAGTTAGACTGGTAGCATGTGTCTTATTGAATGTGCTACTGTTCCCACTTTAACTACAGGTCATGCTAGATTACAGACAAGTGTATCAAAGATATCAGTATCAATATTTTCTATGTGGTAGTTTAAGCTATAAGATCTCTTAGTGCTTGATTTCACTATGACTACTTTTTAAGCCCTCCTCCAATAAATTAGCTATAGAAGAAAACAGTGTTACAGAATGATCCAGAAGATCCATAGGGTGGCAAACATCTTGAAGTAACACAATAAAAACAGCACACAAGCTTACATAATATGCACCAGCATTCAGCTTCAACCGCTTAAAAAAGAAGCTTATTTACATGTGTACCTTCATTTCCTGATATATCTGACTGTTTTTCTTTATGCTCTCCTAATCTCTTCCTGCTAATGCCTGTAACTGTCTGGGAATTAATGTCTGAATCTTTAGAGAAGCCATTCCAATAACACTCCTGGATGACATGCAATACAAAATCATAGGTTATGTAAAGGATTTTTTACAATCATTACCAATCAATACTGTTATTACAAGGTTCAATTTTGAGACTAACAACAAACTGAAGTGTTTGAAGTATGTTTGCATACACAACAAAGACTTCAGTAAAAACCTGGAAATAAATTATCAGTGTCCACAAAGTTGATGTATAAATGTGCCTGACATTGATGATTCTGAGTCTTGCTACCTGATCTGCATATGATTTTGCTATTCAAATGTGTTTGTTCTTCCATGAGTTTGTTTATTTAAAGCTTCTTTTACATGGTTTAGCATTACTGAGGTCAGAATTTTGTTTAGCCATTTGTGATAAAAGAGGTTACTGGTATTATTAATTAGGGGTAATGTGACGTAATGTTTTAATAAGAGTGGCAGATGTTGATAGTGTAGAAGACTAGACATGTAAATTTAGCCTAGACAGGTATATCCCAGTCTCGGAGAAGAGCATTGGTGTAAGGATGGCACAGGTATAGCTATAGCTGTAAAGAGCACACGTCTGGATGGAATTAGTATAGATCAAGAGCTCTAGAGTGCTACTGTCACCTAACTATACTGTGACAACAATAATACAGCAAAATATAACTGTCAACAATAAGAAATTGACAAGTCATAAAATTACAATTTACTGAATTATTTATTAATGTACATCTAGTTTCTTATTTCTCTTTTGAAAATTGGAAGATCTCAATTAAAATGAAAAATACAAAAATCAACAATATTTATAACTTTTTACATAAAGTTCATTCTACATTAATCCTAAAGTCTTTTGCCTGCACTGGGGTAACACAGATTGCACTTTTCATCACTACACGGTCTCTTTTGGGATCTCATAGAAGGTTTTGGAATATTAACACTTAGAACTTAGCTTTACAGTCCTGGACAATGTCTGGTAACACACGAGTGTAGTTGGAATACAGCTTCTTGGATCTTATGTTTGGCTAGCCAAGGAATGATGGAGCCAAAACACTTGAACTCCGTCACACACAGTATACGTTGAGTGGATGGTAGTTTCAGATCAGACTGTTCCAAACTAGACCAGTAAACCTGCAAAATATGTAGCATGTGGCTAGTCCTTGTGTGGTGATTTCTCACAGGTCTGAGTGTTGTGAGGTGATGTGTTCAGTGTATGCTTATATAGGTATGGCATAAGTTCTGGTTCAATGGCAGTGTATAGGCAATGACAAGTCTAAGTGATTACATTTTCAAAAATACATAATACAATTTCTGTACACAATCATGATGCTGCAGTTTCTTTCTACAGTCAGTTTGAAGTGCAGTCATCAATAAAACAATGTTATACAACATAGGCCTTCCCTTAGTTCTGCCTTTCCATTCCTGCGCGTCTCTGTTATGCATCGTGGTCCTTGCCTCATTCTCCATTTTGAATTCAAATGTTGTCTCGCAGTTTAATTTAATTATCAAACCTGTAAAAGAAGTATTTACATACATTTATACATATATATTCGTAATATTACATACCCCTTTTAGGATAAATCAGAAGTAGAACTGACTGAAGGCTTGGCAAAAGTTCAAACTGCCAGGAATAACAAATAGGAATGCTCTTGCTCAGGTGTTGATCCTTCTGCCTTCAAATTCGTCCCTCTTCCGAGGTTTTAAATTTGCGTGTGTACACTGTCTGCCATGGTTCCTCTCTATTTATACACAGCCAGCGAGCGAACGAGAAAGCATCTCACGCCTGCTGCTAAATTGTTAGTTCCAACCAGCTCACGCAGCGGTTTTGTGTTTTTTTAATTTCATCCTCCTTTTCATTCCTTCTATCTTTTGTATGGATCACGTATGTTGATACCTTACTTTAATTGTATCATCAACAGCTTCTTTCCCTCCAATAATTTCCTCTATTGGGTTGGTCTTACAATTTATATAATTTTTCAAAGTGGCTTAACTTGAAAAAATATGATGAAGTTGTGTGTTCTCAAGCTTCTATCTTCTTTTTGCAACAACGGTGTAATTAGTTGTTTGAAACAAAATAAATGTGGACTTCTCCGCTCCTAATGGTACTATTATCAACTCTTTCTGATCATCCCTTCGTTTTATATGAATTTTATTCGTTAGCCATCAAAAACAAATATCGCTTCGTTTATGTAGCCAGTACACAGCGCTAGAAAATGATAGAGAGAGGCACTCACGTCCACTCGGTTTAAAATTATCACCAACCAAGAATTTGTCTTGCGTATTTTTTTCTCACCACGCGACAGGTAAACAGAGTGAGGACAAGCTGTGTAAGTTCCCTGAGTCTAATTGTTGATGATTCTCAGAGTCCCTATCCGCCACCTCTCAGATCTCAATCTGTTTAAAATAGGCTCTGTGATGTTGTGTGGCTGAGTGTGTCTAGGGTAATGTATTTAATATAAGGACGAAATAAAATGTAAACAGAACTGTAACACAATAATATTCAAGTGAGTAAGACGTTTGTTAAAGTTTAGGTAATTATCTTACAATTTAATTTCCCTGTACCTCACTTTTCTGGGACAGGGATTGTCAAAATCAATAAATTTGTTTATATACATGATTTAAAATAAATAACTGGAACTCTGTCCAAGTCTCTTGTTTCTATGAATAAAGATCACTGTAAGAAGTCCACCCACTGATCTGTCTATCTGCTTGTACATATCACTGTTAATATGTTGGACAGATTGTCTTCTACATCATCTCAAGGTGAGTTCATTATTTATTATTATTATGGTTGAGGTGGAATAAATTGATGTTACACTCTCAGTGCCGGTCTAACGGACTTATCTTATAAAATTGGTGACAACTGTTGGCCCTTGGGTTCTCATATGCATTCAACTGGCTTTAGAGCTGAAGAAATGGGGTAGCTGCTGCAACAAGGCTGAGCGTTCCTCCCAAACTTTCTTCCCTCACCCGGTTTCCTGCCACCAATAGGTATGCTGGTATATGACCTGTAATGAGAGGAAAATGCCCTCCCCATATAGATCTCATCTAATATTTAATTCCACACACAAACACGGGGATAACTCACCCTGATCAGCTATGTGTGCTGATCATTGCACCAATCTGTATCTTTCACTGCTGTGTAAACATTCTTCTTCAGTGATAGTACATAGCTCTTGTTTCCTCCTCCAAGAAGTCTCTTCCATACAATAGATAGGGGGGTACAATACATAGCTTGTGATCCCTTAATATCTCTTTACAACATCCTATACAGGGCTTGTCGTTCATACAATAGATAGGGTGTGCTTAACCTAGCACTGAAACCTGTGGATAAATTCTTTCTAACATTCTCTACATGATTTTACATAATATTTAAACATTTATGGCACCAATATCCCTTCTGGGTTACTGCATTGGCATGCGCAAAATTTGTAAGCCACTAGCAAATATTTTATGCCTTTCTTTCACTCCGAAAGACTGCATTCCTATTTTGGCTATCGTAACACAAATTGTGGCCTGCATGTTAATTAAATCAATACAATTACTTATTGTGCCTTACCCTCAAACAAGAATATCACATATCATAAGCTTGACTTTGGCAGTTAATGGGTTCTACTACTGCTTAAAGTGTCCAGACGGTGAAAGCTTTGGTCACAAAGGCTCTCCCTCTGATGTCAGCTTTAGATAGTTTTAATTTCAAATGGCGGTTGTTGCCAGCGAAATGTTAATTTTATTGCCCCAAGCTACTCTATGCCTTAACCAATCAGAACGCGTGTCAAGAAATTTCTAACTTTTCTCACGCAACCAAATTGAGCAGTTTATAAGTCCGTTTGTTTGTCTGCACCTCTACACCTCACGGTAGAAGGGGAACGACTAAGTAAGTAAGTAAGTTGTTTGTCTGTCTCAATTTTTATTTATACAATATCTTTGTTATTAATGGGTCAATTTTTAATATTAAAAGTGATTATTAAAAGGACAACTGTCCTCTATCTTCCTATATAGGTTTCCTTTACCCATTTATCCCCGTTTTCATCTTGGTAATTTTTTTCTAATATATAGTGCTCTGTTCACTGAACTAAGATATTAATAAAATAATTTTCTAAGGCCAGATAATTTATTATAAGGGAAAATTGTATGATATATATAATAAACAATATTAGCGCCACCCTTCAATACATCCCTGTTATTTATAAAGAAATAAATTATCTAAGTTTCTTTTCAAACGCACAAGTTAGGCGTGATTTCCATTGTAATACACCTTCTCTCTTCCCTATTAAAACAAGGTAACAAGTTTGTTCGTGGCCAAGCTTTACAGCTTTTGTCATAAATATTGGGAAGGGTCGCGCGTGTGCATGTGTGTTTGGGGGATGGGGGGGGGGGGTGTGGTATTTTTACGCTTGGCATCAGAAAATTAAAATTCTTTATTTTAAATGTTAGCGGTTGATTTGATGATGGCCTTGAGACCAAGGTCAAACATGGAATTTATTTATAGATTTTTAACTTTAATAGGGGAAAATTCAAATTATTTTGTCCAAGTTTTAGCGGTAGGTTTGACCTTGCCCTTGGCAATTTTTCAAATATAGTAGTGGTTTATAGGTTTTGAATTTACATTACTAGATTTTTGAATCGGGGAAATTTGAGCGGGTGTTACATGGAGTTACTTTACTAGACCATTGCCAAGGTTTGTCTTTACAGTTGATGTAAATAATCACATTGAAATTCTTAAGTAATTGAAATGTAACAAGCTGGCAAGGAAGAGAAACAAAGAAAAACAACACTGCAAAAAATTGTGCTATGTTTAGGACATAAGAGAGGTAGAGGAAAAAAAAAACGGGGAAGGGAAATGGAGACAGACATGAAATGTATGCAAAGACATGGAAAAACAACTGAACAGATGGCATAGGACAGGAATACTTGATCTGAATTTGTTGAAAGCCTCTCACTCATTTCCTTTTCTAATTCAATTATAGCTAAATATAGCTTGACATTTGTTAGGCCCTATTTATTTCTTCAGTAAGAATGAAACTTTTTTTTTTCTAGTACTAGCACATGGCCACTACTACAGTCTGCTCCTGGCTCAGTTTCCACAGATAACAACCATTTTTTAAATTTCCTGTATACCAGTATGCAGCTGATTTCTTTGTCTTCTTCTTGCGATCACATCTTTGATGTTTGCACCATCAGATAGTTCTCATGATGAATTCAACCATTGTCTGGAGCTTCTCTTTAGTTTGAGTTTAGTGTTGAGTCATTGGGCCAGTATATCTTTCTTAACTGTTCATACAGAGTATATCCACATGTGCACAGTGGTGAAGCAGACAATCACAGCTTGTACATGTGTTTATTCAGTTTGTTATGATCTGTCCCTGCTGGTCAAGAGTGTGGTAGTCGTCATTGGGTTGATTCTGTTCTCTTCTGATAGCCTGAATAGCTCTCTTTTTCTCAAAGTATGTGATTTCATTATCTTCTTGTTCACATTCTCCTCCATTTTTGGAAAGTTTATCTGCCTTTTCATTTCCACGTACACCACATTGGGATGGTACCCACTGAAGTATGGTTCACTTTTTGGCAGCTACCTTGCTAAGTTCATTTCTCAGATGCAGGATTTTACCACACTTGAGAACTTGCAGTAGACAGTGCATCTGTGAGGATGACTACCTGGTGGCAGTCCGAGTTGGTGTTATAAATCATTTTTCAGCTTGCTCTAGAGCTTGAACCTCAGCTGAATAGTTGGAACAGAATTTACCAATGGGAATATGCCTAGTCTCAGAGTGGTTGTCAGGATATGAGATAAAGATACAGGTGCCTCCATTCTTAATGGCATTTGTTGCTGATCCAACCATGTAGGCAGGTATCCATGATTGTTCGGGATAGCTTTCTTGGATCATACTCAATGTAGCAGTTTTTTTTTTTTTTTTAAATTCTGCGCTGAAGTCGGCCAAAAGGCAGAAAGATCACAGCTTCACTGTAAATGGACACAACACAACCAAGGTCCTTTTCAGGATCAATGAAGAAAAAGAAGATATCCAATTGTGAGATCACTGATTGATGTATTAATTTGGAGGGTACTGCTGGCCTGTTTCCATGGTACAGGGTACAGGGTGGGCTTCAGTGGTGTTGTCTTCATGGATAGGTCTTCTTGATGCCATCTTCTAAGTCTTTTTCAATGATGGAAAAAGCTGCTACATTTTAGACATCCCAATGCCAGATCATCTAGTCTTCCCTTCATTGGGTGCATTGGCATACTGTTGTACTTTTTCATCTGGATCATGCGTTTTGTATCTTTTCTATAGGACAATGTCTGTAATCTAGCAGCTTTCTGCATCTCTGATATCGGCGAAGTTTTCAAGGCTCATTAGCTGATTTGATTTTAAGCATTGTCTTTTAATAGGTTTTCACTTATCAAAAGGTGTCTTGTGTTGTAAGCAGTGCATGATCATTGAAGAAATTGGGTTTCTCTGACAGAGGGTTCCTTCAAATTATTGTTGTGCAGGCTTTATAAAAGAAGTAAAAAGCACTGTGAAGGATGTCAGAGCAAAAAGTGTGATGTCGGAGGGAGACTCAAAGTTGGCCAAGTCGATAGAAGGACTAGATGTCTATTTTATGTGTACTTTATTAATAACGTTCAAGACTGAAATCCCAAAGCAGGCAGGGCCTCCCATTTATCAGTGGGATAATTAGTCAAATTTCAGGCTGTAACAATGTAACTGCTGTTTATGAAACTGGGCACAATAATGGAAATATGTGCAGTACAAGTAACTAGGGTCATGAAAGAAGGTACTGGATATGTGATGTCAGAAGTAATACCTGAAATGCTCTGAAAATATTTTCTGTTGGATTTATTATGTCAAATTAAACCTTGGATTTATTCTCTCAATTTATGTTGTGTGAATCTGTATGTCAGCCCAGAATCATAAAATATAAGCTGTCAGGGTTACACAACACCTTGCATACTGTTAGAAACCTTGTGTTTCCTGTTATCATATGTTGTGTTCTTGCATACTATATGTTTGCCACCTCTTTAACTTTTTTTCTTTTCCTTGCCACTACTTCCACTTTTTTCATTACTAACTTTCCCACAGGCTTCAAACGCAAAGCGGTCTCATGAGATCTGAACAGGGCATAGCCACACCACATTCATTAGAAAATGTGACTGATCCTTCTTTCTTGTTTATTTCATTCAGAATAAATTATTATGTGGCAGTCAGAATAAAATTAACCTGCTCTAGTATATCGCATTTCATAGTTTTTTATTTTCTTGATTATAAGTCTGCTATTATTCGAGGCAACAGCTCTGGTTAATATGTCTAGCCTGAGACTGATTTTACATGAGCATCCCTTTGTTCCCTGTACAATGGCAGGTGTCCTCTCACCATTCAGGCAGATACTCGCCAATTTTGGAGGTACCATTAGAGCTGGGTCGGCTCAGGAGCCATTCAGGTTATTCCAGTCCCTGGTCGATGAAACTTTTTCAAATGTCTTCACCAGGGCCTAACCCGAACAGCAGTGGAGAAGGGAAAGGGTAATGCACCTCAATCTTGTCTCCTGTCAAGTCACAATGTTTTAAAGATGTTTTATATAGGCAGTTGCCCCAATCCCCCCTACCTTTCTAAGATTTGGTGAAACCTCCTAACCTTCAATGTGTGATCAGTAAAATAAAAAATAAACCACCTACAACTCAATTCCTGCTTTTCACCTACATTTACATTTGAGACAATTGTTTTAATATTCTTTGGTGCCTTGTAAACACTGAGTTTCTTACAAGTCATGAACTTTAGTTAACTGTATACAATTAAGCTAGAATTTTAGATTAACAAATACCTTGTATAGACCACCATAAATTCTGAAAAAGATCACTTAAAACTGTCCAAAATAAATTCTATATGGGTGCAGCATATTGCAATATAAATTGTTCTTCTTTGAGCATTAACAGTATACCATACATCCAAGCCACAATGTTATTAAAGCTTTTAAACAATGTTACAAATATGGTACATACCTTAACATCTGTTTCCTGCTTTATTTCTGCAAACAGACTTGTGTCATTAGCTGCCACATTTCTTCCAGCCTGAAAGCAATGAACTGTATTAGATGTACTACTGCAGGTATCACATTAAGAAAATAAAGTCATAATAAAAATATATTACACTAACACTTGAATACCATCAACACCAAGCAATAATTATTGTCAAATAGTGAGGCTTAATGCAGCTGCAATAGCCATAAACTTGCTTGTTGTATCTTAATCAAGATCATCCCTGTAATTTTTCTGTTATTTACCCATATACAAATATGTCTGCTCATGGAAGCTACGACAGAAGAACTTGAGTTAAAGATTTAGGACCTTCAGAATGATGTTTTAAAATCTCATTTATATGATAATGAATTTCTGGAATAATTTTTACCAAAAAAGTTAATTTTTAAAAAGATTACAGTGGATCACTGATGCTGATATGGATGATTGCACAACTATAAATAGTTGGTCAGTGACATACTGCGCCAAAGATCATACTAAATACACGTTTGTTTTGACTCAAATAATTTAAAGATCAATTTAGTTTTTTTAACCCTGATTATTTCTTATACAGGTGTGTAACCCATAATCTGAACATCCAAAAACCAAGATATACTGACAACTGAAAAGTGTTTTGGTTGACATTTGGGCTACTTTTAAGTTCCCCCCCCCCCCCCCAAAAAAAATGATTATTATTTTTAACTGGTATGCAGGGTACTGAACACACATAATGTTCAGTTTATTACATTTCATCCTCTTGAAGCACAAGCGCAGTATAAGCTGGTGTATGCACTATAATGTGATATACATTTTCAAACACAACTATTTAGTTGTGTCTAAGCACCACTTTCAGCCATGTGTGAATATTTCTGCGCTCATTTTGTCATTTTGTGTGGATATTTGTGAGCTAATTTCGTGACTTAAACTTTGTGAGTTTAATTTCATTGTGAAAATGTTGAAAAGAGCTGCAGATACTCATAGTAATGGGATTAAGAAAAGAAAGCATTAGTCATTATTGATAGCGCAGAAGGTAGAGTTATTGCTGAAGCTTTATCGTGGTGCTCTGAGCATCATCTTACTGAAGAATATGGAGTAGGAACTACCACAGCATATGACATAAGGAAAATAAGACAAGTTGCTGAAGTTTTACATGCACAGAGGAAAAAATAAAGTTTTGGCAGTTTATGGAATTTAGGAAAGACTGCTTAGATAGAAACCATAGTTTATGAGACAGATGACACTGGGTAAAATCTACAGTAAGGCCATCTGTCTTACTGCCTATTCATGAGCTGAAAATCCTGTTCTGATCCATCAACAGATGTCTGACGCCAAGCTGATAACAGTGATTAGAGCATTGAATGTACATGTGCAGGTATTTAACAAAGTTTATGTTTGAAGTTTTAAAAAAATATTTTTCTGATAAATAAATTGTACTACATTATTTAAGTGGAGCAATTTTTTGGCTACTTCGAGTGATATTTTGGGCAACTTTGGGCTACTTCTGGTGATATTTTGGGCGTATTCTGAAAACCAAAACATGCCCCCCCCATCCCCATCCCTGAGCATTTTGTTGGATTCTGGGTGTTGAGATCTGTTTCGGTGTGTGAAGTAGCTTGGATATTTTGTTTATTTTGTAACCAAGTTATTGCACCTCAAAACACCCTCTCAACTTTGAATACATGTTCACATGCCATTGTTCTAGATGATTGTTGATGTTTTAACACAGATGAGAAGGGCTCATAGTAGTGTTCATAAATAGTCATGACATGATGGCTCATGAATCCGTGCATTAAAAACTGTTCACAATGATCATGTATTTTTTACGACGTTGGTAGAACAAAGGGACAGTCAGTGTGATTTTCGATTTTGAGTGAGCTAGAGGCGTATTGCCCTCTGGAGGTGTGTGTATGTGTATTGCCCATGCTATTCTATTCATGTATGTGGAATAATTATTAATTATGTATATCTCAACATGAGAATTCTATTGAAGTTTGATAAATACATGTAAGCTCAAGGTAGGAGCTGTGTAATTTACCCAGTGATGGCTGATTGCAGAATGTATGTCCTTCAGAGAACAGTTAAATATAAATGAAGTACATTATCTTCATTGAAACCACAGGTTCTTATTGTATGGGCATGTCTGGTGACCGACCTATTAACTACGAGAGTGTATCCACCCATGAACAGTGGCTCATGTAGCCAAGCCGTTATTTACAAGTAGATAACAGTCTTACATGTGCTATCTACAAAAAATTCATTACACATTTTCCTAGAAATCACAAGTAGGATTCCTGAAGTGCCAAACGTTTATATTGGCTAACATTGACATATATCTTGTAAACTGTTTTGGAATGTGTTGTATGAAGAAGTATCTTGCGTTACATGAAAATATTGTAGAAATCGTGTATGCCAGGCGTCCAAGAACATTCTATCTAAGTGCGGTGTTGCAGATGTGTTGTGCAGT
The DNA here is from genome assembly GCA_024509875.1 of Oreohelix idahoensis. Classification (NCBI taxonomy): domain Eukaryota; kingdom Metazoa; phylum Mollusca; class Gastropoda; order Stylommatophora; family Oreohelicidae; genus Oreohelix; species Oreohelix idahoensis. The sequence goes on from JAMPIV010001882.1 coordinate 261,605, forward strand.
CTGTAATATTGCCTAGTTTCACAGAACACCCCCTAACACACCATCAAGTCAAGAGAAGCCATCACCAAACAACAAGAAGCCCTACAGACCACTCACTAATACAACAGGGGAAGATTCACACCCCCTTCTCAACATTAAAGTGTAGTAAAGAACCCTGTGACATTAGTGGAGATACTCTATCCCACTTAATCATTGTCTGCAACACTGGGTTACCAACCTGTATTGTTAAATGTGTTACTCAGCCTTTTATATACTCTACATTATAGTTTTTCTAAAATATACCTTTTTTTAATGAGTGAGGGTGGTAAACCATAAGTCAGAAGAGTTCAGGACCACCACTGGTGTAAGACAAGGTGATATCCTGTCACCTCATCTTTTCAAACTCCTCATGGACCATGTCATCAAATCATGTAAGGACAGGACCAACAAGTATTCAGTGGGGTACTGGAAGACGAAATGAGTCTGTATTTCAGAGCTAGCATTAGTTGACAATGTTGCCCCGATTGCTAAATCAGAGGCACATCTTCAACCCAACCTGCAAGTCTGGAAGGAAGAGCTGGAAATGAGATGGTTGGTCATCAGCAGCTCCAAAAAATAAAAACCATGGTGACATCACAAGTGGAAAGAAGGCATCAGATTAAGCTAGGAGAACAGATCCTGGAGCAGGTCAACCAGTTTAATTACATCAAAGCTGTTATAGACTGAAAGTGAGACATCAAAGAAGAGTTAGCTACCTGAAGAGCAGCAGCTGGGAGATTTGTTCAGATTTTTTTTTTGGTTATCTAAAGGCACATGTAATGCAGCATAAAGAAGAACTGCCTAACAAGTGAGGTAGTCTTAGTAGGTTTTCTAGAACTGATTATGCAAAAAAACCAATAATGCAGCATAATAGTGAGACACATTACAAATATGATGTCAGTGGAGCAGAATTTTGTCAAAGTGATAACAAGGTGGCACATGCAGAAGGAGAATCTTACATGTATGATGAAAACCAAAGATTTTTAAACAAAATTTAGCAAGCAAGAAAGAAGATGGTTGTATAACGTCCCACCTATATTCCAGTCTTGACATATGGATGCGAGCCATGGGCAATGACTACAATCCACAAAAAAGCCAGATTCAAATCTTAGAAATGAGATATCTGAGGGAGATGGTAAAGTGACAAGAACAGATATGGTAAATAACCAGAGGATATGGCAAGGCCTCAAAACCCAGCCACTGCAGACTCAAGTAGAACAGCCCAACTGCGATTATTTAGCCCTGTCTGCAGAATGGAAGATTGGCTACCATGACAAGTATGGGAAACTAAACGCCAGGGACGACTCCACTGGGAGGACAACATTAAACAATCTTAGAACAACTGAGGACTGGACTGGAGCCAGGCCAGAAAGAAGACAGCTGATAGGATAGTATGGCGCTCCCTCCTCCAAACCTCTACACCTCATGGCAGAAGAGGGATGACTAAGTAAGTAAGCAATAAGTGAGTCACAAAAATTGGTTGTTGCTCTTCACCCTATTAGTTAATATAAAATGTGCATATGGTGCCATAAAGGTTGAGGACCCTTGTTATAGAGATTTGCTTTTTTTTAAAATAAACAATGTCACTTTCCATTTCTGCCCTTTTCCCCACCCTCATTTCCAATATTTCTGTGACCCACAGTTCCTATCTCTCCCTTGGGTCCACATCTGTTTAATACCTTTCACACTAGCAGTTAACAAACCCTAACCTTAAAATAACTTCTCAAATTAAAAAAAGAAAATGAGAATAAAAATGACAGAACACTCTTGGCTCACTCTCACTGCCCAGAGATATGAGTAAATCACAGTTAGACAAGATTTTAACTCTTAGACAGGTGCAATGCTAACAGTGTTGGTTCGTTTATACACCTGTACTTCAGCAATGATGACAGAAAAGAATTAAGTTATTAATAATAATTTAGAAATTCTTCCTTTTAATCTAGTTCAGGAGTTTGCAACTGGTCAATCATAATTTTTCAGTAGATGACAGGCGATGACTCAGTAGATCTTTAGGTGATGAAGGAAATGAAAATAACAGGAAGAAAAACAAAAAAGGAATGATAATTCTAGACTAACTCTTCTTCTTCTTTGATCCTTAGCCACCGACCATCAAAGCAGTCAGTGGCCATTACGTCTGGTGGCGTCTTGTAGGGCAACAACAAATTGATTCCACTTTGCTCGGTTGGCAGCCATCCTTCGTACAGTGCCCCAACTCTGGTTCATTCTTTGCATCTCAGCATCCACAGTCCTCCACCAAGTTGTTTTTGGTCGGCCTCTCCTTTGTTTTCCTTCAGGGGTCCATAGCATAGCTGTTCTTGTGATGGCATTGGGGTCTCTTCTAAGGACATGGCCAACCCAGCTCCAGCGTCTGCCAGCTATGATGGTGTGCATGTCCTCTTGCTTGCTCCGAGTAAGCAGATCTTGGTTGGTGATGGTATTCGGCCAAAAGATTCGGAGAATTTTCCTTAGGCCTGTTGTGTGAAAAGAGGACAATTTTGACATTTCCTTCTCTGTAACTCTCCAGCTCTCCACACCATAGAGAAGCACAGAAAGCACACAGCTCTGATATAATCCTAATTTTGTGCTTGTGCTGTACTGATAGGACTTCCAGATGTTGTTTAGACTAAAAAACGCTGTTCTTGCTTTCTTCATTCTGTTGTTGATGTCTTTGCTTGCTCCGCCGTCTGGTGTTACTATCAAGAAAGTTGAGGGGAACTGCGGTAAGACGTAGAGTACAATGGAAGGGTTTGAAAAAAAATCGAAAAAAGGCCACGCTGTCCATCAGCGGACAGCAATAGTGATATGATTTTGATGCCTTGCCTTCAGGGAAGTACCTAGGTTTTATTTTTATATTTATTTAAGTTCTTATGTGTCCTATCTAGCCTTCACTTTCTTTCCTTTCCTGACGAAAGCCTTGTGGTTGTAACATAGACTATTTTCTTTGTCTTTTGTCCTCGTAAGACGAATCACCTTTTTTCGATTTTTTTTTTCAAACCCATCCTGGTGTTACTATGCATCCTAGGTATGTGAAGCCATCTGTCTGTTCCAGTTGCTGATTCCTTACTGATATGGGCTCAGGGTTGCTCACATTGAGCGTCATGACCTCTGTCTTCTTTAGGTTGATGTTCAAGCCCACCTGCTGGCTATACTTATTAAGTCTATCCGTTTATTCCTGGATGTGTTGTTGTGAATGTGCTAGCAGTGCAATATCATCTGCATATTCCAGATCTTCCAATGTAGAAAATGTAGTCCACCATGTTATTCCTCTTGGATTGCCCTCTGTTGTCTGGCGCATCACCCAGTCTATGACTGTTAAAATTAGAGTGGTTGATAAGGGGCATCCCTGTTGTACTCCTGTCTTCACTTCAAAGGTTAGGTTGCTCTGCCCAATGCTTCACATAAAGTTGGCATAAAGGCTTTTTATGACGGACACTAAGCAGCTTGGAATTCCATAAGCCCTCAGTATTTTCCATAAACTGTCCCTATGTATACTGTCAAAAGCCTTTTCAAAATCAACGAAATTAATGTACAGCTGAGCCCTCATCTATAATGTTCCTGAGGGTAAATATATGATCTACACATCTTCTGTTCTTTCTAAATCCTGCTTGTTCTTTCCTCAGTTTGTGGTCTACTGCTTTTGAGATTCTCTGTATAATTACCCTGCCTAGTATTTTGCTGGGAACTGAGAGAAGAGTTATTCCTCTCCAATTATTGCAGTCTGCAAGATCTCCCTTCTTGAGCAATTTGACAATTATTCCTTTTCTCCACTCTGTTGGTGTTGTCCCTGTTTTCCAGACTTGTGCAAATAGTGGTTCTAATAGTTCTGCTGCTAGCTCTGGATCTGTCTTAAATAGCTCTGCATTTAAGTTATCATGACCAGGAGCTTTTCAATTTTTTAACCCTTTGATTGCTGTGATGATTTCTTCTTTTTGTGGGATGTCTGTATTAACATCTAGATCATTTTCAGCCTCAGGAACATTCAATTGTGTCTCTGGTGGTTCCTTATTCAGAGTTTCTCTGAAATGCTCTGCCCATCTTGTTTCCTGTCTCTCTAATGTCAATGTGAGATTTCCGTGCTTATCTCTTACTAATGTAATATTGTTTGCACCTCATTTTCCACTGATGACTTAAGTTATTTTGTATACTGTGCTTTGTTCATTTTTCAGTGCTGCCTCTTCTGCCTGTCTTGCAAGGTCATCCAGAAATGTCCTTTTGTTAGAACGGGTTTGATGTTTAACTTCCTTGTCCAGCTGACTGTACTGTTCACTGTACATTGCCTTTAACATGAGAGACTTAGCTTCTGTTTTCTTTTTTTTCATTTCCTTTCTCTTTGCTATGGTGTTTAGCATATCTGGTGTTATCCAGTCTTGGCTCTTTCTTTCCTGGAATCCCAAGCATGACTTGCTGCTTTCCTTGTAAATTGTTGAGATGGTGTTGAATCTCTGGTCAACATCATCAGTCTCTGTTCTTTCCTGGCTTTTGATAATCTCATATCTTCTCTTTACGTCGACCATGAAAGCTTTTCTGGTGAGGGGATTCTTCAGTTTCATGATGTTGTATCTTTTCTGTTTGACTGCAACTGGTCCAGCAGCTCTGAGCTCCTACTAGGTGGTTATCACTTCCTGCATCTGAGCCTCTTCTTACTTTCACATCTTGTAGTGCATGACTCCATCTGCCATTGATCATTATGTGATATATCTGGTTTCTGTCTCATCCGTTTGGTGATTCCCATGTTAACTTGTGCACTTCCTTGTGTGGAAAAAGTGTTCCTCCAATGACCAGGTTGTTAATACTGCAGAAGCTTATTAATTTGTCCCCATTCTCATTTGCTGTTCCACTACCACATTTCCCCATTACTCTTTCGTTATAATTATTGTGTGCTCCCACTTTCAAAATTTAGGTCTCCCATTACTATAATGAGATTGTACTTGGGTGTAGTTTCCATTTCTTTTTGTACCTGTTGATAGAACTCTTTGATCTCTTCATCGCTGTTGTTTGTTGGTGCATAGCATTGTACTCGTATAATTGTGGTGTTGGTGAACCTCCCTCTCAGTCTTGCTCTTATCAGTCTGATGTTGATGGGTTTCCATTGCAGTAAACACCTTTCCATTCCTTTCTTCAGGATAATGGCTACACCTTCATTGTGCTGACCATCCTCTCTGCCAGAATAAAGTACTGTTTTCCCTGTAGCTGTTTTTATTCTTCCCTTACCTCTCCATCTGCTCTCGCTTATTCCCAGGATATGTATCTTGTAGTTCCTCATCTCTGGTGTGATTTGTCTCAGCTTTCCTGCCTCATTCATAGTTCTGACATTCAAAAACCCAATTCTGGTTTCGTGTTTTGCGGTCGAGGCATCCGTTTTCAAGCCAGTGGCTTCCTTTCAGTTTTCACCACAGTCAGTCATATGAGCCTGAGACTCCGGATGTCCGTCCCACAGCAAAGTTTTTCCATTTATTGTTGTTTCCATAACATGTGCCATTTTTTACATAGACAGGAGTGTCAGCCCTTGCTAAAACCCCCAACCTGGAGGACCAGAGTACCAACTTTGTCTGACCCCTACCCACGCAGACCAGTCCAGCTTGGTTGAACCTACCAGGGGGACCAGAAGACGCAGCAATAGAGACCGCAGTCAGCAACTCATAGCTTGACTGCCTGCGTCAGGACCAGCAAACCAGAGCTGGTCAAGACCGTGCTCCACCTCCACGTGGTGGTCCTGGAAACAGTCTGCAGCAGTGCAGGCTGGCTGAGCGAGCACGGATTGCAATGGGAAGGCAAACCCGGTCCTAAAAAATGCCGTGCAGAAGTCAGATGTGTCGACCGAAAGGTGCAGATATCACAGCTACGTTGTAAACAGACACAATGCAACCACCGTCCTTTTCAGGGCAAACAAAGAAGAAGAAGAAGAAGAACCTACCAGGAGTAAATCTCCCACTGGTATAGCTCTGGGGATTGTCAGGGTACACAAGCTGCTATACCGCTACAAGGTATAGGTACCATTGATGGTAGAGACTAACCCTATGGACTCTTAATCTCTCTATTCTATGCAAGCACCCATTTATGAAAGTCTAGCTTTTTTGGTTGTTGTCTTTGTTTTCTCCAGGTTTCAGAGTCATGCCGTACTGACTTGATATTGAACTGAAGATTTGTTTGCTCTCCACATATTTCCCAATGCAATGAAAGATCGTCTAGTTTTTTTGTATTCTTATTTTGATATCACCGTAAGTCCATCCCACTTGGTCTACATTGCTGCCAAGGTTTATGTATGATCTTTAAGGGGCATTTCTTCAAGTGTAATAATGTTATCATTTGTTGCATTTATTATCATTATCTTTATTTTCTCCTTGTGTATATTCAAACCTACTTGCTGTAAACTCACACCAAGCACTTTCATTGTCTTGCGTCTGATTATGGCTATGGGACAGGAGAGCCAGGCTATCTGATAAATCTACATTATCAAGTTGTTTAGTCACTGGATACCATTTCTGTTGACTAAAGTTGTTGGTTGAGGTCAATGTTTTCATAATTCAATCTATAGCCAATAGGAAGAGAAATGGTGACAGGAAGCATCCCTGTCACACTTTATCTCTTATCTCAAATAGTTTTGTAAAACTTTCTCCATGAAGAGCTCTGCACATTGTGTCTTCATGTTTTCTTTATTAAGTTAATGATCTTCAGGGGGACTCTATAATGTCTCACCAATTTCTGAAGTGATTGTCTGTCCACACTGTCAAGTGCATCTTCATAGTCCACAAAAATCTATGTAAAGAGGCAATTTTTATTTCAGACTTTGTTCCACTATTATTCTCAATGTGGCAGTCTGGTCTGTACAGGATCTGTTTTGCTTAAAACCTGTTTGTTTATCTCTCAGCTGTCTATCTATGGACTCTTTTAATTTATCAAAGATGATCCTGTTTAATATTTTTCATGGCACTGATAGTAATATTGTTCGTATGTAATGTGTGTGCTCTCGTAAATCTTAAGCAGCTATACCAGATAACCTTCCTTCCTTCTGCTGGTATTTGATGTAAACATTATTCCTCTGTAATTTGTGAACTCCTGTAAATTTCATATAGGTTAACTTGATCAGCTATCTTTCTTTATGTTTTTTCTTGATGCCATTGTTTATACCAATGTGTCTGTAATCTATAGTGAGAAATCCTGTTTGGGCTTCCCTGCTAGGTACTGGTCTGAACATAGCGGGGTTTACAAGATAACAACTTCCAGCATGAGAATGGAGGTCGGGGCTTTTACTGCAGCCTTAAGGTGGATAACTGAAACTTCATTAACAAAGGATATCATTGTGTCCGACTCTCAGTCCATGCTTCAAAAGGTTCAAAGTGGTTGGTTGCATCGTGAATGGAAAACATTCATAGAAGCTTCCAGTCTACAAGAGCTGGTGTGGATATACTGTCCTGGTCATGCTAGTGTATGTGGTAATGAAAGAGCTGACCAACTAGCATCAATAGCAACCATAGTGGGGACATTATATATGGATAAGAGAGATATACTGAGAGCAATTAATGATTGCCTGTTGGAGAATGACACTGCAATAGATGAATCATCAAGGTTAAGACTGTTGGAATTTGGCATCAGACGTAAAGCTAGTCATACCTGTCAACCTGTACGAATTTTTCGTACAATGTACGTATTTTTGATACTTTTAGCAGTGTACGGCCGTACAGAATCGTTGTACGGATTTTTCTCCCCTCCCCCCCCCCCCCCAAAAAAAAAAAATTTTAAAAAAAAAAAAAAAAATTCTAAAAATATTTTCCAACCCAAGTTTTTTTTAATTTTAAATCAGAAAATATTTTCTAGCCCAGGTTTTTTTTTTAAACCAATTTTTTTATTTTTTATTTCATGAATCTCGGCGTCTGTTTTTAAACTGAGGTCTCTCCCAGCAACCAATCAAATCCGTTTATACCCAACTATTCGGCAAAAACTTTGAATTCGGCCTCAAACACTTTCCGTTTTCAGACGACGTATTTTTAAAGATGCCTGTTATCAGCCACGCGTGCCAAGACACTTCGACGCCATTTTGTTTAAAAAAAGCTAAGTACTTATAACTTGGTTAAATATTGCTGTTGTTTTGCTTTGTTGCAATTTAATCGCTGTCTTAATCTTTCCAGTTATATCTTGCCCTTCAGTATATTTCCGATTAATTAATGTCATAATATTCTGTGTAGGCCCTACATAACTAGGAAAAAAAAGTTTGTTTGCGTTGAGTAGGCCTATTTTATTCCAGCGATCAAGATTCACTGCTTTATTTTTTAATAAGGTGGCGATCTATTACACTGGAAAACAAATGTTGACTTTTTGTGTGTATCTGAGATTAAACCAAGTTACCTTTATGTTGTTTGGGCTGCTGAATATGAAAATGACTGTTAAAACACCAGATTAGCTCTAGTTTTTAAAAATATCTATAAAACAAGTGTTACACATTTGCATATAATAATGCTCATAGCGAAAATGATTCACAGCGACGCCTTTTTGCCTGTCGCTTGTAATGAGTTTCTGGAGCATCTCTCACAAGGGTCAAACAAAAGTCTGCTAGCATTGCTGCATTCCATTTCCCTTGGTACCTTTTTTCGAGATTAGTAATGTCCTGATGAAATCGTTCCCCATGCTCGTCACTGACAGCACCGCAGTTAGCAGGGAAGAAATCCAGATGAGAGGGTAAAAAGTGTAATTTCAAAGATATGGTGCACCCTAATCTCTCGTAGCGCTGCAAGAGGATTTCTACAAGCTCCTGGTAATTGTCAGCCTTATTGTTTCCTAGAAAGTTTTTGCCACTTGCTGGAAAGCATTCCAAGCTAACTTTTCATCATCTGTGAGGATATCATCAAAACGCTGATCTCGGATGAGATGACGTATCTGTGGGCCGACAAATACACCTTCCTTGATTTTGGCTGCACTAAGTCTTGGAAATTTATCACGAAGGTATAAAAATCCTGCCCCATTTCAATCCATGGCCTTTACAAAATTCTTCATTAGTCCAAGTTTGATGTGGAGAGGAGGGACCAAGATCTTGTGGGATTCTACAAGTGGTTCGTTGTGTACATTTTTTTTCCCATTTCAAATGATTGTCGTTGGGGCCAATCCTTTTTCTTGTAGTGAAGAAGTCCTGGCACGGCTGTCCCACAGACAGAGGAAACAGCAAAACTTTGTGTGAACCTGCTGTAGCCCCATCAAGATGGCAATGACCTTCAGATCACCACAAATCTGCCACTTATACTTGTCATAGTTGATGGTGTGTAACAGTTGTTTCATGTTGTTGTACGTTTCTTTCATGTGGACTGCATACCCGAGTGGAACAGATGGTAAAACGTTACCATTATGGAGCAGCACAGCTTTTAAGCTCAACTTGGACGAATCAATGAACAGCCTCCAATCGTTATCTTTGTAGTTGATGTGTAGTGCTGCCATCAGACCCACTATATCAACGCAAGCAATGAAGTTATCTGTCATTTTGAAATATGGAAGCAGATCTTTTTGCCAAGCACGAAACACAGACACATGCACATTCTCTTCTAGAAGATTCCATTGCTGCAGTCTGGACCCCAACAGCTCTGCTTTATTTTTTGGCAATTCCAGATCTCTTACTAGATCATTCAATTCACTCTGGGTAATTTTATGTGGCTGTGCAGACTCTTCAATAGGCACGAAATCAGGATCTCTTGATTTAAATGCTTTCACAGGTGACGGATGTCCACTGGCCTTATTACCTTCTTCATCATCCAGAGTATAAGATTCTGGTGGGTCCGGAACAGGAAGTCCTTCCTCGTGAGGCACTGGCCGCATAGCAGAGGGAATATTCGGATAGGTCACAGGCCGCTTTTTCTTCTTAGAAATACCATGTCCAATTGGAGGAGTCATGCAAAAGTAACAATCATTAAGATGGTTTGTCGGTTCCCTCCACACCATTGGAACTGCAAAACGCATCGATCGTCCTTTTCGGTTCAACCAGCAGCGTAGATTCGTTGCACAGGATTGACAACATATGTGTGGGGACCAATACCGGTCCTGGTCACCGATCTCACAACCAAAACAAAGGCTGTAAGCGTTCTTTATCATCGGTGTAATGGGTCGCCTTTGTGATAGCAAAGTTATTTGTCCGCAAATATAGCAAAAATAATCCGCACTGTTCACACATTCACGAGGCATCTTGAACGACACGTCTGCAATCACAGAATCCACAACACAAATGATGACAAGGAAAAAATGTGGTTGCAAAGACTGCTATAGATTGCTTCATCCAATTGGCGCTCAAGGCTATCCGTCTCGTGGGGAATCACGAGCCAGGGCTATAGAAAAGAGAAGGACTGGGTCATTCGCGCCGGGAAGGTGAAACCACCAACCTATTGACCCCCCCCTCCCGGATCTTGACAACTAGAGCTAATTCACGGTTTTTAAGTTCATATTCGTGATCAGCATGTCTAAATTAGTTAAAAATAGCTACTTTTGTCTCGGATACATTTTGGCTGTTGTCCAGTGTTATCACTGGTGTAGGCTACCAACTTTTAAATAATAATTTTGTAAATTTTTGGTAGTACGTTTTTTCTTCCTAGATTTGATATTCTGTTCATAATTTGGTTATTTTTTTATTTTTTGCTGTTGGCTGTTTGCTTTGCTTGGTTGTATTTTATTTTTGTCGTTCTCTTAATCTTTCAAGTTACGAGTATATTTTGACCATTTAAATATTTCCAATAAATTAATATCATAAAATTTTGTGTAGACCCTACAAAAGTAGGAAAAAAAAAGTTTATTTGCATTGAATAGGCCTACCTACTTTATTCCACCGGTCGAGATTCGCTGCTTTATTTTTTAATAAAGTGGCAATCTATAATCACTGGTCTAGGCTACCAACTCTTAAATAATTTTGTTAATTTTTGGTGCTACGTTTTTCTTCCTAGATTTGATATTCTGTTATAATTTGGTAATTTGTTGTTGTTGTTGTTGTTGTTAGCTGTTTGCTTTGCTTCATAGTATGTTTTTTTTGTCGTTTTCTTAATCTTTCCAGTTATATTTTGATCATTTAAATATTTCCAATAAATTAATGTCATAATATTATGTGTCGGCCCTACATAACTAGAAAAAAAGTTTGTTTGCGTATTTCGCTGCTTTATTTTTCAATAAAAAGATCCACACAGACTGCAGGAGGTCCATGAATGCAGACACACTCACTTCTTTTTTACAGTGTAAGATTAACATTGATACATGCTGTGCAGACATACAGCCACAAATGCAATTCTGCAAAGTGCTAAAAGTGCATGTGTTGATTATAATACAAAACACTGTGCATCGAAAGAATAGTACCTCACGATCACTAACTTTTTTATGTGTAAAGAACAGACTATTAGCATGTTTTATATCACACTAATTCAAATGCTCTGCCATCAATGGTACCTATACCTTGTAGCGGTATGGCAGCTTGTGTACCCTGACAATCCCCAGAGCTATGCCAGTGGGAGTTTTACTCCTGGTAGGTTCAACCATGCTGGACTGGTCTGCGTGGGTAGGGGTCAGACAAAAGCTGGTACCCTGGTCCTCCAGGTTGGGGGTTTTAGCACAGGGCCGACACCCCTGTCTGTGTAAAAAATCACACACGTTACGGAAACAGCAATAAATGGAAATACTTTGATGCGGGACGGACATCCGGAGTCTCAGGCTCGTATGACTGACAGTGGTGAAAGCCGAAAGGAAGCCACTGGCATGAAAACGGATGCCCAGACCGCAAAACACGAAACCAGAATTGGTTTTTGGAATGTCAGAACTATGAACGAGGCAGGAAAGCTGAGACAGATTACAGCAGAGATGAGGAACTACAAACTACATATCCTGGGAATAAGCGAGAGCAGATGGACAGGGATGGGGAGAATAAAAACAGCTACAGGGGAAACAGTACTTTATTCTGGTAGAGAGGACGGTCAGCACAACGAAGGTGTAGCCATTATCCTTAAGAAAGGAATGGAAAGGTCTCTACTGGAATGGAAACCCATTAACAACAGACTAATAAGAGCAAGACTGAGAGGGAGATTCACCAACACCACAATTATACAATGTTATGCACCAACAAATGACAGCGACGAAGAGATCAAGGACGAGTTCTATCAACAGGTACAAAAGGAAATGGAAACTGTACCCAGGTACGATCTTATTATAGTAATGGGAGACCTAAATGCGAAAGTTGGAACACACAATAATTATAACGAAAGAGTAATGGGGAAATGCGGCAGTGGAACAGTAAATGAGAATGGGGACAAATTAATAAGCTTCTGCAGTATTAACAACCTGGTCATCGGAGGAACACTTTTTCAACACAAAGAAGTGCACAAGTTAACATGGGAATCACCAAACGGACGAGACAAAAACCAGATAGATCACATAATGATCAATGGCAGATGGAGACATGCACTACAAGACGTGAAAGTAAGAAGAGGCGCAGATGTGGGAAGTGATCATCACCTAGTAGTAGCAAGACTGAAGGTGAAACTCAGAGCTGCTGGACCAGTTGCAGTCAAACAGAAAAGATACAACATCACGAAACTTAAGGACCCCCTCACCAGAAAAGCGTTTGTGGTCGACGTAAAGAGACGATATCTGATTACCAAAAGCCAGGAAAGAACAGAGACCGACGATGTGGACCAGAAATTCAACACCATCTCAACAATATATAAAGAAAGCAGCAAGTCATGCTTGGGATTCCAGGAAAGAAAGAGCCAAGACTGGATAACACCAGAAACGCTAAACACCATAGCGAAGAGAAAGGAAATGAAAAGGAAGAAAACAGAAGCTAAGTCTCCCAGGTTAAAGGCAATATATAGTGAACAGTACAGTCAGCTGGACAAGGAAGTAAAACGTCAAACCCGTGCTAACAAAAGGACATTTCTGGATGACCTTGCAAGACAGGCAGAAGAGGCAGCACTGAGAAATGAACAAAGCACAGTTTATAAAATAACTAAAGCTATCAGTGGAAAACGAGGTGCAAACAACATAACGTTAGTAAGAGACAAGCAAGGAAATCTCATCACCACAGCACAGGGGCAGGAAACAAGGTGGGCAGAGCACTTCAGAGAAACACTGAATAAGGAACCACCAGAGACTCAGCTGAATGTTCCTGAGGCTGAAAGTGACTTAGACGTAAATACAGACATTCCACGAAAAGAAGAAATTATCACAGCTATCAAAGGGCTAAAAAATGGAAAAGCGCCTGGTCACGACAATCTGAATGCTGAGCTATTCAAGACAGACCCTGAACTAGCAGCAGAACTATTAGAACCACTATTTGCACAAGTCTGGGAAACTGAGACAACACCAACAGAGTGGAGTAAAGGAACAATTGTCAAATTGCCCAAGAAGGGCGACCTTGCAGACTGCAACAACTGGAGAGGAATTACCCTCCTCTCAGTTCCCAGCAAAATACTAGGCAGGATAATCATCCAGAGAATTTCAAAAGCAGTTGACCATAAACTGAGGAAAGAACAAGCGGGCTTCAGAAAGAACAGAAGATGTGCAGATCATATATTTGCCCTCAGGAACATTATAGAGCAGTGCTCAGAATGGCAGAGACAGCTGTACATTAACTTTGTTGATTTTGAAAAGGCTTTCGACAGCATACACAGGGACAGCCTATGGAAAATTCTGAGGGCTTATGGAATTCCCAGCCGCATTGTTTCCATTATAAAAAGCCTCTATTCTAACTTTACGTGCAGTGTTGGATCGAGTAATGTAACTTTCGAAGTGAAAACAGGAGTACGACAGGGATGCCCCTTATCAACAACATTATTTTTGACAGTCATAGATTGGGTGATGCGCCAGACAACAGAGGGCAGTCCAAGAGGAATTAGATGGACAACGTTTTCTACACTGGAAGATTTGGAATATGCAGATGACATTGCACTGCTCGCGCATTCACACCAACACATTCAAGACAAAACTGATAGACTGAATAAGTATGGCCAGCAGGTTGGCCTGAACATCAATCTGAAGAAGACAGAGGTCATGACACTAAATGTGGGCAATCCTGAGCCAATAACAGTAAGGAACCAGAAGTTAGAACAGACAGACACATTTACTTACCTAGGAAGCATAGTAACACCTGACGGCGGAACAAGCAAGGACATTAACAACAGAATGAATAAAGCGAGAACAGCCTTTGCTATTCTCAACAACATTTGGAAGTCTTCCCAGTACAGCACAAACACCAAATTAAGACTGTATGAGAGCTGCGTACTTTCTGTGCTTCTCTATGGTGCGGAATGTTGGAGAGTAACAGAGAAGGAAATGTCGAAACTGTCCTCCTTCCACACAATCTGCCTAAGGAAAATTCTCCGAATCTTTTGGCCAAACACCATCAGCAACCAAGAACTACTTATTCGGAGTAACCAGGAGGACATGCACACCATCATAGCTGGCAGACGCTGGAGTTGGGTTGGCCATGTCCTCAGAAGGGACCCTGATACCATCGCAAGAACAGCTATGCTATGGACCCCCGAGGGAAAGCGAAAGAGAGGCCGACCAAAAACAACTTGGCGGAGAACTGTGGAAGCTGAGATGCAAAGAATGAACCACAGTTGGGGCACTGTACGAAGGATGGCCGCCGACCGAGCAAAGTGGAATCAATTTGTTGCTGCCCTACAAGACGCCACCAGGCGTGATGGCCGCTGACTGCTTTGACGGTTGGCGGTTATGGATCAAAGAAGAAGAAAGAAGAAGAAGAATTCAAATGCTAATACATTTGTATGTGTCAATTCTCGTTTTAAAACTGTATTGTGTATAATTTATTAATATATATTTTGCGTAAGGATTTTTGGGTGTTTGTAAGGATTTTTTTGGTCCGGCGTACAGGTTTTTGTCTCAGGAGGTTGACAGGAATGGCTAGTAGAGATGGGTGTATGAAAAGATGCATCTGTTGTGTTTACAACCAGTGAGCTACAGGAACAGTTAGCATTCACATTCAACATGTACTGATGGAGCACCTATGGGTTTGCCCAGAGGGCAATGATGTCAATTCTTTATAACAATAACAATGTTTTGTGGGAATTTCTTCTCCCTCAAAGATGGTCAGGTATTACTTGTAGCTCTAGATGCTCCATAACAGATGAGGTAGTTCCACCAAAACCCTCTTTAACATAATTCTTCTCTTCTATAGAAGCTGATTCAGTTCATAACTGTACAAGAAGATTTTTTTTCCCTTCCGCTCATTGATGTGTGTGTGTAAGAATCTCTAAACCTTTGACTGAAAAGTCTAACTTGAATGGCAGTAGGGAGGGGAAGTTGTAAGGCACTTCAACCATGCCGGCTGTCAAGTCATAAAGTTTTAAAGATATTTTAGACATGCAACTGCTGCCCCCGGCCCCTCCCATTTTTAATGGAAACCAGCTAACTTCCATTATTTGACCAGTAAAATTAAAAAACCAGTAACTTAAATCCTGCTTTTCTCCTACAATTACAATTGTCACAGAACATTTTCATGAGTATGAATGATGATAGTGATTGGCGTTAAGGGTCACTGAACTGTTGTTAACACTTGGTTAAGTGTAACTCAGGTATTGAGTTCATGTCTGACTTTATGTTAACATGGTGTGACTTGTGCATGCGTTGGGAGAAAGCATGTAGTGAATTCAAGTCTAGTGTGACTGGGTTAGTCTGTGTTTGGCAGCCGAGCGGTACGCTCAAGTCTGTATTTGGAAGCTGAGCTGTAAGCTCGTATTTGTGACTGTATAATTCATATATGGGATTATTATATTAATGATGTGATAGGTGCTATGCATTATCATACAGGCGACGGTTTTTCCGCCTAAGAGTGTTCCAGGAGGAACTTTGTTAATAGGTATGATGTAGACATAATGGTTATGTCATAGGCAACGCTTTTCCCACCTAGAAGTGTTCCTGGTGGAACTATATTTATATTCCTGTTGTAGAGTTCAGTATAGGGCGTTGCTGTGTCTGCCCCAGGAACTACCGTGAAGAAAGGTGACACGTTTCCCGCCTTGGAGCTGGTTTTTGGAATAAATACAGGCAAAGAGTTTTGTACCGCCTGGGAGTAGATTGGCATGCTACCAATCACTAATAAGTGATATACATCTGGATGGTGATTTACATGTGCGAGGAGGGTATACCGTACATATAGGTATTTAGTGCACTGTCTGTGCATGTCAGGGAAGCCAGTCCCTAGTTATTGTAGTGAGTGTTATTTCCTGCAGGCAATGTCAGCCTGGATGTGATGTCAGTATGCTTGCCAATATAAGTGATATTCAGGACACGTATGTGAACGTTTAATAAATGTTATGGAACTGTAACCAGTGGCGTTGGGTTGATTTGTGTGAGCCATTGTTTATCACCATCTTCATACAACCCACATCCCACCATAATATTTGTTCCTGACCAAGCAGGGTACATCATACTGTATTCTGACATCTGGGAACGTCATCGTTTAAACAGTTTCCTGACAGCTGGGGGCTCGTAGAAGGAGTCTTGTGAACGTGGGGGAGCTAGAAGATATCAACCACTTCACCCCTGCATCTATGAATGTAAACATACTGTTACTGTTACACAGTGATGGTGAGCTACGTTCCTGAAGTCAAAATATACTCTCAGCCAATCAACGGAGAGCAAGTCGTGACCTACTGACCAGTTAAAGATACAGCAGTGTTTTCAAGCTGTGTCCTGCTTGAAAGATTTTCGATACGTTGGCGAAATCTGCGCAGGAGAATTATCCTGAAAGAACTGACTGCCCTTTCAATCTTGCTTTGGTTGACGATGTGTGCTGGCAGTTAGAACTACAAGCTGACCTGTCCTACAGATTTGCACTGGCCTGTCAGAGTGTGTCGTTTTGAGTTTCTGCGTCACGTGATGTAGTGTGTGCTGTTTACATCATTTCACGAAGTCACCAGGAAAGATGAGTGTGAACAACTACTACGAACATTCTTCAGCATAGTGGATTGTCAAGTTTACCTGTACTTAAGATACGTAATATTTTTATAAATTTGTATTGATTGTTTGTGTATTCGTTTTTTTTGGTTATCGTCTGTGTAAGTTTCTTTGTGAAGTATGTTTTCATCTGTTTTGCTCAGTTTGGTTTTTTTTTTTTTTTTTGGTGAATCTGTTGTTATCGTAAGTTTCTGCATTCTTTGCTGTGTTATTTGTACGTTTGTAAGGATTGTTTGATGTACATTATGATACTTGCCTTTACTTTTTTAGGTTTATGTAATTAATTTGTAGTACATTAGGATAGATATGTTTTCTTGTTTGAAGTAATATAGTTAGCTTACTTGTCATCATTTAACTAGGTTAGATCTAGATTATAAGCATTAGTCTATATTTACTTCTGATTAATATTTAGTACTGTGGACATAATTTACATTAGTGTAGTATTAGTATTTTTGAAGTGCATACAGTAGTGTTTATATGATAGTTCTGGTTAGATGTTTATAGTTTTCTGTTTATTTTTATTCAGAATCTGTGTCAGTGAGCTGGAGTGCTATATCCCAGTACTTCTTATACTGTTACCGTGGAATTTCAACACCTTGATTGGACCTGCCATTCAAGACACTACTTCAGAGATAAGTTGATTTATTTTGTGCAACATATACTCTTCTCTGTTTACATACCACTTAAGCTTTTTCTGGTGGTCATCCATTGTGCAGTGTTTGTATTTGTTGCGTTTATTTCTGGCTATATTTTTGTGTGAGATTAATACATCTTTCTTTTCCAGAAGGAATTTGTATTGATCTGTCTACAGGTCTTGTGAAATTAATTCCATTTTATGGGAGGCCCAGTCTTGGAGAGACTTGGTGGCTAGTGCCCTGTGGAATTCATTGAACATTTATTTATGTTAGCTGTTTAAGTCTTGTTTGTATATCCATTGTCCTGTAAATAATAGTATTTCTCATGTGGTGTTTACATATGGTTTTCTTGCATAAGTTCTTACTATCACTGTAAATAAGTTCATTTTACTGTTCCATTGTTGTTGTTTTGTTTGCAGGCATGGTATTATACACCTATACCTATTTTCCTTTTACTTTCATCTGTGGGACCCAAAGATGCAGCAATAGTGAATGCAGTCAGCGACCCATAGCTTGACTGCTTGCATCAGAGTCAGCGAACCAGAGCTGACTAAGACCATACTCCACCTCCACGTGGTGGTCCTGGAAACAGTCTGCAGCAGTGCAGTCTGGCTCAGCGAGTACGGATCGCAATGGGAAGGCAAACCCGGTCCCTAAAAAATGCCATGCTGAAGTCGGATGTGTCGACCGTAAGGTGCAGATATCACAGCTATGGCGTAAACAGACACCACGCAACCACCGTCCTTTTCAGGGCGAATGAGGAAGAGGAAGAAGAAGACTTTCATCTGTTATTCCCCCCGCCTGTGGGTTATTGTTTGTCTTTCTTGTACTTGTACTGTATTTCATCATCATCAGACCCATTTGTCTTCTTGGAAATCATTTATATATTTTATGCATGACTTGGTATGTGTGAGTATTGAGAGTGAGTGCTATAGGGTAGGCATTTGTAATTGGTTATTTAAGTAATCATTATTTCATTAGTATTTCTAGCTTTGCTGTTGCAGCAAGAGTCTTAAGTGGGACTAGTTTAATTAAATAGTCTTACCCACTTTCAATTTCATTGGCTATAGTTATTGCTAAAATAAATTTGGACATGGGCAATTCTGCAGTATCCATGGATGATTCATTTTCATCATGGGATGATCCGATGCAAGAGTGTAGTAGAACATGTGAGAACAGAAGAAGAAGGATAGCTTTGTGAGAGTTGGCATTATTAATAAGGAATGGTGATGCATATGAGGTGTATAACTCTCGTAAGGAAGAGAGATAGTGTGAAAGTTTATCAGTTAAAAATGAAGAGTACCTTTGAGACTAAGGTACAACCAAAATGCAGTCAATACAAGGAGAGACCTAAATTGGATGTGAAGAAGAAATCCGATTCAGTGGTGACTAAGGTTAAAACTGAAACAAGGAGTGTGTCAGTACAAACCGAGATGCATGATGTTGCTGTCCAGACTGATGACACTTGGGAAACACTTCATTTCCAAATGAGATGTCATCAACAGTCACTGAACTCAAGATACCGGATAAAAGTACAATAGAAAATGATTCAGACAAGAGTAAGGAGGTAGTAAGACTAGAGAAAGAAATAGAGGAGAAATACTTGTACACGGTTGAAATACCAAGTATAGAAGAAAAAGATAAAGTAATAGAGGAATCCAAGACCCATCTTCAAAGAGTAGAAGATGAATACAATACTGATTTGCAAAGGATAGAAGAGGAATTCAATATGAGTCTTAAAAGAATAGAAGATAAATACACAGATGATATGTTAGTAATAGATGATGAATACTTTGCTGAGATGAAAAGAATAAAAGATGGTTATGATGGTACTATTAAAAGTATAGAGGACAAATATAATGGTCCAAGTGAAAGGAGAGAGAAGGAATGGATGGTTGTAATACTCAGTAAGGAGTCCAAAGCCAAAGTAGTAGAGGAGAAATACAAGGCTGCAAGACAGAAAATAGAAGAGCAAGAAAAAGGTGACAAGCAAGAAAAAGCATCTGAGGAACCAGATGGTGTTCTAGTGCCTATACATGCAGAGACATGTTATGCATCCCTAGAAGTTGCTACTCAAGAGAGTGATTTATCATCAGACATAGATCCGTTAGAGATAGATAAATTGATTCAGGAAGAACGTACTTTTGAGGAAAAGAGTAGAAGATTAGAAGAAAAATTCAACATTGTTATGCAGAGATTTGAAAAGGTATACAGTGATGGTATTGATAGAATATTGGATGAATATGAGGTGGATAAATACAGGATAGAAATTGAGTACAAGAAGAATACTCAAGTTAAGGAAGCATATTGCAAGGTACTGTTGGGTCGTTGGAAGGAGAAACTCAATATCCTAGAGAATAAGTGGCATGATCAAGCTGAAGAATTAAAAGAGCAATTTAAGGCTGGACAACAAAGATTAGAGCAGCAAGCCAAGGCATTGAAAGATCAAGTTAAATCTTTGGAGGAACAACATGAGACTACGTCTGATGCAGATCTGTCAGATTTGAGGAGGAAACTGGAAATGCAGAAATTCAATACAAAAAGGCTAAAATAGAGCATACTGCATATGTAGCCAAAGTAGCAGTAATGGAAGCTACTGAATCTGCTAAGAAAGAGGTTTGGAAGACAGTAATAGATGGTCTCAAGGGAGAAGGTGCTGGAATTACAGCTCAATTAGAACTATTACTGGCTTACAATTTCAAAGGCAAATGTGCAGCAAAAAGGAAAGAGCCAATGAAGTTGTTGATGTTTAATGCCATCAAAACGTTACCACCAGATAAGTGGAACATAGATGATCTCTTCGCATTATTGAAGATCTTGTGTTATCTGGACATACTTTTGTGATCTTTGTGCTGATAGTTGATGAAATTGCTTGAGTGCTGGAAAGAGATGTGTTAGATGGTGTGACACATTTTATGTTGTAAGATAGTTGCGAGCTGATGGGAAGATAGTGAGATTGGTGACCCATGATGGGAAGTGCAAATTTATGACCCTGTGGAGTCAAGACACAGTATGTTAGGTGAGAACTCTTAGGTTAGATGTATCTCTCAGATCATGTCCCTATCCATCATTTATGTATGTTTACCATGGAAGAGAATGTTTGAGTGGTATGGACAGTGGAGTATAATGTGGCATGAAAGAAAAGAATGCATTTTGGGAAATGGCCAAATATGCTTTCCTAATCTGGATAATTATTTTATTTCCAGAATTTAGGTACCCAGTAGTGTAGGTAACCTTGGGATTGCCACTACTTGAAGCACTTTATGCCATTACTGAGAGTGTCTTGACATGGTCATCGGTCATCAGGTTGGTGAGATGGTCTACAGTCTCCATGTGGTTAAGAATTTATTCTATGCTTTGATAATCCTTACAGAGTGTACACGGGTGTACTTAGATATATAGTGTGATGTACAGTTCATACGGCAATTTTTGAAATTGTAATGTATATAATTGTTTGATAGTCTTTACAGTGGCTGACACTATGTAGTATGAGGGTTAAAATGTTGATGTTGCATTTTTTAAATTTAAAGGGAATCAGTCACTGCGGAGTAAAAGACTCGCATTTTGGCAGTGAAATGTGATATTTGTCTTTTGTAGCACTTGCCTTTACAGTATAATGGTAATTACCTCAGTAGTGTAATTGTGATGAAAGCATATAGCCGACGTCTAGCTTATGCGATTGTGAGTGTCAGGTGTGGACATAACACCAGCATATTTTGGGTAGAACTGACATGTAATTGTATACATTTACATAATTTTTTCGGGTTTGTTAGAATGGGTATATATAGCATTTATTGTAATGATGTTATATGATACTGTTGTGATAGTCCTCTGCAGTAAGAACTACAGTGAGACAGAGGAATGGAAATATTAAATCTCGTTTTCCTTAGAAAATCAAGTTGCTGGATAGCTCATTCTCGACATGAGCATAGTCCTTGAGGTGTAGGAAGCAGTGAAAAAGCGCTATAATTATCTGCCAGAATTTCACAGATACTATTTCAACAGAGGCCTGTTTTGGTTGGATGAACTGAAGGAATATGAGAGGAATTTATCTTTGTGGGTCAAAGCGATCGGAGTGAAGGAAACTAGATCTTCTCAGTATGGATAGAGAGCTAAGAGCTTTAGTGGTATACAGTAAGAAAAGTACATACATCATGTACATCTATAATTATGAAATTATAGTTGTTCATATTATTCACTGGATAACTGACACATTGTGATAAAACAACATAGTTTATTGCTTAATTAAATTGTTATGTAGTGTACTTGACTAAGGTACTGATGTGTATAAGACTACATTTTTTCACAAGAAGATTTTGTATTTATTTGGATATCATGTGTCAAAAGAATTTGCTAATATATTTCCTTCTGTAATGTATTGTCCATTGGAGTAAATAGTTGTTAGTTATTACAAGAATTTTTTTTCACGGGTGTTATGATATTGCACTAAACTATATAATTTGTCTCCATTAGTGGAATTGTATGACAGTATGTTGTAAGCATTTACTCCATCTGAGAGGTAGTATGGAGAACTGTGGTATGGGTTAGAGTGTGACTCACCCATCATTTATTGTGTAAATGTTCCAGTCACAGTATATGACAACTGTTTCAGTAAGACCATGTTTCGAGCCAATTATGTGTTGGTACATGAGGGGTTCTGTGGCTTGTACTCAAGTCTTCAGTGCAAAACTTTGTTTTCCATCTGGAGAACGGGGTGGATGTCACAGAACATTTTCATGAGTATGAATGATGATAGTGATTGGCGTTAAGGGTCACTGAACTGTTGTTAACACTTGGTTAAGTGTAACTCAGGTATTGAGTTCATGTCTGACTTTATGTCGACATGGTGTGACTTGTGCATGTGTTGGGAGAAAGCATGTAGTGAATTCAAGTCTAGTGTGACTGGGTTAGTCTGTGTTTGGAAGCCGAGCGGTACGCTTGAGTCTGTATTTGGAAGCCAAGCTGTAAGCTCATATTTGTGACTGTATAATTCATATATGGGATTATTATATTAATGATGTGATAGGTGCTATGCATTATCATACAGGCGACGGTTTTTCCGCCTAAGAGTGTTCCAGGAGAAACTTTGTTAATAGGTATAACGTAGGCATAATGGTTATGTCATAGGCTACGCTTTTCCCACCTAGGAGTGTTCCTGGTGGAACTATATTTATATTCCTGTTGTAGAGATCAGTATAGGGCATTGCTGTGTCTGCCCCGGGAGCTATTGTGAAGAAAGGCGACGTGTTTCCCGCCTTGGAGCTGGTTTTTGGAATAAATACAGGCGAAGTGTTTTGTCCCACCTGGGAGTAGATTGGCATGCCACCAATCACTAATAAGTGATATACACCTGGATGGTGATTTACATGTGTGAGGAGGGTGTACCGCACATAAAGGTATTTAGTGTACTGTCTGTGCAAGTCAGGGAAGCCAGTCCCTAGTTATTGTAGTGAGTGTTATTTCCTGCAGGCAATGTTAGCCTGGATGTGATGTCAGTATGCTTGCCAATATAAGTGATATTCAGGACACATATGTGAACGTTTAATAAATGTTATGGAACTGTAACCAGTGGCGTTGGGTTGATTTGTGCGAGCCATTGTTTATCACCATCTTCATACAACCCACATCCCACCATAATATTTGTTCCTGATTAAGCAGGGTATATCATACTGTATTCTGACATCTGGGAACGTCATCCTTTAAACAGTTTCCTGACACAATTGGGACATTTGTTTTAATATTCTTTGGTGCCTGATTTAAAAAAAACTTAGTTTCCTACAAGTCAAAAACTTTAGTTGTTAAGTAAATACATATAATTAGGCTTAACTAAGACTTCAGTAAATAAATTCCCAGTATAGATCAAGATAAATTAGGAAAATGATCACGTAAAATTGTTCAAAATCATTTTTTTACATGTCCAGCAAATTGCAAAAACATTCTTTTTTTTCTCTCAAAAATTTAACCCTATACAATGCACACCTTTGTAGTCTAAACAACATTTGGAAGTCCTCTCAGTACAGCACAAGCACAAAATTAAGATTATATCAGAGCTGTGTGCTTTCCGTTCTTCTCTATGGTGCGGAATGCTGGAGAGTTACAGAGTGTTCTCTTTTCACGCAACCTGCCTAAGAAAAATTCTCTGAATCTTTTGGCCGAAATACCATCACCAACCAAGATCTGATTATTTGGAGGAAGCAGGAGGACATGCATACCATCATAGCTGGCAGACGCTGGAGTTTGGTTGGCCATGTCCACAGAAGAGACCCCGATGCCAATCACATGAACAGCTATGCTATGGACACCTGAAGGAAAGCAAAAGAGAGGCTAACCAAAAATAAACTGTGGAGTACTGTGAGGCTGAGATGCAAAGAATGAACCAGAGTTGAAGAGTTGGGGCACTGTACAAAGGATAGCCACCGCACCGACCGAGCAAAGTGGAATCAAGTTGTTGTTGCCCTACAAGACGCCACCAGGCATGATAGCCACTGACTGCTTTGACAGTCGGCGGCTAAGGATCAAAGAAGAAGAATGCACCCTTGAAAGCTTCCAAATGTCAATATTTTCATTCATCTTCTTTTTGTGCTCCTAACAGAGCATACAGCCACCATTAAAGCTGGACCACTTGTTAGAAGCCTGCACCAAGCATTCACATACACTTGCAGCAGTGGAGTCTGTGACAATTTGTTTAACATAATGAGGTAGCCAGCCCCACCCACAACCCCACAAGTCACTTTGTATGACACGCTCAAGAGTGAAGTAAGCATATTCTTTCTTTGTCTCTTCAGAGACCCAGGGGAATTACATGGGGCATAAATATTTGACATACCTCATAGTCTGTTTCCTGCTTCATTTCTGTAATTAGATGTGTGACATTAGATTCCATATTTCTTTCAACCTGAAGGCAATGAAATATAGCAGATGCTGGGTATCATTTTAAGACTATAAAGACATACTACATATATTTACACCAATATCTAAGCAGCATTACCTCGCAGCAATAATCACTGTCAAAGGGTGGGGCCTAATGCAACTGCATTAGCCATAAACAAATATGCTTTTTTTTAAAATAAATACTTTATCATTTTCCATTACTTCATTCTCTCCTTTCCTTTTTCACTTTCAATATTTCTGTGACCCACAGTTACTATCTTCCCCTATCCCCACATCTGTTTAATGCATTTCACATCAGCAGTGAACATAACCTAATCCTCAAAGTTATCTCCAAACTTAAAAATAAAGATCACAGGGGATGATTTGGTAGATCTTTACTTGATATAAATTTAAAAAAAAAATGATAGCAAACTAAGGACTTACTCTTTCTCAAAGGTATTTAAAAGTATGATATCCCCAGGATTAAAAGTACTTATTCTGTGTTTCCATTGATATGAGAAGCCTTATTAAATTCCACTTTATTTATGAACTGCATTAAGATAAGAATGGAATCCTTTATTTGAAGTGACGTTATCATTTGGTAAAATATAATTTAGTTTCAATTTTTCAATGCCTTGTTGAAAGAATTGCAGTAAAAGGGTTATGCTGCAGAGATGCAAATAACTTATATGCTGCACTTCTTCAATATCTTTTATACTCTGAAACCTGAAACAGATATTATTGTATCAAGGCAGATCTTTAGAGAGCTCAGTGTTTTTATAGTAGATCCTTACATCACATAGGTTGCCTGCTGCTAATCTAGTCTATATTTTAAGACCATAAAGTAACTTCTGTTACTGTTTTAGCAATTAGAGTGAAGTTAAACAGGATGAGTACATCTTCTTCTTATCTTAGATCCTTAACCACCGACCATCAAAGCAGTCAATGGCCATCACACCTAGTGGCATCTTGTAGGGCAACAACAAATTGATTCCACTTTGCTTGGTCGGTGGCCATCCTTCGTACAGTGCCCCAACTCTGGTTCATTCTTTGCATCTCAGCCTCCACAGTCCTCCGCCAGGTTGTTTTTGGTTGGCCTCTCTTTCGTTTTCCTTCAGGGGTCCATAGCATAGCTGTTCTTGTGATGGCATCGGGGTCTCTTCTGAGGACATGACCAACCCAGCTCCAGCGTCTGCCAGCTATGATGGTGTGCATGTCCTCCTCATTGCTCCGAGTAAGCAGATCTTGGTTGGTGATGGTATTCGGCCAAAAGATTCGGTGAATTTTTCTTAGGCAAATTGTGTGAAAAGAGGACAATTTCGATGTTTCGTTCTCTGTAACTCTCCAGCATTCCACACCATAGAGAAGCACGGAAAGCACACAGCTCTGATAAAATTTTAATTTTGTTCTTGTGCTGTATTGAGAAGACTTCCAGATGTTGTTTAGGCTAAAAAAGGCTGTTCTTGCTTTATTCATTCTGATGATGATGTCTTTGCCAGCCCTGCCGTCTGGTGTTACTATGTGTTAAGTGAGGATTTCAGATTGTAGCTACTAGGGTAGTGAGAGCTATATTTAACGTTGCGCATTTTTGGTTTTATATGTTATTGGGTTTTCGCGGTTCAGGGTTTTGAACGCAAAGAATATAGGTCACCTAGATTTTAGGATGACGTTTTCACGTTGTTAAGCTACGACGTGACGACCTTGTAATTGTACCCCTTTTGTAGTGACCGTGGTCCTTGACGGACGGGTTTTGTTGGAAGTCTCCCATGATGATGATAATTATATAAAGGAACTTATTATATGGCACTAGGGTCTGCCTATTATTATTGGATACGATTTACGTCTCAGTTCCTGAAGTGGAATATACTTCAATTGGATAGAATGTATCGGGAGCAAGTTGTTTTGAATAAGTATGCAGAATTCATATTGATCGCCTAAGTCAAATTATTCGTTACCGGATTATGGAATCACGTGTAAATAATCTTGACGGTAGGACGACTACAATAAGGTAAACTCATGAGACGTTTTTGTGGGATGTATTTGCTTGATTGATCATGAACTGTTTTAACTGAACTTGTATGCCGTTAATAAATGTAACCTGTGGACTCTCAACTTAGCGGACTTTGTCAAGTGAAATTACGCTATTGAATACTATCACTGTTGGCCCATGCATTCGTTGTTTACATCTTAGCACGATCTCGCTCTACACTAAGAATAGTCATCACATGACCCGAGCAATGTATTTCAATGATAAACAAGCATAAAGCAGGAACTTAGCCTCAAAAATATATTTGTTACCGAAGTCAAAATGCTAACCGAAACCTAGAATGAAACCTGAACAAACTACGGTAACAAAAGTTGGCGGCCATAGCGGGGATCAAAAAATTTTTTCTTATTGAGGCTAAACAAGTGGATTGTGACAAAAGGACAGTTATTTCTAGTATCGCTACGAAATGTTTATAATCACGAATTACTCATGTGACCTACAAACTGTGACGCACTACGCATAACGACCCAAGGGCAACTACGTCATCAAATTATGTGCAAGAGGAATGGCAGAAATCAAGATATTCTACAAGAATGCCTAACGACAAATTAAGAACATTACTGCATTCGAAACAAAACCTGTACTCTCAAACATTCAATAACAACCGCAAGAAAGAACTATCTTCGCCGTTGGCGTATGCTAACACTGTCCGGGGGAAACTATCAAACTTGTAAAGCTAAGTACACGTTTGTGCAATGATAGCGAACTGTGGTCCACTTTCCTTCGTTGGCATATTTCATTCATGTATGTTATATATATATATATCTATGTAATCTATGTTTGTAATGTTAAGCGGGCATTTGGTTGGCGGCAATCAGGATTGATTGTTATGTCGCCTTGGCAGACCACAAACAATTCTGATGGTTCTCATTAGGGATCATTGAATTTTTTCAATTTTACTACGGGAGACCCTCTAACATAAACTGAGGAACGTTCTGCTCGTTATTGCAAAAATTCGATATTACGTGTTAGGTGTATAGTTCCGTTAAATCTGGTGTAATTCTTTTGTAATAAGTTGCATGTATATTCATTTTCGTCTACTGTTTGTAATCTTTCATGTTTTTCTCAATCTTACTTTCGATTATTTGATAATTGTACATATTCGTCAGTTATAGAGTCCTTGACATGGAATGATATATGGCATATGGCACCTCTTAGGCTCAGCTTTGTTGTCAGATCACTGTATGACCTGCTGCCATCGGCCACCAACCTTGTGAAATGGGGAAAGTCGGATGATGAGCAGTGCCCCCTGTGCCAGGGGAGGCAGACACTTGAACATGTGCTCTCAGCGTGTAAGGTGTCATTAGGGCAAGGGCGATACACTTGGCGCCATAACAAAGTGCTAAATGAGCTTGCTGCGACAATAGATCTGGCAAGAATGAAGGCGAATAGCAAAGTCCGGCCAGACACCGCAAACACATACTTTCTGAGGGCAGGAAAGTCAGCACACCCCAAACCGAATAAACCTGGTAGCAGTTTACCATCTCTTCTTGATTGTGCAAATGATTGGGAGATGGCGGTAGACCTACCTGGACGAGGGGCATATCCAGAGAGTATCCGAAAATTGCGGAGACGGCCGGATATAGTGCTTCATTCTGCAGCAACGCTTCAGGTCATACTGATTGAACTGACCGTGCCATTTGAATCCAGATTAGATGAGCAACATTCGTTCAAAGCGGCCAAGTATAGTGATCTGGCCGCGGATCTGAGACACGATGGGTTCACTGCAAGGGTCATGGCTGTTGAAGTGGGCGCAAGAGGGCTTGTGGCTGCATCAGTGTATGATCTATTGAAACTGTTGGGGCTGAGGGGACAGTCGAGAACAAGGGCCCTGAAGAGGCTTAGTGAAACTGCCGAAAAGGCATCAGGCTGGCTGTGGAACAACCGCAATGGGGAATGGAGATCGTAACAATAAACGCTGCGGTACAGAAAACACCAGGAATTTTTCTAAGTCCACAATACGCTGAGGTTTGTGGTGGACTAGTGAACGGGCTGCGACTCAGGGGCGACAAGCGGTGTATACTATAAGGGGTGTCAGTATCAATAGTCCAGTGGGGAACGCACAGTGGCGACTCGTTGACTTCGCGCTGGTGTCTCAGTGTGTGCGACGGAACGAACGGAATAATTTGTCTTCTCTTTGTTACTTTCACAATTGCCTCCACGGCTGGCGGAGTTGTGGAATTTAAAGTTGCTGCCATAAGTGAAATGGGTTCATTTTCGATGCAAGACAACAGGAAGCTGAGACGCTTGGGAGTCATGACCCAAGTGGGCCCGCCCCCCTTAGAGTGTAAAGGAGTATATAGGGCCGAAATACTTGTCGGACGGGGGGACTTCTTCTGATGATCAGATTGCTTCCTGTTGTATCGCTCTGTAAAGAGTTTCCTATCATCCTGTGACGTCATTATTTTCTGTGTTCGTATTTTTTTTTTTGGTACTATGACCTAGATTTTGGTTTAATTCTCATACCATTTCCGTTCTTGATTTATTTCGTGAAATCAATTTTTATGTCTGCATTCGTCAATTGTGATGTGCTAATGTTTGTGAAACTTTAGTTAATTGTTTCTGTGACATATATTAATTAATAATTGATGTTAGGATAATAATAACTTAATTTTATTATAGAAGAATCATAATATAATAATATTTG
Source organism: Oreohelix idahoensis (assembly GCA_024509875.1). Classification (NCBI taxonomy): domain Eukaryota; kingdom Metazoa; phylum Mollusca; class Gastropoda; order Stylommatophora; family Oreohelicidae; genus Oreohelix; species Oreohelix idahoensis. The sequence continues at coordinate 290,751 of JAMPIV010001882.1, forward strand.
AAGTAATTTGGTTAATTTTAAATTAAAAAGTGACTTGATGGAATGACTGCTAACATTTGCAGTGATAGTCCAAGCCACTAGTATTTGTCCTTGATGACTAGGGCATGATGATGTTATATATTGAGATATAACTTTAAAAATATATTTTGTCTTGAATATAATAGACAAATTAGAGATTACTTAGTACACTTTACTAAGCATAGTAATACATTGGCTACTGGGTACATAGGTGAATAACTTAATACACTATATTGCTACTTAAAACATAGTGTGGATTAACTACATAGATTATTGACTTAGGGAGTCACTTAAATATTTATCATGCTTACTTTAGAGGATTTTGTGAGGATGGGACAAATGATATGTACTATGGAGGGTATCAGTTTAAAATCATATGCGTTGGGACAGACGGCTATTAGAAATTTAATGGCATTAGGAAATAACATGCCTAGTGATGAGGAATTGGAGACTGAAGTAAAACGTATTGAGGATTTAGAAGAAACTAAAAGGATATTTGCATCCGAGGAGCATAATATGCAACCAGATTCGGTGGTTGTACAGAATAATTTACGAGATGTGGAGAATGTTGATGAAGAGAGTGTTGATATTGAATTAAATAAGGGTGATACTGCTTTAAGAGCAGATTGTTACACAGACCAGGCCATTCAATGTGATTTGATTCTGACTGATGATATGCAGTTGGGATCCATGTATGATGATAGGGATCAATATACACGGTTCTGTCAACATGGGGGCAGTAAGTCAAAGATTGAAATAGAAAAGGGGGCAAATGGGAGGATGTTGGTTAATAATAATAATATAATGGAAGAAGGGTGGTATTGGAAGGAAAATAAGTTGTTGAGAATCATTGATGATAGGGAGAGATTGATTGATGAGTTATATGAGGAGGTGAAAGTATTAAAATCCCAGACAGTTGTGGATGGATCTAATTTTCGATCATTAAAAGTTGATTTTTCAAAGTGTAAGGAGTCATTAGATACTACCTTGAGGGAGAATACAGCTTTGAACTCTGAGGTTCTGGTACTGCAACATAACATTGCTGCATGTCATAATAAAATTTCCAAAATCAGTGATGACTGTTCTGATAAAGTTACTGCTATTAATGATAAGTTTTGTAAAGCACAGGCTGCCCAAATTCTGGGTCTTAACGCTCAAGTCGCCCTACTACAACCACATACGGTGGAAGCCCATAAAAAGAAATTCATGAAAAGGGCAAGAAAAATAAAAGCCATAAAGAATAAAGAATTAGAAGATGAGGTGAGTTTATTGAGAAATAAACATTGCGATCTAGAAAATACAACACAACAGCAGATGAATGATATTTCCACTAAATTGAATAGAGTTGATTCTTTCCTTGTTAGTGAGAGGAATAAAACGACTAACTTAGATAAGTTCAATAAGAAGCAGAAGCAGGAGATTGCATTCCTGACTTCTGAAGGTAATAAATTAAGAAGGAGGATTGACTGTCTGTTGGATGTACTGTCAGGTAAAGAGATATTATTGAACAACAGACATAATAAACGTACATTACGACATGACTCAAATACTAAGGGTGATACTAAACTATCAACACACCCTATGAAAATTATCGAATCATTTCGAGGCAAGTACACCTTCCCTCGACAAAATACTGCCAATTCAGATAACAAATCATGGCGACATGATCATATTGATACTGATCTCAAGAAAACTGTTGAGGTGGTCAACAGTAAAGATAATTATACTAAGAAGAGTAATGTGTTGAAAAATAATGTTGGGGTTAGGATTAACTTCAATAAAAAGGTTAAGACAAATAATAGGGTTGAACTTGAAGAAACACCAATACAAGATGTAGAATCATATACGTATCTTGGCAGTAATATAGACAAAGTTGGAGGGACAGACAGCGATATCAAAATAAGAATACAAAAGGCAAGAGGAGCTTTCATTGCATTGGGAAATATATGGAGATCAAGAGAAATAGGATCCAACACGAAAATAAGAATCTTCAACTCAAATGTGAAGTCAGTCCTATTGTATGGCTCTGAGACATGGAGAACAACAAAGACAACAACCAAAAAGCTACAGACTTTCATAAATGGGTGCTTGCGTAGAATAGAGGGATTAAAATGGTATGACAAGGTTACCAACGTAGAACTGATGACAAGAACTAGACAAGTGCCAGTGGAACAAGAGATGAGAAGAAGACGATGGCGATGGATAGGACACACACTGAGGAAACCTGTTGATAGCATTACAAGGCAGTCCTTGTTCTGGAACCCGCAGGGCAAGAGAGGCAGAGGAAGACCAAGAAGTACATGGAGAAGAGAGTTGGAAACAGAGGTGAAAATGATGAGGAGAACATGGAAAGAACTTGAGATGATGGCACGTGACAGGAGGACTTGGCATGTGTTTGTTGAAGGCCTATGCTCCTTTGGGAGTGGAGGGTTATGAATGAATGAAATAATTCTGCCGGCAAAGTTTTTCCTTTGCCCAGCCAGGAGATGTATACGACATGTAGGAAACCTCCTACCTTAAATACTGATAGGTATCATCCTAAGTTTAATCAGGATGATACATCAGCTAATAGGAATACTACATATATAGGTAAATGTGCATATTCTCGCACGGTTCTAGTGCGAAATCTGCCACAGAAAACTACCTGGCAGACACTCGGTAATTTTTTTCAATATACAGCAAACGTGAAGTTTGTTCGTCTTCTGCCATCATTCAATGGTCAGAATAGTGAGGCATTGGTTACCTTCAGTAACAACAGGGATGCTCGTATGGTTGTCGAGCGTGACAATGGTGTATGTTTTCATCACCATTCTCTCCATTTACAGATGGTACCTAATTCTGCTTCGCGCAGATATTAGCCTATTGACACTTGGTGTTCTCATCTCATTCTTTGATGACTTAGCATATGCAGTCATCGTCTATCTTCTTTCCTAGTAATCTATTTCTACATAGATGGATTAGTGTGAACTTTTCTTTTATATAATATTTTGTGATCTTGTCTACAATGACACTTTGTCTTTTTGTCTGCATGTTATGTTTCGCATGCCTACGTTAGACAGTAATGTTGTTGACTGTTCTACTCATGTTCAGCAAATGCAGCATGAGCTATTGTCTTGTCTTGTCATTTTTCAAGAAAGATATGCCTATGAATGGCACGTGGACTGCTACTTGCAATACAACTTTCATTAAATTGTTAGGAAAATTTTATTAAACAACCTATTTTGAGGTTAACCAATTTTACCAGGTTTTCTACTTTTCATCAGATGCAGGCAATTTACGCTCGAGTATTGGTCTCCTTTATGACCGAATTTTACGTGTGAAACGATTTCAAGATCGAGCAATATGACGAATTTACAATTCCGAATATCGAGGTCTCCTGTGATGTCACACGTCTAGGGATGATCTCCAAATTCTTATCTGTGGTGACATTAGTACAATCTACTAATGGTTAACTGTCAATTACGCTATCAAGTCTATCGAATCCAGAGTACGTTTGAGACGAGTCAAGTCTACAAAAAGGTGATAGCAGATACTTTGTTACGCAATCCAGTGTCACCAAATGATACAGATGAATAAGTCAATGAATTCAAGAGAAACCGAAACTGACTGAACTATATTAGATATGCTGCAATTCAGGAACGGATAATGAACGAACATATCGAGTCAGCCACAAACGAAAATGATTTCTTGAAATACTTTCGAAGTCAACGAATTGACAGTTCCCTAGGTCAAATGATGTATCAAAGAATAAAATTCTACAGATGTTCTACAATGTTGACATTTTGTTACAAATAATCACTTTACATTTGCGACTTTGCTGGAATATTCACGGACTTTGCTTAGTGTCCTTACATAACACAAGTGACTTAAAACATTATTCGATTACAAGTACAATTCGAAAACATTGTTCATTCAAATTTCAAGATGAAAATATGATCGAAACGACTTACAGAGGTATTTTCAACTACGTTCATCGGAAATAAGGATCACGTAGGACTACTTGGATTATGGTTCATGGAAAATTTCAAAATAAGGACAGCGTATTCCTTGTGATAGACATTATTGATTTCAAGAACTTATAATAGTGAAATAAACTGATCAGAAACATTTAGACGTACAGTATCACACACTTAGATAGTATTGCAATTTTAATTTATCTATGATTTATTATATGCATTAATGAACTTACGTTAGCATATTATTAATATATATTATAGTAGATATTATACTTTAACAAGAATAGATTAATCTAATGAATTCTACGAACCTATTCTTTCTTTACACACACAGACGCTAGTCTATTCGATTAGCTTACTAGTACTTTTCTTTTCACACATTCTTCCCTTGTCTTAATTTTGTTTGTTTGTATTTACCTGTTTTCTGTATATATATTAAGCTATACTTACAGTCTATAATACATTACACACTACATTTAGTTAATCTTAGTTTATTAGTTTAGATTATAATATTCACATATATGATTCTTATTTTACACTCTTAATATATTAATTTAGTTAGAGACATAATAATAGATTTCTTAGTAGACACGCAGACAGTTGACATCTGTATTTAATTTGACATTTTTTTTAGTGTAGTTGTTGACATGAACTAAGTTGACTACAACCTTTGACCATATTATGTGATGCGTAGGCCGATAAACTCGTACATTTTTAGTTTTGGGATGAGAATAAAAAAAATCTATGAGATATATTTTTTTTACCCCGTCGACCAGGGGGATGTTAAGTGAGGATTTCAGATTGTAGCTACTAGGGTAGTGAGAGCTATATTTAACGTTGTGCATTTTTGGTTTTATATGTTATTGGGTTTTCGCGGTTCAGGGTTTTGAACGCAAAGAATATAGGTCACCTAGATTTTAGGATGACGTTTTCACGTTGTTAAGCTACGACGTGACGACCTTGTAATTGTACCCCTTTTGTAGTGACCGTGGTCCTTGACGGATGGGTTTTGTTGGAAGTCTCCCATGATGATGATAATTATATAAAGGAACTTATTATATGGCACTAGGGTCTGCCTATTATTATTGGATACGATTTACGTCTCAGTTCCTGAAGTGGAATATACTTCAATTGGATAGAATGTATCGGGAGCAAGTTGTTTTGAATAAGTATGCAGAATTCATATTGATCGCCTAAGTCAAATTATTCGTTACCGGATTATGGAATCACGTGTAAATAATCTTGACGGTAGGACGACTACAATAAGGTAAACTCATGAGACGTTTTTGTGGGATGTATTTGCTTGATTGATCATGAACTGTTTTAACTGAACTTGTATGCCGTTAATAAATGTAACCTGTGGACTCTCAACTTAGCGGACTTTGTCAAGTGAAATTGCGCTATTGAATACTATCACTGTTGGCCCATGCATTCGTTGTTTACATCTTAGCACGATCTCGCTCTACACTAAGAATAGTCATCACATGACCCGAGCAATGTATTTCAATGATAAACAAGCATAAAGCAGGAACTTAGCCTCAAAAATATATTTGTTACCGAAGTCAAAATGCTAACCGAAACCTAGAATGAAACCTGAACAAACTACGGTAACAAAAGTTGGCGGCCATAGCGGGGATCAAAAAATTTTTTCTTATTGAGGCTAAACAAGTGGATTGTGACAAAAGGACAGTTATTTCTAGTATCGCTACGAAATGTTTATAATCACGAATTACTCATGTGACCTACAAACTGTGACGCACTACGCATAACGATCCAAGGGCAACTACGTCATCAAATTATGTGCAAGAGGAACGGCAGAAATCAAGATATTCTACAAGAATGCCTAACGACAAATTAAGAACATTACTGCATTCGAAACAAAACCTGTACTCTCAAACATTCAATAACAACCGCAAGAAAGAACTATCTTCGCCGTTGGCGTATGCTAACACTGTCCGGGGGAAACTATCAAACTTGTAAAGCTAAGTATACGTTTGTGCAATGATAGCGAACTGTGGTCCACTTTCCTTCGTTGGCATATTTCATTCATGTATGTTATATATATATATATCTATGTAATCTATGTTTGTAATGTTAAGCGGGCATTTGGTTGGCGGCAATCAGGATTGATTGTTATGTCGCCTTGGCAGACCACAAACAATTCTGATGGTTCTCATTAGGGATCATTGAATTTTTTCAATTTTACTACGGGAGACCCTCTAACATAAACTGAGGAACGTTCTGCTCGTTATTGCAAAAATTCGATATTACGTGTTAGGTGTATAGTTCCGTTAAATCTGGTGTAATTCTTTTGTAATAAGTTGCATGTATATTCATTTTCGTCTACTGTTTGTAATCTTTCATGTTTTTCTCAATCTTACTTTCGATTATTTGATAATTGTACATATTCGTCAGTTATAGAGTCCTTGACATGGAATGATATATGGCATATGGCACCTCTTAGGCTCAGCTTTGTTGTCAGATCACTGTATGACCTGCTGCCATCGGCCACCAACCTTGTGAAATGGGGAAAGTCGGATGATGAGCAGTGCCCCCTGTGCCAGGGGAGGCAGACACTTGAACACGTGCTCTCAGCGTGTAAGGTGTCATTAGGGCAAGGGCGATACACTTGGCGCCATAACAAAGTGCTAAATGAGCTTGCTGCGACAATAGATCTGGCAAGAATGAAGGCGAATAGCAAAGTCCGGCCAGACACCGCAAACACATACTTTCTGAGGGCAGGAAAGTCAGCACACCCCAAACCGAATAAACCTGGTAGCAGTTTACCATCTCTTCTTGATTGTGCAAATGATTGGGAGATGGCGGTAGACCTACCTGGACGAGGGGCATATCCAGAGAGTATCCAAAAATTGCGGAGACGGCCGGATATAGTGCTTCATTCTGCAGCAACGCTTCAGGTCATACTGATTGAACTGACCGTGCCATTTGAATCCAGATTAGATGAGCAACATTCGTTCAAAGCGGCCAAGTATAGTGATCTGGCCGCGGATCTGAGACACGATGGGTTCACTGCAAGGGTCATGGCTGTTGAAGTGGGCACAAGAGGGCTTGTGGCTGCATCAGTGTATGATCTATTGAAACTGTTGGGGCTGAGGGGACAGTCAAGAACAAGGGCCCTGAAGAGGCTTAGTGAAACTGCCGAAAAGGCATCAGGCTGGCTGTGGAACAACCGCAATGGGGAATGGAGATCGTAACAATAAACGCTGCGGTACAGAAAACACCAGGAATTTTTCTAAGTCCACAATACGCTGAGGTTTGTGGTGGACTAGTGAACGGGCTGCGACTCAGGGGCGACAAGCGGTGTATACTATAAGGGGTGTCAGTATCAATAGTCCAGTGGGGAACGCACAGTGGCGACTCGTTGACTTCGCGCTGGTGTCTCAGTGTGTGCGACGGAACGAACGGAATAATTTGTCTTCTCTTTGTTACTTTCACAATTGCCTCCACGGCTGGCGGAGTTGTGGAATTTAAAGTTGCTGCCATAAGTGAAATGGGTTCATTTTCGATGCAAGACAACAGGAAGCTGAGACGCTTGGGAGTCATGACCCAAGTGGGCCCGCCCCCCTTAGAGTGTAAAGGAGTATATAGGGCCGAAATACTTGTCGGACGGGGGGACTTCTTCTGATGATCAGATTGCTTCCTGTTGTATCGCTCTGTAAAGAGTTTCCTATCATCCTGTGACGTCATTATTTTCTGTGTTCGTATTTTTTTTTTTTGGTACTATGACCTAGATTTTGGTTTAATTCTCATACCATTTCCGTTCTTGATTTATTTCGTGAAATCAATTTTTATGTCTGCATTCGTCAATTGTGATGTGCTAATGTTTGTGAAACTTTAGTTAATTGTTTCTGTGACATATATTAATTAATAATTGATGTTAGGATAATAATAACTTAATTTTATTATAGAAGAATCATAATATAATAATATTTGAAGTAATTTGGTTAATTTTAAATTAAAAAGTGACTTGATGGAATGACTGCTAACATTTGCAGTGATAGTCCAAGCCACTAGTATTTGTCCTTGATGACTAGGGCATGATGATGTTATATATTGAGATATAACTTTAAAAATATATTTTGTCTTGAATATAATAGACAAATTAGAGATTACTTAGTACACTTTACTAAGCATAGTAATACATTGGCTACTGGGTACATAGGTGAATAACTTAATACACTATATTGCTACTTAAAACATAGTGTGGATTAACTACATAGATTATTGACTTAGGGAGTCACTTAAATATTTATCATGCTTACTTTAGAGGATTTTGTGAGGATGGGACAAATGATATGTACTATGGAGGGTATCAGTTTAAAATCATATGCGTTGGGACAGACGGCTATTAGAAATTTAATGGCATTAGGAAATAACATGCCTAGTGATGAGGAATTGGAGACTGAAGTAAAACGTATTGAGGATTTAGAAGAAACTAAAAGGATATTTGCATCCGAGGAGCATAATATGCAACCAGATTCGGTGGTTGTACAGAATAATTTACGAGATGTGGAGAATGTTGATGAAGAGAGTGTTGATATTGAATTAAATAAGGGTGATACTGCTTTAAGAGCAGATTGTTACACAGACCAGGCCATTCAATGTGATTTGATTCTGACTGATGATATGCAGTTGGGATCCATGTATGATGATAGGGATCAATATACACGGTTCTGTCAACATGGGGGCAGTAAGTCAAAGATTGAAATAGAAAAGGGGGCAAATGGGAGGATGTTGGTTAATAATAATAATATAATGGAAGAAGGGTGGTATTGGAAGGAAAATAAGTTGTTGAGAATCATTGATGATAGGGAGAGATTGATTGATGAGTTATATGAGGAGGTGAAAGTATTAAAATCCCAGACAGTTGTGGATGGATCTAATTTTCGATCATTAAAAGTTGATTTTTCAAAGTGTAAGGAGTCATTAGATACTACCTTGAGGGAGAATACAGCTTTGAACTCTGAGGTTCTGGTACTGCAACATAACATTGCTGCATGTCATAATAAAATTTCCAAAATCAGTGATGACTGTTCTGATAAAGTTACTGCTATTAATGATAAGTTTTGTAAAGCACAGGCTGCCCAAATTTTGGGTCTTAACGCTCAAGTCGCCCTACTACAACCACATACGGTGGAAGCCCATAAAAAGAAATTCATGAAAAGGGCAAGAAAAATAAAAGCCATAAAGAATAAAGAATTAGAAGATGAGGTGAGTTTATTGAGAAATAAACATTGCGATCTAGAAAATACAACACAACAGCAGATGAATGATATTTCCACTAAATTGAATAGAGTTGATTCTTTCCTTGTTAGTGAGAGGAATAAAACGACTAACTTAGATAAGTTCAATAAGAAGCAGAAGCAGGAGATTGCATTCCTGACTTCTGAAGGTAATAAATTAAGAAGGAGGATTGACTGTCTGTTGGATGTACTGTCAGGTAAAGAGATATTATTGAACAACAGACATAATAAACGTACATTACGACATGACTCAAATACTAAGGGTGATACTAAACTATCAACACACCCTATGAAAATTATCGAATCATTTCGAGGCAAGTACACCTTCCCTCGACAAAATACTGCCAATTCAGATAACAAATCATGGCGACATGATCATATTGATACTGATCTCAAGAAAACTGTTGAGGTGGTCAACAGTAAAGATAATTATACTAAGAAGAGTAATGTGTTGAAAAATAATGTTGGGGTTAGGATTAACTTCAATAAAAAGGTTAAGACAAATAATAGGGTTGAACTTGAAGAAACACCAATACAAGATGTAGAATCATATACGTATCTTGGCAGTAATATAGACAAAGTTGGAGGGACAGACAGCGATATCAAAATAAGAATACAAAAGGCAAGAGGAGCTTTCATTGCATTGGGAAATATATGGAGATCAAGAGAAATAGGATCCAACACGAAAATAAGAATCTTCAACTCAAATGTGAAGTCAGTCCTATTGTATGGCTCTGAGACATGGAGAACAACAAAGACAACAACCAAAAAGCTACAGACTTTCATAAATGGGTGCTTGCGTAGAATAGAGGGATTAAAATGGTATGACAAGGTTACCAACGTAGAACTGATGACAAGAACTAGACAAGTGCCAGTGGAACAAGAGATGAGAAGAAGACGATGGCGATGGATAGGACACACACTGAGGAAACCTGTTGATAGCATTACAAGGCAGTCCTTGTTCTGGAACCCGCAGGGCAAGAGAGGCAGAGGAAGACCAAGAAGTACATGGAGAAGAGAGTTGGAAACAGAGGTGAAAATGATGAGGAGAACATGGAAAGAACTTGAGATGATGGCACGTGACAGGAGGACTTGGCATGTGTTTGTTGAAGGCCTATGCTCCTTTGGGAGTGGAGGGTTATGAATGAATGAAATAATTCTGCCGGCAAAGTTTTTCCTTTGCCCAGCCAGGAGATGTATACGACATGTAGGAAACCTCCTACCTTAAATACTGATAGGTATCATCCTAAGTTTAATCAGGATGATACATCAGCTAATAGGAATACTACATATATAGGTAAATGTGCATATTCTCGCACGGTTCTAGTGCGAAATCTGCCACAGAAAACTACCTGGCAGACACTCGTAATTTTTTTCAATATACAGCAAACGTGAAGTTTGTTCGTCTTCTGCCATCATTCAATGGTCAGAATAGTGAGGCATTGGTTACCTTCAGTAACAACAGGGATGCTCGTATGGTTGTCGAGCGTGACAATGGTGTATGTTTTCATCACCATTCTCTCCATTTACAGATGGTACCTAATTCTGCTTCGCGCAGATATTAGCCTATTGACACTTGGTGTTCTCATCTCATTCTTTGATGACTTAGCATATGCAGTCATCGTCTATCTTCTTTCCTAGTAATCTATTTCTACATAGATGGATTAGTGTGAACTTTTCTTTTATATAATATTTTGTGATCTTGTCTACAATGACACTTTGTCTTTTTGTCTGCATGTTATGTTTCGCATGCCTACGTTAGACAGTAATGTTGTTGACTGTTCTACTCATGTTCAGCAAATGCAGCATGAGCTATTGTCTTGTCTTGTCATTTTTCAAGAAAGATATGCCTATGAATGGCACGTGGACTGCTACTTGCAATACAACTTTCATTAAATTGTTAGGAAAATTTTATTAAACAACCTATTTTGAGGTTAACCAATTTTACCAGGTTTTCTACTTTTCATCAGATGCAGGCAATTTACGCTCGAGTATTGGTCTCCTTTATGACCGAATTTTACGTGTGAAACGATTTCAAGATCGAGCAATATGACGAATTTACAATTCCGAATATCGAGGTCTCCTGTGATGTCACACGTCTAGGGATGATCTCCAAATTCTTATCTGTGGTGACATTAGTACAATCTACTAATGGTTAACTGTCAATTACGCTATCAAGTCTATCGAATCCAGAGTACGTTTGAGACGAGTCAAGTCTACAAAAAGGTGATAGCAGATACTTTGTTACGCAATCCAGTGTCACCAAATGATACAGATGAATAAGTCAATGAATTCAAGAGAAACCGAAACTGACTGAACTATATTAGATATGCTGCAATTCAGGAACGGATAATGAACGAACATATCGAGTCAGCCACAAACGAAAATGATTTCTTGAAATACTTTCGAAGTCAACGAATTGACAGTTCCCTAGGTCAAATGATGTATCAAAGAATAAAATTCTACAGATGTTCTACAATGTTGACATTTTGTTACAAATAATCACTTTACATTTGCGACTTTGCTGGAATATTCACGGACTTTGCTTAGTGTCCTTACATAACACAAGTGACTTAAAACATTATTCGATTACAAGTACAATTCGAAAACATTGTTCATTCAAATTTCAAGATGAAAATATGATCGAAACGACTTACAGAGGTATTTTCAACTACGTTCATCGGAAATAAGGATCACGTAGGACTACTTGGATTATGGTTCATGGAAAATTTCAAAATAAGGACAGCGTATTCCTTGTGATAGACATTATTGATTTCAAGAACTTATAATAGTGAAATAAACTGATCAGAAACATTTAGACGTACAGTATCACACACTTAGATAGTATTGCAATTTTAATTTATCTATGATTTATTATATGCATTAATGAACTTACGTTAGCATATTATTAATATATATTATAGTAGATATTATACTTTAACAAGAATAGATTAATCTAATGAATTCTACGAACCTATTCTTTCTTTACACACACAGACGCTAGTCTATTCGATTAGCTTACTAGTACTTTTCTTTTCACACATTCTTCCCTTGTCTTAATTTTGTTTGTTTGTATTTACCTGTTTTCTGTATATATATTAAGCTATACTTACAGTCTATAATACATTACACACTACATTTAGTTAATCTTAGTTTATTAGTTTAGATTATAATATTCACATATATGATTCTTATTTTACACTCTTAATATATTAATTTAGTTAGAGACATAATAATAGATTTCTTAGTAGACACGCAGACAGTTGACATCTGTATTTAATTTGACATTTTTTTTAGTGTAGTTGTTGACATGAACTAAGTTGACTACAACCTTTGACCATATTATGTGATGCGTAGGCCGATAAACTCGTACATTTTTAGTTTTGGGATGAGAATAAAAAAAATCTATGAGATATATTTTTTTAACCCCGTCGACCAGGGGGATGTTAAGTGAGGATTTCAGATTGTAGCTACTAGGGTAGTGAGAGCTATATTTAACGTTGTGCATTTTTGGTTTTATATGTTATTGGGTTTTCGCGGTTCAGGGTTTTGAACGCAAAGAATATAGGTCACCTAGATTTTAGGATGACGTTTTCACGTTGTTAAGCTACGACGTGACGACCTTGTAATTGTACCCCTTTTGTAGTGACCGTGGTCCTTGACGGATGGGTTTTGTTGGAAGTCTCCCATGATGATGATAATTATATAAAGGAACTTATTATATGGCACTAGGGTCTGCCTATTATTATTGGATACGATTTACGTCTCAGTTCCTGAAGTGGAATATACTTCAATTGGATAGAATGTATCGGGAGCAAGTTGTTTTGAATAAGTATGCAGAATTCATATTGATCGCCTAAGTCAAATTATTCGTTACCGGATTATGGAATCACGTGTAAATAATCTTGACGGTAGGACGACTACAATAAGGTAAACTCATGAGACGTTTTTGTGGGATGTATTTGCTTGATTGATCATGAACTGTTTTAACTGAACTTGTATGCCGTTAATAAATGTAACCTGTGGACTCTCAACTTAGCGGACTTTGTCAAGTGAAATTGCGCTATTGAATACTATCACTGTTGGCCCATGCATTCGTTGTTTACATCTTAGCACGATCTCGCTCTACACTAAGAATAGTCATCACATGACCCGAGCAATGTATTTCAATGATAAACAAGCATAAAGCAGGAACTTAGCCTCAAAAATATATTTGTTACCGAAGTCAAAATGCTAACCGAAACCTAGAATGAAACCTGAACAAACTACGGTAACACTATGCATCCTAGGTATGTGAAGGTGTCTGTCTGTACCAGTTGCTGATTCTTTACTGATATGGGCTCAGGGCTGCTCACATTGACCGTCATGACCTCTGACTTCTTTAAATTGATGTTCAAGCCCACCTGCTGGCTAAACATATTAAGTCTATCCATTTTTTCCTGGATGTGTTGATGTGAATGTGCTAGTAGTGCAATGTCATCTGCATATTCCAGATCTTCCAATGTAGAAAATGTAGTCCATCTTATTCCTCTTGGACTGCCCTCCGTTGTCTGGTGCATCACCCAGTCTATGACTGTTAAAAATAGAGTTGTTGATAAGGGGCATCCCTGTCATACTCTTGTCTTCATCTCAAAGGTTAGGTTGCTCTGCCCAAGACTACATGTAAAGTTGGCATACAGGCTTTTTATGATTGACACTATGCAGCTTGGAATGCCATAAGCCCTCAGTATTTTCCATAAACTGTCCCTATGTATGCTGTCAAAAGCCTTTTCAAAATAAACGAAATTAATGTATGTGTACATGCTTTAGCATTTTTATTACAGTTTTGTGACTGTGATGGACAACTCAGCAGTCCTTGAATTTGTTAGATGATGGTAAGAACACTCTCATAACATCGGTACCCCTGAAGTTAGATGATAGGGTAGATACCTCGTAGCATCAGTGCCCCCGATTATTCTTGTAACTTTTCGTCAAATGGGAATTCCTCCACGTGGGTAATTAGGAATGCACAACAGAAAAACGTGGACTCATTAGCATGCACCCTTTCCATGTAGATTGTCAACACGGCTGCTACTTAATATGTAGACTGCTATCTTCCGTACATTCAGAGAATCGCATTGATTTAAGGAGAGGCTAAACCACGCCCATGTCTATCTCCAGAGCAATCTAGAGCAATTATTCTCCTTACCTTGGTCAGTACGCCTGCCTTAAAGGCGTTGCTGAAATCAAATGGAAGAAGTGGCATGAAATCAAAGACACTGAGGGATCTAAGATGAACGAAGCGAGTCTCTTGCAGGAATTTCACATCTCTGTGTCAACCAGAAAACCGCTCAAAATACGGAACAAACGGGCAAGACAAAGCAACCACAGAATTGGATAACCGGACAAGGAGCTGGCAGCGAGAATCTCGATTTGACCTAAAGTTCAAAAAAGGTGTTCCATCTCATATATATATAGAAACCTTGAAGAATGCCATTTTATCACTCAGTGCCAGACATTTTAAAATTCACTAGCTTATAGTTAAACCCTGCTAGAATTCCCTCTGGATTCTTGGCTATATTAGAGTGTAGTTATTCTGTGCTAAACGGTAAAATATATATTAGTTTCTAGTGATCAGTGGTCTAGTTCATTCATTTTATTTCACTGGATTTTGTGTTGATTTAAATCTATTAAATTAAACCTATCTCAAAAGTTTCCAGTTGAAAATTAATGATATATCTATTATAGTATTTCCAAAAATAATAGATGCTTAAATGCTTTAATTAACTTTTAAAGTCGCGAAGGATTTTATAATTAATTAATTAAGTTAAGTCCTATATATATATGTGTGTTTTAATCATTAAACTCGCAAAGTGTTTTCTTAAATACATAATTAAATCCGTGAGTGCATATAATAGTCTTAACGGTAAATTTATCGCACTTTAGAATGTTATTTGATTTTCGGTATGAATTACATGTTTTCTATCTTTCATATAGGGTGATCACAACCTTTGATCCCAGCAAAAACATTGTATAGAGTCCTCCAGAATCAGTTCTTAAAAAACCTCCAGAATTTGATGAGACTGTTTTAAATTTAACCTTGTGGCAATCCTGTTGGGGTTCCGCTATCTAAAATTACCAAAAACAAAGTAAACCCAAGAGTGACTTTTTTTACAGGCCATCATAATTAAACTTCAGTTTTTACTGGAGAAGAACAGTGCCAGGGCTAGATTGTTTTACTGATCTACTGTGAAAGAATATAGAAATCTTCCGAACACTGACTGTGCTTATTTCTTCACTGGATTATAAAAACCTTGAAGTAAACCATACTCCTCCCCCTTCCCCCCCCCCCTCCCCCAGGTCAGTTGTTGATCTCATGCATTAGGAAATTTACCAGTAGCGGTGAAATCATTGAGACCACACCCCATTTTCACCACCTGGATCTGAACTGTGCCATCCCATAGAACTTTCCTTTTACCATAACAAAACTGAAGAACACTTAAGTTCACTGTCCAGCGATTCCGGGACTGTACTATTGCATACACCTGATAATCTGGGGCTGGACACTGGAAAAAAGACACTGCTTGTGTCGAGTGTTTCTTTGATGTTTGTGCATATTTCTAAGGAGTGCCAGATTCTATGAATCGGTAAGTGTATGTGAGAAAATGAGTGTTGGCCATCATGCGCGTGCAAGAATGACATGAGATTATTTTGCAACCATTTGTTTAATTTGTCTACCAAGTAAATATTTTACTGTATTCTCTGTATTGTTCTTTAAGTGGGATTTTATAACTCTGTTTATTACCACCTCCCTCCCAATCTCCCCCCCCCCCCACCCCCCCCCCAATCATTTGCTTAGTAAGGGAAAACAGTTGAGAATAACAGGATTTTTCTACCATGTATAATTAGTATTGTAACACCTCTTTTTCCAGAATAATTGAATTTACGGTTCGGTTACATTATCTATTTTTCTGATAACTACCTATCTTTGGACCGGGTTTATCTTGGTCTATTTCAAAAAGGGAAGGGCATATTGGATACCATTCTTCCACCCCCCTTTGCTATTTGTATTTTCTGTACCTATGATTTTCTGTCTGTAACAAATGATATGTTGTGACTGATTTTAATGACAAATAAACACGTAAAACTTATTTAGTACTGTGTTGGAATACCCAAGCCCAAATTTACCCATATCTGTTTAATATAGTCTGTATTCACGTGTGTCCGTGTGTCTGGAGCACCAAATTGGTGTGAGCGCAAGTGTGTTTGGAAACTGGCAAATAATAGTTTGTCCAGAAGAGTTTTAAGGAGTAGAATTGAGAGAAAAATTGTCGTAAAACAGTTTGTCCTTACTCTCCCCAGCACTCTGTGAAACAACTATTTATTTTCAAACCCTTTCTATCACTGAGCTGTCACCATCATTCTCCACTCTAAACGAGATCACTATTTACAAGACTCTTTTCTCTCGAATTAAATTTACGACAGTGACGTTTAACATGATTATGGTTTTCTTTAAATTACCACAGAAATGTGACTAGCCAAGTATCTACAAATTCTAAGTCTACTGAGAAAATAAATGTGTCACATTTACTTACAAACATAGTTGACAATTAAGAGAATTGAGTTGATAGTCATAATTAATTATCAAATGATGGAAGAGATGAGGAGTGTTACATTTAACTGATGAGTGGGTATTGCCTGACCATTGAAAAACCAACAAAACTTGATCTAAAGCTAGAGTTAATGACTAGTCACAGGTGAAAGACAAAGCTAAAGATAAACTTTTAAAACCACAAACAATTGTCAAAATATTTATGTGATATAATTATACTTGACTTGTTTTTAAATTATTATTTTTTTTTTCGTAACAAGCAGCACTTGGGCTATCAGCCCTTCAGCCCAATGACATGTCCTTGCGAGGCTGGGGAACCTGTGGACTTTCCTCCCAACCAGGTTAGGAGCTTCACTCCTTCCCATCCACAAAGGGTTTATCTCAGGAGCCGTTCAGGTTATTCAGTCGAAATCCCAGTTGGTGAAACTTCTTCAAATGGTTGTGCCCGGGCTTGAACACCTGATTGCCAGTGCACTGTGGTAACCATTACACCAGCACAGCTTCCAATAGCAATATTTTGTGATTTTCATTTGTCAACGTGTTTCATTATGAAATATGTAGTTTTAAATGTTCTGGTATTTGCATCTAAGGTACAAACAAAGGACATGATGCTATACTTTATGCTTTTAAAAAGTGGAAAAATGCAACTCAAATGATGAAACAGTTGTAAATAAAGGGTAAATATAATTACTTTTTACTTTCTCTTTTATTCTGATTGGAAAATGTCCAGCTCTGAGCAAACTCCTGATAAGCAGAATTTCTTTAGGTGGTCCCAGTAATTTCTAC
Source organism: Oreohelix idahoensis (assembly GCA_024509875.1). NCBI lineage: Eukaryota > Metazoa > Mollusca > Gastropoda > Stylommatophora > Oreohelicidae > Oreohelix > Oreohelix idahoensis. The sequence goes on from JAMPIV010001882.1 coordinate 308,366, forward strand.
TTATCCAGACTGTGCTGTAGGTATGGCCATATATGAATTACCTTGATGTTCCAAGACTAGGAAAGCAAGTTTCATTGACTGCAACAATAAACTGCCTTCATTAAGTTCATATTCTACTGTTAACGTTGTTGGTGTGTTTTTTACTACATGCATTATATTTTTATAAATTCCAATTATGCTTGTATTAACTCTTACTATACGTGAGCTAAAACCGCGTTTTTACGCGCTAGTTTAGCTATCGTTACCGCCGCGCGCCACTTGAACTGGCGAGCCGTAAAATTGGTACTAAACCCGCGCCACTTCATGGGACTTGCCGGATAGTAAGAGTTAATACTAATGGAGAAACACTGCTCATCTTGACTCCCTATCAATTTCCCATCAGTTTAATATATAATAAGTGCATGTTTACATAAACAATTTACACAAAAACATGGTTTATTCTGATAAATAGAGTTCTTTGGGGAAAAAAAAAACACACACACACAAAATTGATGCACAGTGTAAGTAATAATTTTGGAATCAAAGAGTTAATGTAGGCTACATTTAGAAAGAACAGAAGATGTGTAGATCATATATTCACTCTCAAGAACATTATAGAGCAGTGCTAAGAATGGCAAAGACAGCTGTACATTAATTTCATTGATTTTGAAAAGGCTTTTGACAGCATACATAGGGACAGTTTATGGAAAATACTGACGGCTTATGGAATTCTAAGCTGCATAGTGTCAATTATAAAAAACCTCTATGCCAACTTTACGTGTAGTGTTGGGCAGAGAAACCTAACCTTCGAGGTGAAGACAGGAGTATGACAGGGATGCCCCTTATCAACCACTCTATTTATAACAGTCATAGACTGGGTAATGTGCCAGAAAACCGAGGGCAGTCCAAGAGGAATAAGATGGACTACATTTTCTACATTGGAAGATCTGGAATATGCAGATGACATTGCACTACTAGCACATTCACATCAACACATCCAGGAAAAAACAGATAGACTTAATAAGTATAGCCAGCAGGTGGGCTTGAACATCAATTTAAAGAAGTCAGAGGTCATGACGGTCAATGTGAGCAACCCTAAGCCCATATCAGTAAGGAATCAGCACTTGGATTAGACAGACACCTTCACATACCTAGGATGCATAGTAACACCAGATGGTGAGGCAAGCAAAGACATCAACAACAGAATGAATTAAGCAAGAACAGCCTTTTTTAGCCTAAACAACATCTGGAAGTCCTCTCAATACAGCACAAGCACAAAATTAAGATTATATTAGAGTTTGTGCTTTCTGTGCTTCTCTATGGTGCGGAATGCTGGAGAGTTACAGAGAAGGAAATGTCGAAATTGTCCTCTTTTCACAAAACATGCCTAAGAAAAATTTACCAAATCTTTTGGCCGAATACCATAACCAATCAATATGCTTACTCAGAGCAAGCAAGAAGGCATGCACACCATCATAGCTGGCAGACGCTGGAGATGGGTTGGCCATGTTCTCAGAAGAGACCCCCATGCCATCACAAGATCAGCTATGCTGTGGACCCCTGAAGGAAAATGAAAGAGAGGCCGACCAAACACAACTTGGCGGAGGACAGTGGAGGCTGAGATGCAAAGAATGAACCAGAATTGGGACATTGTACGAAGGATGGCCGCAAATCGAGCAAAGTGGAATCAATTTGTTGTTGCCCTACACAACGCCACTAGGCGTGATGGCCACTGACTGCTTTGATGGTTGGTGGCTAAGGATCAAAGAAGAAGACATTTGTTGTGCATGTAAAAAAAATAGGAGGATGTGAAGTCTGTGGTGTTTGGGATGAAACCTGGTTCACTATTTATTTGTTATTATCAATATGTATTATGAGAACCTTATTACATATTCAATTTCCCCCTACACCCTCAGTAATCCTTACATATTAATTTTTGTTTTTGGTTCTGGTTGCATACTGCTTTACTATATCATGCAGTTCTCTAAGTCTGTCTATTCTAAACACCCCTTCTACAGATATGGGTGAATTGCAATCCTGCAAATAATATAATATTGTTATTCTCTGTTTTTCATATTATTTTATTGTAGACATTCTGCACATTAAAATTCTTCTATACTAAAATAAACTTTTCTTAATTATAGTCTGAGTGGGCAGCCTAATTACTTTGTTAAGTTCCCTTCTTCTTCTTCATCCTCGTTCATCCTGAAAAGGATGTTGGTTGCATTGTGTTCATTTACAGCAAAGCTGCAATATCTGCACCTTTTGGCCGACACATCTGACTTCAGCACAGCATTTTTGGGACCGGGTTTGCCTTCCCAGTTTGATCCCTACTCTCTCAGCCAGACTGCAGTGATGCAGCCTGTTTCCAGGACCACCACTTGGAGGTGGCATAGGGTCTTGGTCAGCTCTGGTTCGCTGACCCTGATGCAAGCAGTCTAGCTATGGGTTGCTGACTGCATTCTCTATTGCTGCATCTTTGTGTCCCAAAGTTCCCTATTTTATTATTTTAAGTTCCCTATTTTATTATTATTTTTCTTTATTCTGGTGACGAGAAATATCCGTTCAACCTCTGATGGGTTATAATTAGGATATATAGTGTTTCCAATTCCAAATAAGATGAATAACTGCTGATACAGGAAAGTGGTATCACATCTATCAAATCATTGTAAATGTGGCAAATCAAAGTTACCACCAAATACACAGAGAAACATTTCCCACATAACACCTGGATTCATGCATACACAGATGGATCTTCAACAAATGCAACAGAAAATGGAGGTTGAGGTGTCTTTTTGACCTTAAGCACTGGCGCCCAGAATAAGCTGTCAGTTGCAAAAGGTCAATACTTAAGTACCTTTAAAGCAGAGAAAACAAACCTTTATGTTTGTCTAATAATTATTTACTGTTTACAGGCCTCAGGTTTCCCTTCCTTATATGTTTAAAATGTTTATACAATACTAAAAACCTACCCTCTGTCCTGTACTTACTGTTCTAATCTTCTATCATTCACTAGACACAGTATTACGGTCTTTGTCTTGTGTAGTCTGACCTTTACTACTGTATGATAGGGGAACAACAGAAGTGATTGCATCATTAATAGACTGGACTGCCCTATGTATATTGCCGGTGTTATGTGTTGCAGTTCACACTAATGACCCGTACTTTAAATACTATAAATATAGAAGAGGGGTTGAGAATAGACAGACCTAGGGAACTGCATAATATAGTCAAACAATATTTAACACGAACACATGTTAATATATAGTGGCTGGGAATGTGAAGGTCTGATGCTGTTCTTACAATGCATGTAACTTTAAACAGATGAAAGTCAATTAGGCCTAGGCTAAATATCTGGTAAAGTCCATTAAATAACTAGAACCACCGAGCCTTTACACCCCTCCACTTTAGTATTATTCTTGTTCATAGTTCCTTCTTGATTTTTTTTTCTATTTATTTAACGTAAAAGCACAATTGTGATTGTCCGTATTTACAGTGATTTGACAAATGTGATGCCAATTTCTCATGTCGGCAGTTGTTCATATTATTTAGAATTGAAAACAATGTAGGCCTATATCCTAATTATAGCCCATCAGAGGTTGAACGGGATTATTTAATTGTTTGTTTTCCTAAATTAAAAAAAAAACCGTACTTTTTCATTATTTCTTACAAGTGCCTGAAGACATACCTGTATGTTTGTCTAATATTCATTTTCTGTGTGAATAACCTTAGGAAAAAATGGCGGACAATGGGACATTATTCTTCCAATTTACCCGAATTTAATCTTGTGACTATGTGCTGCAGAGTCATAGATTATGCTTCCATAATCTATTTTGCCTCGAATGAAAGATTTACAAAACATGATTGCCAATTACCTCTGGGGCTAATGCAAGTTGGTGAAATAGACGACAATCGGTTGTAACACAGAATCAGAATATTCTTCATTTAGAGAAATACACAATGGTTATTTCCTTATTTTAAATCTGTATCGTCAGCAGTAGTGCTACATTAAATTAAAAAAAATAAAAATCTAGATTGTACCTTACAAAACAACTAGATAAACTAGATTTTTAATTTTGGACTACGTCTGGACGCATTAGGCTACTTTAGGCGTTTTAGGCTACTCTGGGCTATTTTTGGGCTACTGTGGGCGAAAACCGTAAATTGAGGACACTTTTACTGAAAACACGAGTATACAAAGGAGGACGCGTTAATTTCACTAATTTAATACATGTATGTACATAATCATGATAAAAGATATAGAAATACTTCAACGACATTTTTTTTAAATATTACGTCTTCATAAAATGCATGTTTTAATAATTTTTTTTTTCCATCAAGCATTATTGTTTCATCATCACCAAATATTCAGTCTTTAACATTGTACTTTTCACTCCAACTAAATGCTCATGGAAGTCTATACATGTAACATTTCAATAATTTTATTGACCTTGTAATATCCCTTTTATACATTCAACCGTGAATTTATTTCTGTACTTTGTCCACTGACTTTCCATTAAAAAAAAGAGACTCAATATGAGCATTATTTTTTGGAACAGCAAAAATTTAAAACAGGAGCAATTTGTAGTTGTTCCGAATATAACTCTACATTTCTTGATTGTTCAAAGAATTTGATCCACTTTTCATGTGCCCAGTAGTTGAAAAAAGTATTATTATTCAGATTTGATTTGACTTAACTGTTTTGACCGTCAATTGATCAAAGCATTTTTGTCGTCAGTTTTAATGTCCTTACTCATTTAATATTTAATGTAGGCTTTAACATGTTTAAATTAACCTCTACACCTCACGGTAGAAGGGGAACGACTAAGTAAGTAAGTTTAACATGTTGCAACTTGTAAAAATGTCATCCAGCCAAAACAATTAAATTCCTCTAAAGATTATCGCATAAAAGACCCTTAAAATCGATTTCTTCTTTTTTTTTTTTTTTTTCTAATTTTGTTTAAAAGCCGGACACAAGGAATTAAAAAAAAAACCGACCGGATCCTAACTTTTTATGTGAAAAGCCGGCCAAATCCGGAGGTATTGTCACTCTAATCAAGGTGGCGTTCTTCAACAAATGAAGGAATATGACAGCGCGACATGACAAGAAAAAAAAAAAAAAAAACCAAACAAACTCAGATCTAGGCAGATTTGAAAACTGTGAACAAAAGTCAAAAATGTTCACAAAAAAGATAAACATTTTCGAAAAAAAAAAATAATACTTTTGAAAAAAGATTGTCCTTACTTGCAAACAAAAAGCGACAGATCAAGGTCATTAGTGACGTCGCCGCTGGAACCTTCGCCATTTCCTTTACCAGAAGCAGAGATGTCCATTTAGCGGTTTGCAGTATATATATATATATATATATATATATATATATATATATATATATATATATATATATATATATATATATATATATATATATATATATATATATATATATATATATATATATATATATATATATATATACACACGAGTATAATCAAGAAGAAACATTGTAGTCCTTAAGTACGTGGGTTTACAAGTTGAAACCGGTCTGGCGTTGTGTTTGCCTCCAGACAGAAATGGAGTACCCATTTTCACGAACTTTAAGACTAAGTGAAGTAACTGGGCCTATCGCGCCAGATTATATATCTTCCCAACAAAACTCTCTAGTACATGCAGCCATGTGGCGAATATATATTACAAAAAAAGTAACGATTTCCGACGTTTTTTGACTAATTGTGGTGTGACAACGAAATATATATTGAGAGAAGTTACCAACCTGGCATTTCCTAAGTACCGAAAACCTTGAGTTCTGACACTGTGAGCCCGTTTAAAATGTCTTACCTGAACTGATTCAAGTGACCTTAACAGTAATCTGAAAATATAGTTATAAAATGAACGCTCCCCGGATCATCGGATGAAAACCTGTATCTGCAGAGCTGGGTTTCACTTCATCAAAAAGAATACAGATTTACGCTGTGTGTGTCTTAAAGTTTGCGCCAGACGGCGAACTACAGCAAGATTGTAGGTAAGAAAGTACGACAGGGGCCTCTGCTGAATGAATAGAGAGAAAGTAGAACGAGTGATTCTTACAATTTTGTATTCATGCACCTATGGGTCTATTATTTTTGTAGTAATTCATTAACTTATGTGTATTTGTAGATGCTTGATATATCAATTTATGTGTTGTGGTAAATTTTCTTAAGATAAATAAAATTTGATAAAACTTATTCCAGTGTGTCGGTCAGCTTGTTCCCAAAAATATCCATATTTCCATTGTCATAGTTTCACGTCTGTGCGACTATCTGTCGCCACTTATGTGTGTGAGTGTGAGTGGTAAATATATACTGCTCAAAAAAAGTTAAAGGCCACTTTCAATTTTTAGGTCATTTCAACTATGCTGATTTTTAAAAAACCTGAACACTCAGTAAAACAGTTTTGCAGCATTTTGTTGCATGCTTAAACAATGTTTGTTAGTCTGACAATAAATCAAATCTGTGTTACTTGTGTGTAAGACGCTTGACCAATGTTGACAGATGGAGAGCGATGGCATGGCTGCAGGATGATGTAGGGCTGCGAGAAGTTGCTAGGAGATTAGGAGTTGCCAACTCTGTCATACAAACTCTGCTTGATCGTTATAATGCAACCGGCAGTGTCGCAGAACAACGCAGGTCAGGACGTCCAAGGTCTACCACAAGACGGCAAGACACGCTGAGCCATGGCTAAAATGGTAAATGTTACAAACATACCCATTGCCCGTTCCTTCCGAAAAGTGGGTGAAATGTGTTCACCATAGTCACGACTTGCACGTAAAAAGCAAATTTCAACAATGTTATCAACAGGCTTTGCCATAGAAAGCATTTTAAAACATGCATTATTTCCCTTTCCACCACATGCATTTGATTGACCTTGGAGGTACACACACGTAACACAGATTTGATTTATTGTCAGATTAACAAACATTGTTTAAGCATGCAACAAAATGCAGCAAAACTTTTTTGACTGAGTGTTCAGGTTTAAAAAAAAACAGCTTAGTTGAAATGACCTAAAAATTGAAAGTGGCCTTTAACTTTTTTTGAGCAGTATATATTAATATATATACTAATAGACTGTCTGACTAATCTAGATCTGTTGTAGAGATAGGCTGACTGAGAGAAGCTTCTCGAGTGTCAGAGACAGACTCTATTATTTTCCACCATCTCACTCGTGAAATCTATTACTATTATTATCTCCTACTGAGCTATCACCTGTTCTATTTCTATTCAGAAGGGACACAATCTAAGTCTTAATTCACCTATCGCAAATCTATGACATTACCATAATTTCTGTTTGTATTGTCTGTTGTCTGCATCTTTTCCTTAGCTCTATATTTTTTATTACGCCTGGCCATCTTTTACGGAGGATCCGCTGGAGACAACTATTTACAAATGTCTGTAGCTTGGAGGTGATACTCTTTGAGACATGCCATGTCTCTGGGCAATACAGCAAAACTGACTTCACATTTGAGATAAAGATTCTGATCTTATTCTCTCTGGATTTAACTGATGAGTTCCATATTGGTCAAAGGGCATTGAAAGCGTATCTGGCTTTATTTATCTTTGAGCAGACATCACCATTGGTTCCCTCTCCTTAGTCAATGTTACTCCCCAGAAATATAAAGCTTTCTACTTCTTCAACGACTTGATCAGTGATCTGTATCAAGTCCATCTGCCTATTATTTATTCTCATTTCCTTTGTCTTATTTAAATGTATGATTTGTCCCATCTTTGCTGATTCTGTTTCTAATCTATTTGTTTTCTCCTGCATATCTTGCTGTCTATGTGATAGAAGGCACAAATGATCTGCAAAGTCTTGATCCTCAAGTTGTTTGTTAAATGTCCACTGTATTCCAGTTTTCTCTCCCTCTGTTGTCTGTCTCATGACCCAGTTATGACCATGAGAAAAATTGTTGATGACAGCACACATCCCTGTCTGACACCACTATGTACTATGAAGGGCTCTGATAGTTTTCCTTTGTGTACTACTGTTCATGAGGCCTCCCGTTAGAAATCTTGGGTGATTTTAATGAATTTCTCTAGGATTCCATAATGTCTCAGGATTTTCCACATCACTGTGGTGAAGTGGGATGTTATAAATATTTATAGGGGACTTAGTGTACTGACTAAGATCAGCTGTGAAGGTATCTATATCTAATAAGAGTAGTGTATTATAGATAACCTTACTTGCTGCCACATATATATATATACCTCAGTCAGAATTATTCTGGAATAGTGTGATGACTACGTTATGTGTCTAGGGTATGTGTATGATGAAGTGTAAGTCATAACAACAACAGACAGATAAACAATTTAATTTATTCCACTACACTTGACAACACTGTGACACTCACATACATAAAACACTCTACAAGGATATCTTAAAGGAGTCACTGATAACTTTTCAAATAACAATATGTATTCAGTGCTGTCATGAATGTATATGTGTCCTGATTCAATTACAAAGGGAACCAGGAATCACAATCAATTTTAATTACAAGTTATATGTACAGAATTTATCAATATGAATCTTGTAGTGACATATATTTTTAATAGTATCCTATGTGTGTCAGTTGTGTAGTAGTAATATGAGGTAATACTGGTTTTGTTTTGTTCAAGCTCTGTTGGTATTTGTCATCATGACTTCAATAGTTTGTCTTTATTGGAACTAGTATTGGAGATGTTCTCAGTTCCTGATATTAAAACAATTAATTCCCCTCTTAATTGTATTTTACACTGTCATTTTAAGATGGGGGTACATAATGTTGAGCTCAGCTGGCCACATCAGCTTATCTTGCGTGATGGCGGCAGGAAAAGACTCCTCTGCTCGATTTCTCCCCTGGGCTCTGGAGACACCTCACTGATAGCTAAATGGACCAAGGAGTATGCTGTCCGACTCTGGATTCAGCAAAGCTCTGACCAGGTGCTGCTCAATAACGTCAAGACCACGGTCCCTGAAAACAAGAAGGATGTACCTTCTACTTCATAACTAATTGATACTCTAGTTCTACACTGAGCACAATACATCACAAACATTGAGTTCAGAGCGTTAGGCCAACTGTCAGCTTCATCTGAAATACTTTATACCAGTATTAACCTCCTTAATGGTTACTACGCCTCTGCACTTCCAGCATTATTTCTTTCTAGTCAATCATCTAGGTGTCAGTGTACTGTTTGGCCATTCCATGCCGTTTTACTTTCCTCCGACACCTTCTGTTCAGGCTGGAGCATTATAGGCTTTACATCATGTTTGCTACTGAACTACACATATATACAGGCATAAATTAACAATTCACATTCAATTTTCATTAAAAGATATTGAATGTTTCAAGCTTACCACAATTCATGGAAATAAACACAGATACGTTGACTAGCAATGAATTCTGGCACAAATACTGGCACAAATTCCCATCTGCTTATGTTCCAGGCTTTATTTTATAAAAATATACACTGGTTCAACGCACTGCTTCTTAGTAGGTTTATTACAAGATGTGGCAATGAACTAACGCTCTGAATCAAGTATATTCGCAGCTCTACCCAATGAAACCACGTCTCCACATCTTTTCAAAAAAGTACCCCGTCTATTCGTTTCCCATAACAACCAAGATAGTATTTATAGCCCGACCAATCGTGTTTAGTCTTATATTTGTTGCGCTCCAATCAATTAGGAGTTAACATGGTAGGCTATTTCCGTAACGTAAGGTTTTTTCAAACACGTTATAAAAAAATTTTATGAGCAGAAATGATTTCATGCTGTCAGGCATCCCCACTATTTTATTTTGGCTATAACTTGTTAATTCCTAGACTATTTGCGTAACGTTTTACATATTCTTTGTCAGCAAGCCCTAAGTAACCCAAATATACAAATTTAAAAGAGCTAAGTGGCTGCGTTCAAAATATGCAATTTCTTCTACCTCCTGTTTCGAAGATGTGCTGTCTGGGTACTGTAATGTTTTCAAACGTAAACCCATCTAATGTTATCTTTTCTAATAAGCGTTTTTCAGGATTTTAAAACCTAACTCTGGGAAGGTTAGTGTTTTTATCACTGTCCGTCCGAAAAAAAGTTAGTGCATGTGGCCTTACACGCGTGATAGTAGTAATTGTGTATCGCGTTACGCTTGTTGGTGGTGTCTTTAATAGCGAGACGCGTGTTTCCTTTTGCATGAGTTCCTGATTTTCAGCCCTCCCTTCTTTCTATTTGAGTCCATCTGTTCGTTCGTTTTGGTAACGTAGTATAATTAATGTTAGGATTAATTTAGGTCATTACGCAGTGTGCCTCTCAATGTTTTTCTTAGAAATGCAATACCCGTTTTAATGTGTTGTGGAAACGCTTGTATTTATGCAGTGGCTTATATTTAACGTGGAAACGTTACAATTTGCAGACGAAGCATAAAACAAAGGGGGATTTCGAGTACATTCTTTGTGACAGCACTGTTATTTTACCATTGCTCTTTTCTTTATTAAATTTATTTGTTAGGCTTTATATTTACCTGATAATTTATATATGTGGATTAGAATATTTCACGACACCTCCCCTCTTAAAACAGACATCCCATGTCAGTCCTTTATTCTATATACACATAGATAAATGTAAGTCAACTTGACTTTACTCTGCTGTGGTGCTATCATGGTTTTATGTAGTTGGGTCCATTCAGAGTAGGCACTACTCATGAAATCTGCCTCAGACTTCTACAACCAATAATATATTTCGGTTATGTTACTGAACAGCCGCAAGTGTGAGTGCTTGTCTTAATGCTGCTTCGCAACCCGTATTCACCATTTCTCTTCTCTGAGTCTGCGCAATGACATGTCCAGAGAACATTATATTTCCCTCAAAATGTACGTTATGAGGAGATAACATATACCTGGTGATAGCAGAGTTTTCGTAGTGGATCCCATAATCTTCTTATTATCCTGTATGAAACATTCGGAATATCCTCAATCAAAGAGGCAACTCAGGGATTCATTACGTTCCTCCGAAATGTTTACATCCAACAATTTTCTCATCATTCTAGAGAAGACACTAGGCGCATTCTTCAATCCAAATGGCAATCTATTAAACTCATAGTGTCCTTCTGAGGTACTAAAAGCTAGGTATGGTCTAACCTCAGGCTTTACTGGAATCTGATAGTATCCTTTACTCAGATCCACTTTTGAGAAATATTTAGCTTTATTTAGTCTGGCAAACAGCTGATTTGTATCCGGCAATGGATCCACCTGTCCTTCTGTAATAGCATTCAGTCTCCTGTAATCTATACAGAGTCTATGTTCTCCAGAGGGCTTCCTTAAGAGTACAACACCGGAACTATACGAAGATTCACTGTGCGAAATAATTCCTTCCTTCAACAGATAGTCTATCTCTTCCTTCAAAGCTTTCTCCTTAGCAAACGGAATCGAATATGGTTTCATACAGACAGGTGTGGGGTCTATCAGTTTCATATCATATTCCAATAGGTTTGTATGCCCTGGTCGGTCTGTTAACACCTCTGCATGATTATTTAGAACCTGTTGCACTCTCTCTTTCTGAGTTTTCGTTAAATGTGTACTGATTTTCACCTGTGCTGCTGTCTCACAGGGGTGTAATGGATATTCAAATGATGAAAGTGGTTCCTTTTTCATCTCCATGGCGATGGACAAGGTCAACAAGTGTGTCTCTTCCTGATGTTCTCTTTCCAAATATTTCTTCAGGAGATTCACATGATAGATTTTTTCTTTCCCCTTCTTATCTATCTTATAATTTGTTCTAGACACCTTCTCTAGAACTGTATATGGACCCTGCCATCCAATTTGTAACTTATTCTGACTCCCGGGCAAAAGAAGCAGTACTTTCTCTCCCACAGCCAAATTTCTGTCTTTCGCCTTCCTGTTATAATAGGCAGCATGTTTCTTCCTGGCTTGTTTCAAATTTTCATTGGCAAGTTTCCAGCCAGTTTTTAAACGAGTGGTCAGCTCATTCACATATTGGTATGAAGATGTAATGTTTTCCTCTGCCTTTTCATCAGTCCACGTTCTTAACAAAGCTACATATGGACCTTTAATTGTGTGGACCTATTTGTCCATGCACCGGTATGGTCTCTTCCACTCGAAGCTTTATAGTGATGATTTTTCCTCCCAGAATTATCATTCACAAAACGACCGCTACCAATTTTTCTTTTGGGGCTTTCTCCCCACTTAAAATTCTTGATGAGAGATTTCCTCTCTACATCCTCTTCCTCCAGTTTGTTTAAGTCCGATTGAGGGATTTTCGGCTTATCCTGGGGTAAGACATCTTTTTGCACTCTCCGCATAGTGGCCATTGTAAAACAGTTAAGTGAAGCTTGTCCGTGAAAAGGGGCTTCCCATTCCATTTGGTCCACTTTATCAAATCTATTTTTCTTTTTATTATCAGGCCTAATTTTGCCCCGTGGCGTGTCCAGGTCCTGATCCATGTTCCCACTTGTGGGTGTTCCCTCATGTGCTATGCTACACCTTTCTACAAAATTCTCAATGTCCCATCTTGCTTTGGGCCAATAATAATTGTGAGCCACCTTTTGAATGATGGTACCTATCTTCTCATGGTCCCCATCTGGTTTCACATGTAGGCTCCTTATTAAGTCTGCCCTATATCTTTTAGGAAGTACCAGCTGTCCCTGACCTTTGGATCTAGCTCCAGTCTTCCTATACATCAACTTGTTTTTCATGTAAAAATCTCCCTTGCCTGGAGTTGTATGACAAGTTGACAATTTTCTGAAACAAGGCTTGAGTGTTTTATCCCCAGCCTGTGCCTTCCTCATCTCTTCTGGAGTGGTATCTAACATAATATCCTCCTCCTGTCTTGAGGTCGACCTGACCTGAAGGGTTGCCATATACACAGGTTTCCTTCTGCAACGGTCAGTGTCATGATTGTCCATCTGACAATTTTTACACCACCTTTTTCCTTGGTTGAAAGATTTTCTTTCATCATATTTCCTTTCATCGAATTGTGGGAATTTATTTTTATTTTCATACCGTGGCCTATCAAATTGGTGCTTACCTTTGTTTTGATCCCTAGGATCAAATTTATTAAAGTTCTGTGGTGCCCTAAAGTTATCCACTTGTTTCTTTTTATTACCTGTTACCTCTGCTTGAGCTGCTTGATACCTTTCAGCAACATTTAGCAACTCACCCAGCCTCTCTGCACCTTGTTCCATGAGAAACTTTCTCAGGTCTGGAGCCATGGACTCTCTTAATTGCTCTATAAGGACCATTTCCTTAAGATCTTGGGTTTTCCCCAGAGAAGTCCATTTCTCCAAGTATGTCTCTATTCGTGCAGAGAACTGGTGATAGGTTTCACCTGACAGTAGTTTAGCATTCCTAAATTTTTTCCTATAAAATTCTGCATTCTTTTCATATCTTAACAAAAGAGCCTGCTTTAGCATGTCATAATTTTCCTGATCACCTCTGCTCATTTTTGCAAAAACTTCATAAGCTGCCCCACGAAGTCCCTGAGATAACTTTAAGCTCCACCTTTCTCTCTCTAACCCATACGTGGTAGCTAATAGTTCATACCTATTTAGGTAGCTCTCTATATCATCGTCTTTCTCAACAAAATGATCTAAATGAAAATTCATAGCTGAGGTTGAGGCTCCTTGGCTAGCAGTGGCATCAGAGGTAAAGGGACTGGCACCATTTTCAGGAGCATGGCCTTGAAACTCAAACTCCCTTAGTCGTAACTCATGTTCCCTTTGTAATCTTTTATCTTCTGCTTCCCTTTCTGCAGTCAATCTTCTTTCTTCTGCAGCCTGTCTTCTTTCCTCGGCTTCCAATGCTTTAGCCTCTTTGTCAGCCTCAATCTGCAACCTCTTAGTCTCAGCCTCAGCCTCAAATTGTAACTTCTTAATTTCTTTTTCAGCCTCTAACTTTCTTTCGGCTTCAAACCTTCTTTCTTCGCGTTCAATAAATTTGTCACATTCCGTAGTGACATAGGCAACCATAACTTGCCCATCTAATCCTAACTCTTTTGCAGTCTGAACAGCAGCAGAGCGAAATTTGGCCAGGTCCGCCATTGTCTATCAGGTAAATTTATACAATGTCTAACCAACAATTCAATCTCTAAATATATATCTAATGGACAACACAGGCACCGTGAGCTCAACCTTATTTAATTCCACCCAAGGATACCTTTTAATTCTTATATTCCCTGAAGTGAATTACCCCCAATATTTTTAATAGGTAAAGATTCAAAATCCCAAGAGCGAGACCCCAATATATGTGGTGAAGTGGGATGTTATAAATATTTATAGGGGACTTAGTGTACTGACTGAGATCAGCTGTGAAGGTATCTATATCTAATAAGAGTAGTGTATTATAGATAACCTTACTTGCTGCCACATATATATATATCCCAGTCAGAATTATTCTGGAATAGTGTGATGACTACGTTATATGTCTAGGGTATGTGTATGATGAAGTGTAAGTCAAAACAACAACAGACAGATAAACAATTTAATTTATTCCACTACACTTGACAACACTGTGACACTCACATACATAAAACACTCTACAAGGATATCTTAAAGGAGTCACTGATAACTTTTCAAATAACAATATGTATTCATTGCTGTCATGAATGTATATGTGTCCTGATTCAAATACAAAGGGAACCAGGAATCACAATCAATTTTAATTACAAGTTATATGTACAGAATTTATCAATATGAATCTTGTAGTGACATATATTTTTAATAGTATCCTATGTGTGTCAGTTGTGTAGTAGTAATATGAGGTAATACTGGTTTTGTTTTGTTCAAGCTCTGTTGGTATTTGTCATCATGACTTCAATAGTTTGTCTTTATTGGAACTAGTATTGGAGATGTTCTCAGTTCCTGATATTAAAACAATTAAATTCCCCTCTTAATTGTATTTTACAAGGTCATTTTAAGATGGGGTACATAATGTTGAGCTCAGCTGGCCACATCAGCTTATCTTGCGTGATGGCGGCAGGAAAAGACTCCTCTGCTCGATTTCTCCCCTGGGCTCTGGAGACACCTCACTGATAGCTAAATGGACCAAGGAGTATGCTGTCCGACTCTGGATTCAGCAAAGCTCTGACCAGGTGCTGCTCAATAACGTCAAGACCACGGTCCCTGAAAACAAGAAGGATGTACCTTCTACTTCATAACTAATTGATACTCTAGTTCTACACTGAGCACAATACATCACAAACATTGAGTTCAGAGCGTTAGGCCAACTGTCAGCTTCATCTGAAATACTTTATACCAGTATTAACCTCCTTAATGGTTACTACGCCTCTGCACTTCCAGCATTATTTCTTTCTAGTCAATCATCTAGGTGTCAGTGTACTGTTTGGCCATTCCATGCCGTTTTACTTTCCTCCGACACCTTCTGTTCAGGCTGGAGCATTATAGGCTTTACATCATGTTTGCTACTGAACTACACATATATACAGGCATAAATTAACAATTCACATTCAATTTTCATTAAAAGATATTGAATGTTTCAAGCTTACCACAATTCATGGAAATAAACACAGATACGTTGACTAGCAATGAATTCTGGCACAAATACTGGCACAAATTCCCATCTGCTTATGTTCCAGGCTTTATTTTATATAAAATATACACTGGTGATCAACGCACTGCTTCTTAGTAGGTTTATTACAAGATGTGGCAATGAACAGACGCTCTGAATCAAGTATATTCGCAGCTCTACCCAATGAAACCACGTCTCCACATCTTTTCAAAAAAATACCCCTTCTATTCGTTTCCCATAACAACCAAGATAGTATTTATAGCCCGACCAATCGTGTTTAGTCTTATATTTGTTGCGCTCCAATCAATTAGGAGTTAACATGGTAGGCTATTTCCGTAACGTAAGGTTTTTTCAAACACGTTATAAAAAAATTTTATGAGCAGAAATGATTTCATGCTGTCAGGCATCCCCACTATTTTATTTTGGTTATAATTTATTAATTCCTAGACTATTTGCGTAACGTTTTACATATTCTTTGTCAGCAAGCCCTAAGGAACCCAAATATACAAATTTAAAAGAGCTAAGTGGCTGCGTTCAAAATATGCAATTTCTTCTACCTCCTGTTTCGAAGATGTGCTGTCTGGGTACTGTAATGTTTTCAAACGTAAACCCATCTAATGTTATCTTTTCTAATAAGCGTTTTTCAGGATTTTAAAACCTAACTCTGGGAAGGTTAGTGTTTTTATCACTGTCCGTCCGAAAAAAGTTAGTGCATGTGGCCCTACACGCGTGATAGTAGTAATTGTATATCGCGTTACGCTTGTTGGGGGTGGCATTAATAGCGAGACACGTGTTTCGTGTTGCATGCGTTCCTGATTTTCAGCCCTCCCTTCTTTCTATTTGAGTCCATCTGTTCGTTCGTTTTTGTAACGTAGTATAATTAATGTTAGGCTTAATTTAGGTCATTACGCAGTGTGCCTCTCAATGTTTTTCTTAGAAATGCAAAACCCGTTTTAATGTGTTTTGGAAACGCTTGTATTTATGCAGTGGCTTATATTTAACGTGGAAACGTTACAATTTGCAGACGAAGCATAAAACAAAGGGGGATTTCGAGTACATTCTTTGTGACAGCACTGTTATTTTACCATTGCTCTTTTCTTTATTAGAATTTATTTGTTAGGCTTCATATTTACCTGATAATTTATATATGTGGATTAGAATATTTCACGACAATCACAGAACGGTATATACTGTCGAAAGCTGTTTTGAAGTCCACAAAATTGATATACAAGGGGGTCTGACACTCATTTGATTGTTCTATGATGATTCTGAGTATTGCTGTGTGGTCTGTACATGATGTTCCTGCACGAAATCCTGCTTTTTCTTCACTAGTTTGTCATTCTAGTATAATAAATAATATGTATACACACATGTCGCTTATGAATTAACAAGGGATAACTGGATCAGCCAATGAACACGCAGGAGCTTGCAGCCGCCGATCAATAAAGTCATGGCAATTTAACATGGGGAGCTGAATCTGTTACAAGTTTAAGTTAGAATTAGGGGTATTGTAAGAAAGTGCATTATCGCAAAGTAATTAAAACTAGTTCGTTAGTTGAAGGATAAATCCAATAATATACCAATTCCAACCTTATCTGTGCTTAACATCTTTACAAGAGGGTTCATATGAGTCAACAAAAACATGAGATCTTGAGTGCAGATCTTCCTGTATTATCAGCTCGTAATTTCAGTAATAGAGTATGGTCTAGGAATATTCGCGCTGTCAGTGTCACAATGTGATTGACTGGAACACATTCAAAATGAAGGGATGCGACTAGTATTGAGCTGTACGCGTGATACCCCCATTGTGACAATGAGATAAGTGCTTAAATTGTTGTCGATTAGGTCCAGATATGCAATGGCCCAGGCAAAAGCCTATATGCGGGTAACCTCCGACAAAAGATACCCCCTACATAAGACCGTAGCTGATATCAACGAAGAAAGAATAAAGAGGGGGATGTCATGGACGGCACAGGCAGAGGCTACGATTGGTCAGGTGACCAGGGTTGAAAATATATCCAAAGGGGAAGAGTGGAGTAAGTATGGGGAGAACTGGATAAACCACCAGCAGATCATTATTAGCCTTGGCAGAGAGTGCAAAGCTAGGGGCAATGGAAAAGCAGAGCTGGAGATTAATCAGCTGACAAGTGATCATGCTGGGGATGATGACACCATTGTGTACATTGAAAGGTCTGCAGTGCGTGGTAAAAAATCAGGATTGGGCTTCTCTGCGAGAAAAAATGGCAGGGTCGTTGCTGAACAGAGTTGAGCCTTTAGTGCCTTCCTTGCTTGTTTACTAATTCTCAATGACTCACTCCCATATGTAAGAATTTGTTCTATAGAACACTGTAGAAATCTTTTTCTCACTTTCAATGACAAGGAATTGTTGTACAAAATACTCTTCATTTTATAGAAAGCTGCTTGTGCTTGAGCTAGTCTGCTCTTTATTTCTGAGATGCATCTTTCATCCGTTGTTATTAATGTGCCCAGGTATTTGAATTTATTGACTTGTTTTAAAACTGTTTCATTCACTTTAATAGTGCATGTTGGGGGAGCTCTTTTCGTTGAGAAGACCATTACTTCTGTCTTTTTTCTATTAAGGCTGAGGCCTTTATTTTCACTATCTATCACTATTGTATCAACCATTTCCTGCAGCTCATTTTCTTACTTACTTACTTAGTCGTTCCCCTTCTACCGTGAGGTGTAGAGGTTTGGAAGAGAGAGCGCCAGACCATGCTATCAGCTGTCTTCTTCCTGGCCTGGTTCCATTCTAGTCCTCGGTACCTAAGTTGGAACTCACATGTAAGTGCACTCACAAAGCTAACGGCACAAAAAGTTTACCAATTAGCCAAAATCAAACACTTCCTGGATGAGGGGGCAAGGAAAATGTTCTACACATCTCACATACAAACATACCTAGACTATTGTTCCACAATCTGGGATGGTTGTTCCATATCCAACACAAAAAGGCTTCATTCACTTCAAAAACGTGCAGTGCGCCTAGTTGCTGATAAACACCAAACACATTGTATAGATCTAAATAAGTATCTTAAAATATTACCCCTTAGAAAGCGCTTCTTATTTAACAAAGCTAAATTCGCTCACAAAATCTTGTCACATAATGCTCCAACGTATCTGTGGCCACTTTTAAAATTCAATGAAAAACGTAGTCAGCGCTTAAACCAGTTAGAGGTACCAAAGCCGAGGCTAGATTTGTACAAGAAGAGCTTGGCTTACTCAGCTGCTCATCTTTGGAACAATCTTCCACGTGACCTGAAAAACATGCACAGTCCCTACTCATATAATCGTAGACTGTTCAAATACATTATGAGTGCGGATTATATGCCGCCCTAAGGGATTATGTTTCGAATTATTATTATCTAATATACTGTATGGAGGGTCTAGATGATCTAGTTTTTCATTTTAATATACCTTACTTCTTAATTGTAATCAGATATTGTAAATGTATGCTTTTATACTACTTATAATGTTGCATCGCCATTGAACTAATACCTTAAGTATGTTGGAGAATGTCTGGATACCTAGCAATAAAGATGAGTAAGAGGAAGGGCAAAATGCAAGACGGGCCTATATGTACGATTCTCATCTATCAGTCAATACCCTTTACCTCCCTAAGGAGCATAGGTCATAAAACTGGATCTCGTGTAGTGGAGGCGTCAACAATTCACTCCATGTGGCAGTATCTGCTTGGGACTCAAAGTCGCTCACCTGTGGGAACATTTTCCGCATGCGCTGACAACACATGAAGTCCCAGCTAATTCAGCAGATTTCCAAAATGTCACGAGTTCTTATTATATGCCACCATTATCTGATTACGTTTCAAATTATCTCTTATTTACCGTATGAATGGTTTAGATTGTGTTTGTTAGTTTTTTTGTTTTTTTTTTATTTATTTTTTTTTATTTTAAGGTATTAATTTTTGTTAATGTATTTTAATTAATAATTCCCCCCCCCCCTTAAATTTGATTATGTCTGCATGTTACAAATGTATGTTATTATTTTACCTCGATAATGTTGTATGCTTAAATAATGCTAAAAATACATGTGCTATTGAAAGGATACTGTATGAAAGGTGAGCGAAAGGAAGGGCAGAATGTTAGACGGGCCTGCGTGCCCAATTCTCAACCCTTTGAAAATAAAGTTCGTTCGTTCGTTCCTTCAAAGATTGTCTAATGTTGTCCTCCCAGCGGACTCTGGATCTTCCTGGAGGTCTGGATCCCTGGCTCTTTGTTTCCCATGCTTGTCGTGGTAGCCGATCTTCTCCCATTCTGCAGACATGGCCAAACCATCTTAGTTGGGACTGTTCTATTTGGGTCTGCAGCGGATGGGATTTTAGGCCTTGACGGATCGTCTGGTTGCGGACCATGTCTCTTCTTGTTACTTCAACCACTTTCCTCAGATACCTCATTTCTGAAGTTTGGATCTGGCTTGTGTGGGTTGTAGTCATTGCCCACGACTCGCATCCATATGTCAAGACTGGGACATAGGTGGAGCGGTATACAGCCATCTTCGTTTTCTTACCAACCTCTTTCTTGCTGAGGAATCCACGATTTATGGCCTGAAAAAGTCTCCCAGCCGCTGCTTTTCGAGTGGCCAACTCTTCTTTGATGCCTCCCTGTCGGTCTATAATAGCTCCGAGATATTTAAAGTGGTCGACCTGCTCCAGGACCTGTTCTCCCAACTTAATCTGATGTTTTCTTTCTTCTCGTGATATCACCATGGATTTTGTTTTAGAGCTGCTTATGACCATCCCTCTCTTCTCCAGCTCTTCCTTCCAGACTTGCAGGTTTAGCTCCTTTTCACTTTTTGCTATTAAGATTATATCATCAGCGTATCTCAAGTTGTTTATATTATGTCCGTCAAATGATATTCCTGGCATGTCATCTAGAGATCTCATTATATTTTCACTGTACAGGTTAAACAAATCAGGTGACAGCCCATATCAGGAAGGGAAACCCGAGGCCTGCAAACAGTAAATAAATATTAGACAAACATAATAGTGTGATTCGCTTGTATAGCTAGGCAGTGTTGTCGTACGGAAGGTCCGGGGTTCAAATCCTGGGTAAGCCACTCACGTCTGTTGTTTTTCTGTTATCTAGTGTTCTACTTCTTTATTTCTTACGAGTGCCTGAAAACATACCTTTATGTTTGTCTAATATTTATTTACTGTTTGCAGGCCTCGGGTTTCCCTTCCTTATATGTTATAAATGTTTGTACAATACCAGAAACATACCCTCTGTTCTATACTACTGTTCTTAAGTCTTCTATCATTTACTAGACACAGTATCAAGGTCTTTGTCTTGTGTGGACTGACATATACTGTATAATACGAGAACAACAGAAGTGATTACGTCATTGATAAGGGTGGAATTAGGATGCCGTCAAATTACCACCTCTATCGACACCAGGTATTACAATGCAAGACGTGGGTGTCTTATCTGGTTTGGATTGTTGCTGTGTGTGTGTTGCAGTAGAACAGTTCAGGGTACACCACAGGCAACATGACGTGTAGAGTCATAAAAATGGTAACTTCGCTTTAGGTTTATACCATTTATTGCACGCCACAAAACAGTCATGATACTTATGTTATTATCAGCATAGGTACAACGAATGCAGCATTCAAACTCATGTTAACTGACAGTCATGTAGAAGTCAATACTCAATAGTTGTATGGAAAACAAATATCATAGCGAAGCTTGATAAATAATGCATATAACTTCTGCAACCGTGGTCAGCTGCAGATCCTTAATGTTCATAGACAATAATAATTATTCCTTCCTGATGCTAGCAGATCAGATGTATACAATACGTCCGTTTACTGTCTGCACGTGAGTAGCATACATGGATTACAGGTCAGCTCGACCTTTATAACCTTCCTAAGTCTAACCATCTGACTTGGACGTGATCTCTGATATAACGAATCCTGGAACACAGACAATAGTCTTGTTGGTCTAGAGCGACCCATATATATATAACTAGTTCAGGTATAAAGATACCGGTGACTTAATCCTAGTCAAAGTACCTCTCCATTTTGAATCACACAGGCGAGCAAAAAGGCGACAAAATGACGAACCTCTAGATGATAGCATAAAGTTCGATACAAGAGGAATTACCTTATTTCGGAAAATCAACCATGAACATATGCCTCCAGGCAGGCTTGAATAATACGGGGAAATAGTCTAGTTAGCTAACTAACTCACAAAGACAATGTATTTCCCTCAGAGAATCACAAGACGCAGTCGCGTCCGCTCGCTAATCAGTCCATTTCTCAACTCCCCGACCTGGGCGGAACAACAAAACGACAACCCAGTCGAGACATGCGCAGAGTGACAATCTCTGAGTCGCTGTTCACAATAAGACGATTCTAAGAACATTCGAGATAAAAGTCTTACACAGTCGCGCCTTTTATGGACATGAACAGAAGCGTTAAGAAAGGTTTCAAACATCTACAACAGTTGACTGATACTACCAAATAAGGAGATATGGTCACGCTTCGTTCAAGACATTATAGACCGAACGTGTCTCTATACAAGAGGAAGTAAACTCATAAAGAATAGTAGTATCGATATTTCGGGTTCTGTCCCTTTGACCATAAAATATATATAACATGCATTTCAGTCAAATAATGATCATACATACGAAAAACGATCATACAAAGACTTTGGAAAAAAGTAATTATTTGTGCGTAACATTACCGCACCCTCCCGGGAAAAAAAAAATGAAACATTTTTTTTTTTAAAATCCTGGAGCCGGAAAAATCTAGGCTCCTAACGCACGTATGATGCGCGGATATACCTAACAAAATAGCTCAACACTTGGAGCGAAACTGAGATCATATCCCAGGTCCTTAGAGAAAAATTTATCTAAGTATACGCGTATATATCCCAGGAAGGTGCCACCAACACAAACCACAATGATGGCAACATCATAATAAAAGTCAAATTATTCTCATACCAATATATGAAATCAAATATATTATTATGATATCATACAATGTGTTGCAAATAGCGGTGTAATATATTAATATACCGCACTATTTTATTACATTATGTAATGCATCAGTAACTAATAAGTAATACATGTGTTGATCTTCGTTGACATAAAACATTCAATAGAAGAAGATGTGGACATCATCCGCTCCCAATCTAGGACAGGACTTGATATACTCAAAGTTCCACAATGGACACAATCTCGCATCTTCAATGATGTGCTGCGAAAATATCAATAACACAAATCTTAAAGACAACTGGTAAATCTCTCAATACAATCCTGAAAATAATTTATTTAAATGTGGCCGAGTGATCTTTTGGCCCGTATATCACTAACTAAGCCTTCTTAGATAATTACATGGTACAATGTTATAAATTTCCCCCTCAAAAAAGTGAGAAAAAAAATATCTACTAACATGTCATTATAACATTGGACTGTATATCAGGAAATATATATATGACAGAAGAATCATGTGGAATCGTGTGGGCATCTGGACAGAATGTCCGCCATTACATTATCCGAACCACGGATAGCTCGAACCGAGAAATGAAATGGTTGAAGAGCTATGGCATAACGAGTGGACCTCGAGCTCTTCAAGTTTTTGCTCTGAATAGCAGTAAGCGCTTTCTGGTCGGTTTCCACAATGAAATGTGCGCCTAGAAGAAATCTTTGTAACTTCAGAATAGACCATACCATAGCCAATAACTCACGGTCTAAAACCGAGTAATTCTTTTCTGCAGCATTTAATTTCCTAGAGATATACATCACCGGATGCAGAGTATCAGAATACTCCTGCATTAGTGCTGCCCCAATCCCAGTTGACGAGGCGTCACTTCGAAGAACAAAAGTCTTCTCAATAGTAGGTAACCTAAGAATAGGTGGAGATGAAAATAGGTCTTTAACCTGGTCCAATGAGGATTGACATTCTTTTGACCAGCGGATCAAATTAGGCGACCCTTTCTTCAATAAAGTAGAAAGCGGTGCCATAATGGAGGACAGATTCGGAATGAATCGTCCGTAGAATTGGATCAAACCTAATAGACTCCTTACTTGTTTCTTTGTCTTAGGGACCGAAATGTTAAGTATTTTTGAAACATTGTGGTCCTCTGTCTTTAAAAGACCATGACCAACACGATGACCTAGGAAAGAAATCTCACTAAATCCTATAAAGGCTTTAGAGGGTTTTGCAGTCAAGTTATACTCGCGAAGAGTAGACAGTAATTCGTATAAACCCAAATAGTGATCTTCCCAGGAATCACTGAATAGACAGATATCATCTAGATATGCTATGACATCTGTACGATATGCGAGAATTCGCCGCATCATGCGTACGAATGTAGCAGGGGCGTTCATAAGACCAAAAGGCATGAAATTCCATTGGAATAAACCCCTAGGTGTAGAAAAAGCTGTAAAAGGTTTGGCACGTTCAGTTAGCGGGACTTGCCAATAACCTTTAGACAAATCTAGTTTGGTAAAGAATCTAGAATTAGAAAGTTTATTGAGTAGCTCTTCTAATGAAGGCATAGGTTCAGCGTCGAACTTCGTAACTTGGTTCAATTTGCGATAATCTACGCAAATGCGAATGTTATTATCCTTCTTTCGAACAATAACCATAGACGAAGAGTATGCTGAAGTGGATGGTTCAATGATTTCCAAACGTATCATTTCATCCAATTCTTTTTCGACTTGAGACTGGAAATGGATAGGTATTGGATAGGGTCTGACTCTGATAGGATTATGATCAGTTAGCACAATGTCATGTTCAATGACATGTGTGTGTCCCGGGATGTCTGTAAGAACATCCTGAAATGTTTGCAACATCGAAGAAACTTGTCGATGTTCCTCAGCGGAAAGATTTGGAGAAACGGTCACGTTTTTCCAAGATTCCGTAGAATAAAGTGGGACCATAGAAAGAGGAAGATTGACATCAGAAAAAGTAGTTTCCTCATCCTGTATAACTGACAGCGATGAGTATTGACCATGAGGTACTTGAGAATTGTCCGTTGCCTGGAAAATAGGCTGCAAATAGTCTGGTCTTTCATGAAATTCCGTGAGCATATTTATGTGGAAAGTTTTATGCTTTCCATCAATATCGACAACATAGTCGACATCAGAAATTTTGGAGACTATTGCATATGGACCTTTCCATGCAATTAGAAGTCTGTTCTCCCTTGAAGGAAGTAGAACGAGAGCTTTGTCACCTGGACAAAGTTGTCGTAGACATCTATTCTTATTCGCAAACTGCCTTGCCTTTTCTTTAGCAAATTCGGAAGACGAAGTTGCTAGTCTGCATGCCTCAATGATTTTTTTCCTAAGAGCAATGACGTACTCATAAGAAGACTGAGTCTCATCGCTAATATTATCGGCAGTGATTAGATCGTGAAGTAAAGACATAGGGCCGCGCGGTTGCGCGCCAAAGACAAGTTCAAAAGGGGAAAACCCCGTATGTTCATTGGGGACCTCTCTATACGCAAAGAGAGCCGCGGGTAAGACCCTGTCCCAATCCTGAGGATGATCCTCAGTTATTTTACCCAGTAAAGTTTTTAGAGTCCTATTTAAACGTTCGACCAACCCATTAGACATTGGGTGATAGATACTGCTGAGAGACCTTTTTATATGTAGCATAGACATTACCTGTGACATAGTGTCTGATATAAGTTGAGTGCCATGGTCTGACAATATTTCTCCGGGAAAACCCAAGCGAGAAAATATCAGCCAAAGAGCGTCTGCGATATCAGCAGTTGAGATGCTCTTGAGAGGTATTGCCTCTGGCCAACGTGTGCACATATCGACACATGTAAGAATAAATTGATGTCCTCTAGCCGACTTAATTCTAAAAGGACCGATAATATCTATTGCCATTTTTTGAAAAGGGCGAATTGGAATGTCAGCAGCCTGAATAGGCGCAGCATGTCGTGGTCCTTTAGATTTGACCTCCTGACATACTTTGCAAGAGCGACAGTACATTCGTATGTCCTTGCTCACAAATGGCCAAAAGAAAGCCGCAAGAACTCTCGACTTTGTACGGGAAAAACCCATATGTCCAGCACATTGCGAGTCATGAGCATGTTGCAATATTTGCACCCTCATGCTCTTAGGCACAAGAATTTGTGAATGAGTGGATGTAGTCGAGTCTTGTACCATACGTACAAGTACGCCGTTCTTCATAGAAATCCAAGATTTTCTATTAGTATTTTGATTAGGATCACCTTTTTTTGCTAGAATGAAGAATTTTTGTAACGACGGATCTTCTTCTTGCAATTTGATAAATGAGTCACGTGTAATAGTCAAGTGACTATTTTGTTCATTTACTTCATCATTATTAGTTAATGAAGTTTGAGGTGGATCCAGAGCATGTGCTCTTGTGACCACCGTATTGGTAGCTTCAATGTTTTGCTCTTCCCAAACAGCAATCTGCTGTGGGGTACATTCCCTAACTCCGTGAATACGACCAATAATAAGGTCCGCAATAGGGTTTGGAAGTAGACACGCGTGGACCTCTCCCGTGAAGAAAGGAGTAGCAATATGTATTATGGCAGTAGGATATTTTTCCAACGTGCCACCAAATGTGACACATTTGATGACCTTTCCTGTAGCACAGAATGGATCTACAAGAGATTGCCTAACCCCGACAGTAGTACATCCAGAATCAAACAACACCGAGACTGGATTACTATTTACAAGCCCCTTATGTAATATAAGAGAACCTCTCCCATCATGAGCAACATTAGCAGGAAGAGCGGGCAAAGGATGACCACAGCTTAGAGTACTAATGGTTTTCGGATCAAATAAAGTACTGCATTGGATACATTTATTTGCCCTACCAAAGTCAAAAGATGAGCATCCGATAGCATTATGGTCTTTATCATTATTAACCTGTTTATCTGCTCCCTGAGATTCTTGTTGAACAGAGTTTGTCTGTTGATATCTTTTTCTCTTCTGTTGCGATCTACCGCGACCATTATTGCCTCTGCAATTATCATTAAAGTCCCTACTGT
Source organism: Oreohelix idahoensis (assembly GCA_024509875.1). Lineage (NCBI taxonomy): Eukaryota > Metazoa > Mollusca > Gastropoda > Stylommatophora > Oreohelicidae > Oreohelix > Oreohelix idahoensis. The sequence continues at coordinate 334,891 of JAMPIV010001882.1, forward strand.
AATTTTTATCCTGGTTTGAGTTCCAGTTTCCATAACTGTCATTACCATCTCTATGCTGTTGAGAACCTCTATTATCTTGGTATTGAGGTCTCTGCAAAAAATATTTTCCTCTATACCGATTACCTTTATGAAAATTTCTAAAGTTACCGGGAATAGAATACCGTGTAATATTAGGTTGTCTCCAGTTCTGGGAAGAAGAATCTCCCTGAAATTGATTACCATGGTTCTGGGCATAATTACGGTTACTCTTTTTATTGAAATTTTGCTGGCTACCCTGAAATTTACGCATAAAATTCGGGCCATAAGGTGCTGCCGAAGCAACTGGCAGACCTTCTTTTACCTTAGAGTTGCTAATGGTTATGTGAGGATGTGCAGTAACATACTGGCTACAGTATTCTTCCATTTCTTTTATATTTTTAGGCTTACGCTCATGAAGAAAAGAAAGAAAAGCTTCATTAACAGAAGACATAACCTTGTCTCTAAGAAGTAAGTCCATGAGGGCTTCAAATGTACTTTCTGTCTTAGACAGCTCAACCCATCGTAAAAAAGTAAGACGTATGCCTGAGATGAATTCTGAGAATTCAACTCCAGTTTCTGGTAACATGTTTTTAAATTTAAGACGATATCCGTCTTCGTTAAGTTGGTACTTCTTTAACAATGCCGCCCTGACAACCTCATAGTTGTTCTTGTCAGGCACATCTACCATACCCAACAAAGTCAAAGCATCACCTCTAAGTATCTTGGACAGATGATAAACATATAATGTTTTATCTATATTATGCACCTTACATGCACTTTCAAATCTATCTAGATAAAATGTTATATCATCAATTGAAGCATTGAATGCTGGTAAATTAAGCTTGAAATCAACAGCATTAGACTTATTAGCAGATGATACCTTATTAGCATCATTAGCATTACTAGATAACTTCAACTTTTCTAACTCCAAAGCTAAGAGTTTTTCTTCATGTTCCATTTTTGCTTTTCTCTCATCAGACTCTCTTTGTAACCTTCTTTCCTCAGCCTCAGCCTGTAACTTTCTTTCCTCAGCCTCAGCCTGTAACTTTTTCTCTAATCTTCTTTCTTCAGCCTCTGCCTGTTTTTCTAATCTTTTATTTTCAGCCTCTATTTCAAGTCTCTTATTTTCAGCTTCTTTTTCAAGTCTCTTATTTTCAGCTTCTTTTTCAAGTCTCTTATTTTCAGCTTCTTTTTCAAGTCTCTTATTTTCAACCTCAGCCTGAAGTCTCTTCTCCTGAGATTCTGCTTCTCTTTTTTGTTTTTCCATTTCCATTTGTAATCTCTTTTCATCTACCTGCATCTGCAGTTTTAAATTTTCAGTTAGTTCTTTCATTTTCTTTTCCTCCGACTTCAATGCCTTGGCATATTGAACAGTCGCAAATTCTTCTAATTTATCACCTGTCTTCCCAAGGGCTTTACCCTGCTCAATAAAGTACTCAAATGTAGACATGATGTCTAAAATGTGAGTACAGAACCTGAAATAATTAATTATCTTATTTCAATCTTAATAGCAACAAGACTTAATAAAGTGCTTGTATAATTACTATGTTTACTCCAATCTCTGTGGGAAACAAGACTTGACACCAATTTGTATTATCAGTTGTACAATAATATCACAAGTCACCTCTTAATTATCAGTGCACTACCCAAATCAGTGCATAACCATCAGTTATTTATCATAACTGCACTACAATAGTGCATAAGCAACAAACCACCAGTTAGTTATGATAAGTGCACTATAGATCAATAGTGCATGAGCATATATGTAACAATAGTGAAAGCTAACTATGCAAGAACTATGCAAACAATAACAAGACAATGTAAACAATAACAAAGGTCACCAACAATGTAAACAATAACAAAGATCAAAGTCGAATGTAAACAACAACAAAGATCAAAGTCAATGTAAACAAAAACAAAGATCAGAGTCAATGTAAACAATAACAAAGATCAGAGTCAATGTAAACAATAACAAACAAATGACGCTACAGTGTATACACAAAAATATACTTAAAGAACTGAATAATAGAAAAGAGGAGACCTACAAATACAAACAATCGAAATCGAAACTAAAAAAACAGAAAGAAAGAGAGAAACAAAAAAAAAATATACAAAAAACGAAAATAAAGCACAACTCGTCACAACTAAACAGATATAGCAACGATTGTCGCTAGCAAATTCCACAGTAGGAAATTCGCACAGTCCCTAACGAAAACGCTAACAGTAGAACCTCTGTGACGTGGTATCATCTACTGAAAGACACCGCCCAACCGAGAAAACCCGCAGAAATATAAACATATAAATACAAATCCAAATAACATATAACATATAAACATGTAAATAGTGTGAAAATGTGAAAGACAGAAGGCTCAGTTAGAACATAAGGGCACAGTTCACAAACAAAACAGGCCACTTAACTTCTATGTATCCACAACGTCAGCACAGTTCAGAACAGGATGTGATCAGCATTCTTAGGACAATGATCCAACGTTGATCCATATCTGCTCTCGTAAACTGCCATGACGAAGGAAATGAGCTTCTAACAGGAAACAGCTTCTGACAGGAAACAGCTTCTGAACTTGACCTTCTGAATCTGCAACAGTAATTCTGAGACCGGAACAGTTGTTACGGCACTTGTCCTTCTTCTCAACAGATCAGGAAATCCATTCGCTCGGTACTTGTCCTTCTATTTGTAGACAAACTTCAATACCGCCGAGCAGCGCCGGGTAGTTTCAAAATATCAACAACTGTCAGTACTGCTGCGTCTTTCAAAAAAATTTCATCAAAGGTGATGAATAGCAACTGCAATGTTGTCTTGTAGTCTGCTGATGATGTCTGGGTTTGTTGACCCCCTTGAGAGTTGGTACCAGAATAAACCAACTATTGGCCACCATGAATTGATAAGGGTGGAATTAGGATGCCGTCAAATTACCACCTCTATCGACACCAGGTATTACAATGCAAGATGTGGGTGTCTTATCTGGTTTAGATTGTTGCTGTGTGTGTGTTGCAGTAGAACAGTTCAGGGTACACCACAGGCAACATGACGTGTAGAGTCATAAAAATGGTAACTTCGCTTTAGGTTTATACCATTTATTGCACGCCACAAAACAGTCATGATACTTATGTTATCATCAGCATAGGTACAACGAATGCAGCATTCAAACTCATGTTAACTGACAGTCATGTAGAAGTCAATACTCAATAGTTGTATGGAAAACAAATATCATAGCGAAGCTTGATAAATAATGCATATAACTTCTGCAACCGTGGTCAGCTGCAGATCCTTAATGTTCATAGACAATAATAATTATTCCTTCCTGATGCTAGCAGATCAGATGTATACAATACGTCCGTTTACTGTCTGCACGTGAGTAGCATACATGGATTACAGGTCAGCTCGACCTTTATAACCTTCCTAAGTCTAACCATCTGACTTGGACGTGATCTCTGATATAACGAATCCTGGAACACAGACAATAGTCTTGTTGGTCTAGAGCGACCCATATATATATAATTAGTTCAGGTATAAAGATACCGGTGACTTAATCCTAGTCAAAGTACCTCTCCATTTTGAATCACACAGGCGAGCAAAAAGGCGACAAAATGACGAACCTCTAGATGATAGCATAAAGTTCGATACAAGAGGAATTACCTTATTTCGGAAAATCAACCATGAACATATGCCTCCAGGCAGGCTTGAATAATACGGGAAATAGTCTAGTTAGCTAACTAACTCACAAAGACAATGTATTTCCCTCAGAGAATCACAAGACGCAAGGCGCGTCCGCTCGCAATCAGTCCATTTCAACTCCCCGACCTGGGCGGAACAACAAAACCACAACCCAGTCGAGACATGCGCAGAGCGACAATCTCTGAGTCGCTGTTCACAATAAGACGATTCTAAGAACATTCGAGATAAAAGTCTTACACAGTCGCGCCTTTTATGGACATGAACAGAAGCGTTAAGAAAGGTTTCAAACATCTACAACAGTTGACTGATACTACCAAATAAGGAGATATGGTCACGCTTCGTTCAAGACATTATAGACCGAACGTGTCTCTATACAAGAGGAAGTAAACTCATAAAGAATAGTAGTATCGATATTTCGGGTTCTGTCCCTTTGACCATAAAATATATATAACATGCATTTCAGTCAAATAATGATCATACATACGAAAAACGATCATACAAAGACTTTGGAAAAAAGTAATTAATTGTGCGTAACAGTCATTAATAAGGCTAAGCTGCCCATTGTAAACTTCCGGTGTTGTCTTGCGTTTCGCACCAATGACCGGTCATCAAAGCATCTTTTTTTGGGGATGCCTGGCTGGCCGGGATTAGTGCGAAACGCTTGTATAGCTAGGCGGTGTTGTCGTACGGAAGGTCCTGGTTCAAATCCTGGGTAAGCCACTCACGTCTGTTGTTTTTCTGTTGTCTAGTGTTCTACTTTTTTATTTCTTACGAGTGCCTGAAAACATACCTTTATGTTTGTCTAATATTTATTTACTGACAGCACATATCCCTGCCTGCCACCCTTTTTTACTTGCTGATACGTTCCTATTTGGCTGCATATTCTTACAACTGCTTTTGTTGCTAGTACATGTTCTTTTTTTTCCTCAAGTCATTACCATCAATGTTCATGCTTTCTAACATTTTTATAATTTCCTCATGTTTTACCTTGTCCTATCCCTTGATGTAATCTATAAAGCACAAGTATCGATTGTGGCAAATTGACTGTAATTTTTTTTTCAACCGCCAGTTCTTTTTTATTATTATGGTTGTTTCTTTTTCTCTTCAATTTTTATCAGGTTTTCTGATTTAAAAAAAAATGTTTTCATGTCTTGTCATGGTTCTATTAATTGCAGGAACTCCACCACCACCCTTTTCATTCCGGGGTGGGAGTAACCTCTGCCCGCATTTTGCTTGATCTATTTTGTTTCATTCTTAGCGAGAATAGTGCGCGAAGACGGTCAGTCAATTGACGCAAAGTTAGGTAAACTAACAGTGTCTTCTGGCTTTGCTATCACGGGCGAGCAAATTCATTCCTTTGATCTCCGACTTCTCCAGAGAGAAACGCTCGTTCGCTCGGAGATTTGTAAGGTCCTGTGGCTAGCGGCATTCTTTGATGTGGGCTAGCGGGTAGAAATGTTATGATTGTTAGGAAGCTTCTGAATTTGCTAAGATTTCGAAAGTAAGTGTGAAAATCTGGTTATGGAAAATTTTACGGGGAGCAGGCAGGAAACCCGTTAGGAATATTTCTTTGAAGTGACATATTTCAAGGGAAACTCTTACGATTGTTTTCGATTTTAATTTAGGAAGTAGTCCTGTTATTACGTCAACTGTGAGGTATTTGCATCTCCCCCCCTCCCTTGACAGTAGTGTATCAGTCAATCAATCAATAACTGTTAACTCCCCAAGGAGAATAGGCCGTCAACAAACACATGCTAAATCTTCGCATCACATGCCATCAGCTCAAGTTCTTTCCATGTTTTCCTCGTCATTTTCACCCCTGTATCCAGCTCTCTGTGGCCTAATGGATATGAACGCAGTTTCATAATCCAGATATACCAGGTTCGAAACCTGCTGCAGGCGGTTTGGTAGCAGATCGCTTTGTGTGGATTTTTAACAATGGTATAAGCGCCGTACCGTTCAGAAAGCAATGGCAAACTACTGAATGAAAAAATTGCCTAGAAAAATCACAAACAGCCAATAAAAGCTGGGGTTGATTGCCACGTCCTGTAAAGGATAAGCAACTAACTTTTTTTATCCAGCTCTCTTCTCCATGTATTGTTTAGTCTACCTCTGCCTTTCTTTCCCTGTGGATTTCAGAACAAGGACTGCCTTGTAACGCTATCAACAGGTTTCCTCAGTGTGTCCTACCCATCTCCAGCATCTTCATCTCAGCTCTTGTTCCACTAGCACTTGTCCTTATTCTTGTCATTAATGCCACATTTTGACTTTGTCATACCATTTCAGTCCTTCTATTCTACGCAAGCACCCGTTTACAAAAGCCTGTAGCTTTTTAGTTGTTTTTGTTTTTCTCCATGCCTCGGAGCCATACAATAGGACTGACTTGACATTTGAGTTGAAAATTCCTATTTTCGTGTTAGACTTGATTTCTCTTGACCTCCATATGTTTCCCGATGCAATGAAAGTGCCTCTTGCTTTTTGTATTCTTATTTTGATATCACTGTCTGTCCCTCCAACTTTGTCTATATTACTACCAAGATATGTTTTCGACTCTACATCTTTTAGTAGTGCTTCTTCAAGTTCAACCTTGTTATCATTTCTTGCATTTATTCTCTTAAACTTTGTCTTTTCCCTGTGTATTTTCAGGCCCACTTGTTGGGGCCTCTCATTGAGAATTTTCATTTTCTCTTGCATCTGATTATGGTTATGGGACAGAAGTGCCAAATCATGTGAACAATCTAGATCAGTGGTTCTCAACAGGGAAGGTACCGCCCCCTGGGAGGCGTTTTCAAGATGTCTGGGGGCGTTCTGATTGGTCGCAATGATTGGGGGTCGCTACTTCCATTCAGGGGGGCATTGTGTACATTTTGACAAGAATCAATATGAAACAATTACAAAAGATAGTCCCCTTCGCATAGCTTGTAACTCGATAGTTTTTATTTGCCTGCGTCCCATGGACTGTTTCAAGGATTCCAAACGCAAAATTGTAATACCTGGGATGTTACCATTGTCAGGAGACAGTGGGCGGAGATTTATGTCCCTTCAACACTCGAATTATTCGTTAGCCTCTCTACACAGCCAAGCTAACCTTCTCTCTCCACTCTCGACACATATTGTTTTCTGGAAACGCATTCCCGTCTAACATTGATTAGCCCATGAACACATCACAGTCCCTTCCCTACTCTGTCCAATTCCACAGCACGACTCCCTCCCAAAACATTCCCTGCACAATTACGTGTCCCACGTGTGCCTGCCAAAGAACCCCTCTTTGTTTAGCAAGGTTGACGTTACAGTCACAGCACGACACAGAACTATGTGTGACCTTTGTATTCAACTCTGTTTGATGCGAGTGCACCATAAATGCCTTCTCGCAACAGGGAAGTTGTGGGCAGTTGTGGCTTAGTTTTAATGCATCTTTGGATGTTTCGAGTGTAGAGAATTAAACTCAGTCAGTTTTGAGGCTTGACGAGGTGTAGATGTATGTGCAGTGATATTATACTAAAATTGTCAATATGTCAGCAGTAAAGAGAAAGTGTTGACAATATTCAGTTGAATATTTGAAATTCGGTTTTGTACCTTCAGCCGTAAATGAACAATTACCAATGTGTTTGCTGTGCCTGCAAGTGTTTTCTACCGAAGCAATGAAACCGTCTCAGCTTAACAAGCATTTTACCAAGAAACACTCAGATAAAGTTGGGAAAGTTATTTCTTACTTACGGGATTTAAAACAAAAGTTTGAAAGCCGCAACACTGTCACTAGTATGTTTAAGAAAATGTATAATTACAATGATAAAGGTCTCACTGAATCTCACAAAACTGCACACATGATTGCGAAATGTGGTAAACCTCACAACATTGGAGAAAACTTAATTTTACCAGCTGTACGGGAGGTAATTAGCACAATGATGGAAAGAAATCCATGTGACCTCATTTCTTCTATTCCATTGAGCAATGATACTGTTTCAAGAAGAATAGATGAGATGGCAAGCGATGTTGAAAATCAGCTGTGTACTGATTTGCAGTCTAATGAATTTTTACTACAGTTGGTTGAAAGCATCATGCGTGATAATGAAGCTTTTCTGCTCACATATGTGAGATACATAAAGAATGAAAATATCATAGAGGATATGTTATTTGCAAAACTACTGACAGCAGATACAAAGGGGTTATCAATCTTTGAAACCCTTGAAAAATTTTTGTTGGAAAAAAAAATCCTTTTTCCAATGTCATCGCATGTGCGACAGACTGGGCACCAGCTATGGTTGGTCGTCATTGTGGGTTTCTGGCCTACTTAAAAAAATGTAGCACCAGGTGTGTTAACAATTCATTGTGTTATTCATCGACAACATTTAGTCGCCAAGCATCTTACTGACAGATTCCCCAAATCATTGAACTGTGTTATCAGTGTTATTAACAAAATTAAGGCGCATTCGTTGAACAATAGATTATTTTGTAAACTTTGTTGTAATAATGGTGAAGAGTTTGAACATCTTCTCCTACACACGGAAGTACAATGGCTGTCCAAAGGTAACTGTTTAAAAAGATTATGGACATTATTTGATACTGTTGTAGAGTTTTTGGATTAAATCAAAGAAGAATTTACCATCGAAAGAGAAATATAGTGAAATGATGTGGCTTATCTTTCCGATATATTTGAAAAGTTAAATGAGGTTCTTTTTGAGCTACAAGGAAATGAGATCAGTCTGATTAAAGTGAAAGGAATTATCATGGGGTTCAACAACAAATTGACATTATATAAAAATAATCTTATTCGCCGAGAACTTTCTCATTTTCCATGTTTACTGCAGTTAGGTGGGGACAGGCTTAAAGATTCCGATTTAGAGGTTTATTGCAGTCATTTGCACGCTATTAAAAATGATATGAGCATAAGATTTAAAGACTTGCAAGAAATAATAATACCGGATTGGGTGATTAATCCATTTGAATCAGGCGTGGAACAAGTTAGTCAACATTTACAAGAATAATTAATTGAGCTACAAAATGGCTTCGAGTCAAAAGCACAATTCAGTCACACACATTACGAAAAATTTTGGATCCAGCAGAGGCTTGCATATCGCGTTCTTTGGCGTGAAACTAAATTGCTAATCACAGCATTCCCAACGTCGTATTTGGTGGAGAAGGGGTTCAGTGCAGTAGTGTTGGCACTACAAAAGCAATGAAACCGACTACAGATTTGTAACAGAGGAGATTTGAGACTTCTTTTAACAAACTTAGAACCAAATATTACAAAACTGTCTGAGTCACACCAAGCGCAAGGATCTCATTAAGTTCCATTAGTAAGTGAATTTTTATATAATTATATCATTATTATCAACTAATAATTTTTCCAGTTTTTTCATGTGGTTACATAATAATAATAATAATAAATTCTTTAAGCACCAAACACGGCGCATAAGGCAGAAACCAGTGCTCTCCAGGTTGTTCGTTGTGACGCCACTCCTCTTAGCTCTTGCACATTATTTAGGCCCAACGTTCTTCCTTCTCTTATTATTGTTCTTCTGAGTGTTTCTTTTGGTCTTCCTTTTTTCCTCTTACCCTCAGGAACCCAAGTGAGCGCCTGTAGTGGTATTCTGTTGTTTTGCATTCGTAGGACATGACCGATATATGACCATCGTCTTTTCCTTATATAGTCGGAGACATATTTCTGCCTAGAGTCTTCTCTTATTTGTCGATTAGTCTTGAATTCTTTCCAACTGATGTTCATGAGTTTTCTAAGACATTTGTTCTCGAATGTATTCAGCTTGTTCTCCAATGATTTTGTTATTTTCCAACTCTCACAGCCGTATGTTAACACTGAGATAACATTTGAATTAAACAGACGAAGCTTGGTATGTATATTCAATGATCGTAATTTCCAAATGTTAGATAATCTATTGAAGGCGCTAGCTGCCAAAGCAATTCTAGTATGAATTTCTCTTGTTGTGTCACCATCCTGAGTCATTTTACTGCCTAAATAATTGAAACTTTCAACTTTCTGTAGTTTTTCCCCATTCAAGATGATATCAAAGGTCTCGTTAGAAAAGTTCATAGCTTTAGTTTTAGAGGCATTTATTTGGAGACCTATTTTAACCGAGAGATGACACAAATTATTTATTGCTTCTTGGGATTGTCTTGGTGTTGAACTTAAGAATGCTACATCATCTGCGAAATCCAGGTCCCCCAGGAATTTTCCATTTGTCCATTTTATGCCCAATTGTTCATTGTGGGTATAGTTTCTCATAACCCAATCAATAGCTATTCCAAAAAGTAGTGGTGACATAATACAGCCTTGTTTCACCCCTGTTTCTACTGTAAACCATTCTGTATTCCCTTTATTTGTTCTAACACAACATCTTGCATTGTCATATAGCGCTTTGATTATATTCACATATTTTGTTGGAAAACCATAGATTGTAAGTATCTTCCACAATGATGGGCGGTGTAGACTATCAAAGGCTTTTTGAAAATCGACGAAGGTGATAATAAGTGGCGATTGCCTTTCCACTGATTCTTCTATAATTGTTCTTAGTGTGAATATTTGATCAATACATGATCGCTTCGGCCTGAAACCCGCTTGTTCTTCTCTGATCTTTTCGTCAGCATGCAATTTAAGTCTTTCTAACATCATGCAACATAATAATTTTCCAGGTACTGATAATAGAGATATACCACGCCAGTTATTACAGTCTGATAGATCACCTTTCTTCGGTAACTTTACAATAATACTGTCTTTCCATTGTTGTGGTGGTTGTTCTTCTCTCCATACTTCATTTATAATATCTAAAATTCCCAAGAGGTTGTTGTCATTAACTGCTTTAATCATTTCCCCTGAAATTTCGTCAACTCCAGCAGCTTTAAAATTTTTTAATCTTTTAACGGCTTGTTTGATCTCGTCCAGCGTGAATTCATCGCAAGTTATTGGCAAGGTGGTTGTAGGTCTTTCATTATTAAAATCAGGTGTTACTGTTGGTGGTGGTCTGTTTAGCACCTCCATGAAGTGCTCAGCCCATCTCTTCATTTGTTCTTTTTCTGTTGGTATTGAATTCCCTAATTTACCTTTAAAAGGTGTTTCCATAGCAGTAGGCTGGTGACATAGTTTGGTTACATAAGGAGAGGCTTAAATATTTAGATTTGAAGATATATATGCAATCATTTAGGCGCTATTAAAATGATATGATTATGATAGTTATAGAGTTGTAAGAACTAATTTTATATCATTCGCTCCGCCAATTTGTAATTCAAGGATAATGAACTTGTGGTGTATATAATTCCATACTTAAATACATATTTAATATAACTTTGCTTTTATAAATGTGCTTTCTCGTTTTCTTTATATTATAAGAAAAGATAACTCATTAACTGTATTGCTTTTTTAAAAGTATGGTGGAATATATATATATGTGTGTGTGTGTGTGTGTGTGTGTGTGTTTGTGTATACACGATAAAGAGCAAGGGGGTGTTAAAATGGTGGGGGGGGGGGGGGGGCTTTTTAAAATATTAGTTGTCAAAAGGGGGCGTTGCAACTATCAGGGTTGAGAAACACTGATCTAAATCACAAGGCTATTTAGTCAGATTCCACTGTATTCCAATTCTGTTGTGTGATGTCGATGTTTTCATAACCTAATCTATTGCTAGTAACAACATAAATGGAGATAAAAGGAATCCTTTGTCTGGGTTGCTTTGTGCGCCTTCTTTCCAGAAAACCTTCTTCTCTCTTGGGCGGCAACGTTGTTTTACATTCTGTATTTGACTTGTCCAAGGTTTGTTGAAGTGTTTGTGGTAAAATGTTTTTAACAGGATGGGGTAAGAAGTGACACACCCAGCACATAAATCATTGGTCAAAACTAACGAAGTGAATGGGACATCCCCTTAAATAAAGATATATATCCAACAGGGTTGAGAACTATAGAAGATCTAACACAGTTCAAAGAACTGTCAAACACAATTTTTAAAAAGTAATAAATATGAAAGCAAAATACCACCCTCGGAACTAACAACACCAATCATAGACTACTCACTTTCTGAAAAGATCAAACAAAACATAGAAGATAAGGAAGCCAAAATGATAAGTAGAAAGTTCATAGATCAACTAACAAAACAAAGGTTGGCCATCTATATTTATGGATCCAAGGGTGATAGTGGGCAACTAGGTGCAGGAGTAGTAATACTACAGTGAAGAATTAAAAGGAGCTACAGCGTAACTTAAGGGGCTTTGATTTTTACCGCAGAGATGGTAGCAATTCTAAAAAGTTTAGAAATAATCGAAGATAACCCACCAGAAGCTGCTACGATACTTACAGACTCACTATCATCACTACAAGCCCTAGAACACCCAGGTAAATGAAGCCGGCCAGACATAATGGAAGACATTCTAGCAATTAATATATCACTAGGGAACTGAGGATGTAGTGGCAGGCTAGTGTGGGTCTCAGCACACATAGGTATAGCTGGTAACGAGTTGGCCGACAAGAATGCCAAGAATGGAAGAATAAGTAAAAACAATATAAGAGCAGGAATGGGAAGGTCAGAGATCAAGAACCAAGTAGGGAGCCGCACTAACGTAGTGGTTACAACACCGCTCTGGCAACCGGGTGATTCAGGATCAAACCCGGGCGACGGCATTTGAGGATTTTTCGTTGACCGGGATTTCGACTGGATTAACTCGAGACCTGGCGAGGACATATGAAGGAGTGTTGTCGACCAGGGATTGGCGGCTCCTGAGCCGACCCAGCTCTAATGGGTTCCTCCGAAATCGGAGAGTATCTACCTGAATGGCAAGGGACACCTGTCTGTACAAGAAAAAAAGGGATACTCACGTAAAATCAATGTCAGGTTAGACATTAATAATAACCTGAGATTTCGCCTCGAGTATTAGCGGGCGTACGAAAAAAAAAAAAAAAAAGAACCAAGTGAAGCTAACTATAAACGAGGAATGGAAGACAACATGGAAGAACAATAAAAAAGGCAGACACGTGTTCAAACTGCTGAAAGAACCAACAAGGACATGCTAGGTCAGACAAGAATTAAAGATACCATCAAACAAAAAAACTGTGATGTCTCCGTCTCGGTGAAGCATACTTTATGATAGATGAACCACACTGACAAGAATGTCAGGAAGAGAATGACATTTAGACCACTACCTGATCCAATGTAAAAAGTACGAACAACAAAGGTTTGAATTAAAAACTTACTTTAGAAATCACGATATAGACATGTTAGATAAGGTTTTATGTATAAATGCCCCAGGAGATGCCCAATCAATACTTAAAAGATATATACATAAAACAAAGGAAAACATATAAGGTTAGTACTTCAGAAAAGACATTCAACCAAATAGAAATTAAGCAACAAGAACTAACAAATCATTTTAAAAAAAAAAAACAAAAAAAAAAACAACAACATTAAAAAAAAACTTACTAACGTCTCATAGGACAAGGAAAGACAATGAGGTAGTTTAAAAAAAAGACAACAACAACTCAAAAAGAACAAATTTTAATACAAATTAAAACCAAGTGTAAAGAACAATAGTTATCTACAAACAACACAAAAGAGAAAATAAAATTGACAAATACTAATATAAATTAAAATCAGCAACTGCAAAAGACAATAGTTATTTAAATTGAATACAAAATTAGTAAATAAAATGACACTAAATACCCCAATTATAACCAATTTTCAGGTTGAGCAGGGTAGACCAAGATGGAACTAGAAGAGGGAATAATGGTCAGCTGTTAAGTGCTCTCCACCCATCACCTCTACAAAACAACAACATATCGTCTCTCAGTCCTAGAATTTTATTGCCGTGAATAGTGTCACATAAAAATTCATGTTGCCTGAGGGGATATTCTGAATCTCGGTATGTATGTACTTAGAGTTAGTTGATGTGATGGAACTAATCCCTTAGACCTAAGAATCTTGTATATTTGGACATGCTGTGGTGAAGTGGGATGTTATAAATATTTATAGGGGACTTAGTGTACTGACTGAGATCAGCTGTGAAGGTATCTATATCTAATAAGAGTAGTGTATTATAGATAACCTTACTTGCTGCCACATATGTATACCTCAGTCAGAATTATTCTGGAATAGTGTGATGACTACGTTATATGTCTAGGGTATGTGTATGATGAAGTGTAAGTCATAACAACAACAGACAGATAAACAATTTAATTTATTCCACCACACTTGACAACACAGTGACACTCACATACATAAAACACTCTACAAGGATATCTTAAAGGAGTCACTGATAACTTTTCAAATAACAATATGTATTCAGTGCTGTCATGAATGTATATGTGTCCTGATTCAAATACAAAGGGAACCAGGAATCACAATCAATTTTAATTACAAGTTATATGTACAGAATTTATCAATATGAATCTTGTAGTGACATATATTATTAATAATATCCTATGTGTGTCAGTTGTGTAGTAGTAATCTGAGGTAATACTGGTTTTGTTTTGTTCAAGCTCTGTTGGTATTTGTCATCATGACTTCAATAGTTTGTTTCTATTGGAACTAGTATTGGAGATGTTCTCAGTTCCTGGTATTAAAACAATTAAATTCCCCTCTTAATGTTATTTCTACAATGTCATTTTAAGATGGGGGTACATAATGTTGAGCTCCATGGCCACACTCTCTTATCTTTCGTGATGACTGCAGTAAAGGCCTCCACTGCTCGATTACTTTAATGAGTTCTGGAGCCACCCCACTGGTTCCTATATGGACCAAGGAGTATGTTGTCCACCTCTGGCTTCAGCAAAGCTCTGACCAGGTGCTGCTCAATAACTTTAAGACCACGGTCCCTGAAACAAGAAGGATGTACCTTCTACGTCATAACTAATTTATACTCTCTTTCTACACTGAGCACAATACATCACAAACATTGAGTTCAGAGCGTTAGGCCAACTGTCAGCTTCATCTGAAATACTTTATACCAGTATTTCCCTCCCTAATGGTTACTACGCCTCTGCAATTCCAGCATTATTTCTTTCTAGTCAATCATCTAGGTGTCAGTGTACTGTTTGGCCATTCCATGCAGTTTTACTTTCCTCCGACACCTTCTGTTCAGGCTGGAGCATTATAGGCTTTACATCATGTTTGCTACTGAACTACACATATATACAGACATAAATTATCAATTTACATTCAATTTTCATTAAAAGATATTGAATATTTCAAGCTTACCACAATTCATAGAATAATAAACAGTTTCGTTGACTGGCAATGAATATAGCACAACTCCGATCTGCCGATGTCCCAGGCTTTATTTTATTAAAAATATACACTGGTGCTCAACGCACTGCTTCTTAGTAGGTTTATTACAAGATGTGGCAATGAACAGACGCTCTGAATCGAGTATATTCGCAGCTCTACCCAATGAAACCATGTCTACACATCTTTTCAAAAAAGTACTCCTTTTTCACGTTTCCCCTGACAACACAAGAAAGTATTTATAGCCCTACCAATCGTGTTTAGTCTTACATTTGTTGCGCTCCAATCAAATAGGAGTTTACATAAAGACTCATTTCCCGTACAATGGTGGCCTAAAATTCTGCCACTGAGCGATTCTGATTTTGGTGCTGTCTGACACCCTCACTATTTTATTTTGGCTATAATTTGGTAATTCCTAGACTATTTGCGTAACGTTTTACATATTATTTGTCAGCAAGTCCTAAGGAACCCAAATATACAAATTTAATGGAGCTAAGTGGCTGCGTTCAAAATATGCAATTTCTTCTACCTCCTGTTTCGAAGATGTGCTGTCTGGGTACTGTAATGTTTTCAAACGTAAACCAGTATAATGTCATATTTCCAATAAGCGTTTTTCAGGATTTTAAAACCTAACTCTCGGATGGGTAGTGTATTTATCACTGACGATTTGAAAAAAAGCCAGTGCTTGTGGCCTTACACGCGTGATGGCAGCAATTGTGTATCGCGCGACGCGTGTTTAGTGTTGCATGTGTCCTGCCTTCATTCGCCCCTCTCTCTCTCCTGCTTATCTGTCTTTTAGTTACGCCGTGTATAAAATGGAATGAATGAAATATTAAATTTAGGTCATTGATCAGTTTGCGTATCTCAAGGTTGTTCCAAGAAATACAGTACACGTTTCATTGAAGAAAGCGGGTAATAATACAGTAGGCTTTTACTATCAACGTGAAAGCGTTACAATTTGCAGACGAATGAGAACACAAGGGGATTTTGCGTACAGTCATTGTGACAGCACTGTTTCTTTTACCATTTCTCTTTTCTTTTATTAAATTTATTTGTTAGGCTTTACATTTACCTTTTAATTTATATATGTGGATTAGAATATTCCACGACACATGCGCCCTAATATAACCAACTAGGTTGAACGGGACGCGCCTCGCCAAAACGAGGCAAAAGTTTTACATAAAAATAAAATGTGATGGAACTTTGAATTAGGGTTTTTAGCAAGACAGTGTAAGCCTTCTAATGGGATTATTTTAATTATTAGTTTGTAGTTGCCATCAATTACCTGACTTCTAATTGCTATAGCCAGAGTAGTGCAAGTTGTGTTGATAATTATACGATGTCCAGCGAGCGAGTTTCTTGGATATAGTGGCGCTGTTTTGATATATTTAACTGTGTGAGTAAAGGGGCTTAGGCCTGGCGTAAACACTGTGAAACGTAAGAATGAGTTCAGCGCAACCTCATTAGGTTAAGATAAATAGAAGCGTATGTACGCGAAGGGTTTTTTGTGTGTACCTACCTAAGTGGCCATGGGGATATAATTTAGTTCAGAAGGATACGAGGGGTGAAGGGTGTTTAGTATTATAATATATGGGCGTATGCATTTTGTGTGTAAATAAGTTGTGCTATTTTAATAACCTATCATGGGCTGCCTTTAATATAAAAATAGTGCTGGGGAATTATTTAGTAAAGTTATACTATTGGGAGACAGTGAAGCAGTGTTGTAACGGGTATCTGCCTAGGTCACGAGCTGGCATCAGAAGCAATCAGGTCAGCCTTGATCTGTATTAAGATTAAGAGACAAACGGTTGTCTGTGAAAGAGAGGGGAAAAGGTGAGTTGTTAGGTCTGACCAGAGGGCAGAAATAGGGTAGAGCATGAGGGTTTGTATTTAGGTTGGAGTTGTTATTATGGTATGGGAAAACGGGGTGTATGTGAATCTTTGTGTGGGTAATGTTGATGAATATGGTTGCAGTGAATTGGTTGTATATATTTTTTTTCAGCGATTCTCGGCGTTGTAGGTAACCCTAAGCTTGCAACGGACTTTGCCTTCTCTGAGGGGGAGGCAACAGACATCATTGTAATTGAAAACTGGTTACGTGCAAAGTAACGGGCACCCCAAGTTATGTCTGCTAGATGAAGAGGCAATAGGAATTCTCTTGACGTGAGGAAACATACACCTCAGCGTAGAATTGCCTAGAAATTAAAGCGCTGGGCTCCTACGGCCCAATATATAACAGGCAACATTCCTTGCAATGTTTACATACTGTCACAATAAAGCAGTAGGTCAAAATCCGAAGCGGTTTAAATTGTCATTGTGTAAAGAATTGAGTGCCATCATCATCGCTAGATCTACAGCCAGATGCATACTATATATATATATATATATATATATATATATATATAGATATATATATATATATATATATATATATATATATATATATATATGATAATAATAATAATAATAATAGTTGCCCATCGCAAGCGAAGATGGCGACAGCTTCAGACTTGAATTGTGAGACATCAGTGCCGTGATCTCATGTGGCTAATTAGTCCTATTTTGGCCCTACAGGCCATGCCACATACGGGGCACACATGGTTAGAGTCGATAGTAGTGTTTGTCTGTATGTTTCTGTCTGAAGCTGTGACTTGCGCTGTAATTGGATTTAAGTGAGGAAGAGTTGCGCTAATCGTCATCCTCACTCTCTCGTCCTATATATATATAGATATATATAGTCACCTAGGGCCTCTTCATCAGTTATTCTGGAGAGGAAGATCATGCCTCTCTAAATACTAACGGGAAGAGGTACCCGACGAAGGGTAACACATCTGAACCTCAGACGAAGACGATAGTGACAGGAAGGCACAGAACTGAAGGAGAGGGGAGAGAGTGGAGTAAGTTGTTTCAGGAACTGACTCGTTAGCGATATATCTTGGAGGTGGGCCTCTGACTTAAATGAAGCAGAGGAATTGCAGACTTTAGTTGTGTAGATTATATGTGCAGACTTTACTGTGTATCATTTAGTGTGCAGAGGTAGTTGTGTAGAAGTTAGTTGTGTAGGACAGCTGGGAGTGTTTTTTTTAGACAGTTTTGACAGATTAATTATTAATTCTTTCTCTGATTGGTTAAACGGGACAGAGTGAAAACTTGTGGAGTGAAGTCTTGTGGTATGTGGGACTACACAGTGTATTTAGTTAGTTATAGTAGTGTTCTTTTGGTGGTGGCGCTTACATGGGTAACCCCCTCCCCCCAATTTGTGTTTAACATAAGGTTTTCGTGTAGATGTGGAAAAGAGCGTGGTAATTTGATATTGTGTCAATCATATGTTTGTTTTTTCAGGTGGTGCAAACTCGTACGTAAAATTTTTTTTTTGGGGGGGGGGGGGGGGGGGAGGTTGTGAGATACAAATTTGTGTTTTGGTTTTTTTTATAAACTTGTAAATGGGCACTGGATCAGTTTGTCTTTCACTATACTGCACCTATATTCTTTAACTGTACAGCTGTGTCTGTAGATAGTAAGTACTGTAAACCTTATCTCGGACTGAGCAAGAGGTGGTGAGGCAGTACCTGGAAAAACAAATCACAAGTGGTGAGGGAGAGTCAATCTAGGATCTCACTGGTTTCTCTCCTGTGTGTGTCCTGTTGTGACTCTTTAAAGCACCATTTTGACAAAATGCTGCACCACAATCATCACACTTATAAGGTTTCTCTCCTGTGTGTTTCCTTTTGTGACTCTTTAAAGCACCACTATGAGAAAATTCTGCCCCACAAACATCACACTTATAAGGTGTCTCTCCTGTGTGTGTCCTTTTGTGACTCTTTAAATCACCTTACTTACTTACTTAGTTGCTCCCGTTCTACCGTGAGGTGTAGAGGTTTGGAAGAGAGAGCGCCATACTATCCTATCGGCTGTCTTCCTCCTGGCCTGGTTCCATTCTAGTCCTCGGTCCTTCAAAGATTGTCTAATGTTATCCTCCCAGCAGACTCTGGGTCATCCTCAGAATCTGGATCCTTGGCTCTTTGTTTCCCATGCTTGTCGTGGTATCCGATCTTCTCCCATTCTGCAGACATGGCCAAACCATCTTAATTGGGACTGTTCTACTTGGGCCTGCAGAGGGTAGGATTTAAGGCCTTGACGTATCGTCTGGTTGCGTACCATGTCTCTTCTTGTTACTTCAACCACCTTCCTCAGATACCTCATTTCTGAGGTTTGGATCTGGCTTTTATGGGTTGTAGTCATTGCCCATGACTCGCATCCATATGTCAAGACTGGGACATAGGTGGAGCGGTATACAGCCATCTTCGTTTTCTTACCAACCTCTCTCTTGCTGAGGAATCCTCGATTTACGGCCTGAAAAAATCTCCCAGCTGCTGATTTTCGAGTGGCCAACTCTTCTTTGGTGCCTCCCATTCGGTCTATAACAGCTCCGAGATATTTAAAGTGGTCGACCTGCTCCAGGACCTGTTCTCCCAGCTTAATCTGATGTCTTCTTTCCTCTCGTGATATCACCATGGATTTTGTTTTAGAGCTGCTTATGACCATCCCTTTCTTCTCCAGCTCTTCCTTCCAGACTTGCAGGTTGGATTAGAGATGTGCCTCTGATTTAGCACCACTAAAAGAAAATTCTGCCCCACAAACATCACACTTATAAGGTGTCTCATTCTGTATGTGTCCTTTTGTGACTCTTTAAAGCACCACTTTGAGAAAATCCTGCACCACAATCATCACACTTATAAGGTGTCTCATTCTGTGTGTGTCCTTTTGTGACTCTTTAAAGCACCACTTTGAGAAAATCCTGCACCACAATCATCACACTTATAAGGTTTCTCTCCTGTGTGTGTCCTTTTGTGTCTCTTTAAATTACAATTTCGAGAAAATTCTGCCCTACAAACATCACACTTATAAGGTTTCTCTTCTGTGTGTGTCCTTTTGTGACTCTTTAAAGCACCACATTGACACAATCCTGTACCATAATTATCACACTTATAAGGATTCTCTCCTGTGTGTATCCTTTTGTGATTCTTTAAAGCACCACTATGAGAAAATTCTGCTCCACAAACATCATACTTAAAAGGTTTCTCTCCTGTGAATGTCCTTTTTTGACTCTTTAAAGCACCACTATGAGAAAATTTGGCCTTACAAACATCACACTTATAAGGTGTCTCTCTTGTGTGTGTCCTTTTGTGACTCTTTAAAGCCCCACTTTGACAAAATTATGCACCAAAATCATCACACTTATAAGGTTTCTGTCCTCTGTGTGTCCTTTTGTGACTCTTTAAAGAACCACTAAGAGAAATTTCTGCCCCACAAACATCGAATTCATAAGGTTTCTATCCTGTGTGTGTCTTTTTGTGACTCTTTAAAGCACGATTCTGAGAAAACTCTGCTCCACAAACATCACACTTATAAGGTTTCTCTCCTGTGTGTGTCCTTGTGTGTCTCTTCAAATGATTATTTTGAGAAAATTCTGCTCCACAAACATCACACTTATAAGGTTTCTCTCCTGTGTGTGTCAATTTGTGACTCTTTAAAGCCCCACTATGAGAAAATTTTGCTCCACAAACATCACACTTATAAGGTTTCTCTCCTGTGTGTGTCCTTATGTGACTCTTTAAAGCACCACTATGAGAAAATTCTGCTCCACAAACATCACACCTATAAGGTTTCTCTCCTGTGTGTGTCCTTTTGTGTCTCTTTAAATGACCATTTTCAGAAAATTCTGCTCCACAAACATCACACTTATAAGGCTTCTCTCCTGTGTGTGTCCTTTTGTGTCTCTTCAAATGATTATTTTGAGAAAATTCTGCTCCACAAACATCACACTTATAAGGTTTCTCTCCTGTGTGTGTCCTTTTGTGACTCTTTAAATCACCACTAAGAGAAAATCCTGCTCCACAAACATCACACTTATAAGGTTTCTCTCCTGTGTGTGTCCGTTTGTGACTCTTTAAAGCACCACTATGAGAAAATTCTGCTCCACAAACATCACACTTATAAGGTTTCTCTCCTGTGTGTGTCCTTTTGTGACTCTTTAAAGCACCATTATGAGAAAATTCTGCTCCACAAACATCACACTTATAAGGTTTCTCTCCTGTATGTGTCATTTTGTGACTCTTTAAAGAACCACTAAAAGAAAATTCTGCCCCACAAACATCACACTTATAAGGTGTCTCTCCTGTGTGTGTCCTTTTGTGACTCTTTAAAGGACCACTTTGACAAAATCCTGCACCACAATCATCACACTTATAAGGTTTCTCTCCTGTGTGTTTCCTTTTGTGACTCTTTAAAGCACCACTATGAGAAAATTTTGCTCCACAAACATCACACTTATAAGGTTTCTCTCCTGTGTGTGTCCTTTCGTGACTCTTTACAGCACCACTATGAGAAAATTCTGCCCCACAAACATCACACTTATAAGGTTTCTCTCCTGTGTGTGTCCTTTTGTGAATCTTTAAAGCGCCACATTGACAAAATCCTGCACCACAATCATCACACTTATAAGGTTTCTCTCCTGTGTGTGTCCTTTTGTGACTCTTTAAAGCACCACTATGAGAAAATTCTGCTCCACAAACATCACACTTATAAGGTTTCTCTCCTGTATGTGTCATTTTGTGACTCTTTAAAGCACCACTAAGAGAAAATTCTGCCCCACAAACATCACACTTATAAAGTTTCTTTCCTGTGTGTCTCAATATGTGACTATTTAAAGCCCCACTATAAGAAAATTCTGCTCCACAAACATCACACTTATAAGGTTTCTCTCCTGTGTGTGTCAATTTGTGACTCTTTAAAGTCCCACTAAGAGAAAATTTTGCTCCACAATCATCACACTTATAAGGTTTCTCTCCTGTGTGTGTTCTTTTGTGACTCTTTAAAGCACCACTCTGAGAAAATTCTGCTCCACAAACACCACACTTATAAGGTTTCTCTCCTGTGTGTGTCCTTTTGTGTCTCTTTAAATTACAATTTCGAGAAAATTCTGCTCTACAAACATCACACTTATAAGGTTTCTCTCCTGTGTGTGTCCTTTTGTGACTCTTTAAAGCACCACTATGAGAAAATTCTGCTACACAAACATCACACTTATACAGTTTTTCTTCTGTATGTTGGCGTTTGTGCCATTTTGAATAAAGTTTTTGTGCTGTAAGTTCATCATACATGGAAGATTCTCCTTCTGTATTTGTCACCTTGTGATCACTTTGACAAAATTCTGCTCCACTGACATCATATTTGTAATGTGTCTCACTATTATGCTGCATTATGGGTTTCTTTGGATAATCAGTTCTAGAAAACCTACTAAGACCATCACACTTGTTAGGCAGTTCTTCTTTATGCTGCATTACATGTGCCTTTAGATAACCAAACTGAGCAGCCCCCACACCAATAAGATTATATTTAGAATGCTTCTGTGCTATTTTTATTCTTTCTTGTTGACATAGACTGGATTTTGTAGCTAATTCTACATTACCAACATTACTTATATAACACTTTTCTCTCATATGTGAAAGTTCATGTTCATTATAGTCACCTTTCTTGCTAACCTGTACTCGACAAACACAACAGCTGAAAAGTTTCTCTTTTGTACCTATTACTATTTCATCTGATTGTACACTGCCACACAAATTAAAACCTTCTCTATTTCCACTGTTGAGAGTACAATCATCATAGACTATTGTTGATTTCCTGCTGTAGTTTTCATTTTGTAAGACTGCAGTATAAATCTCAGGAGTCAGATTCATGTCTACAGTCATTATCTCAGAGTCTGTGACATTCAGTGATTGTACTTCTTTTAATCTTGATTCAATGTTATTGTCTGTATTTAGTGTTGCAGCTGTCGTACTTACATCAGCTTTCATTTCACTCACAATTTTTTCTGTGAATTCTGGCAACACTTGATTGAATGCGGCATTTTGCACTGGTTCACTCTTTATGAAACTGTTCATAATTTTCAAATCTGGAATGTCAACACTAGAGTATAGACGGGATCGATGGCTACAGGAATTGTCACCTGAAATTCATTGAATAAAACAATAGTAAAAACTTCCGATAATTATGGCATGCATAACAAATTTTAATTCTGTATGTTTTGTAGCATCATATTAAGTATGATAAAAGGTATGCAACTATAAGATTATTTAAGAAGTATTTGTTTCTGTCTGATATGTTAATAGTTCATGGTGTATTGCATATTATGAAACTAATAGTATTCATTTAATAATTTTAAATGGTGTTGCAAAATGTTTTTTTTTTTAATGTGGTCTCTAATCGCATATATTCATAAATATTTTTATTGTTTGATTACTTCCCAAGGATGCAAGAAATGAGTAATAACAGTTTATTTCTGAATTACTTCCCTCCAAACATTCCTGAAATGTTTACAAATATTATATTGTTAATAATTATTTTTTTCTGTCATGACTAAAACTTTTTTGCAAGAAAAAAGCCTCATGACATTACCTGATAGATCTGTGGAGTAACAGTACTGTGTCAGTAAAATTCAAACTTTGTTTTTGATAAAATGAGTTTTGCTCAATTTCAGTGATGCCTGCAATTGTATACCTAGACACTATATAACTGCAACTATTTCTAAAGCTTTTAAGATTTCCACTAATTCTGCTGTAAAGATGGATGTATTACCTGTTACTTTATATCTTTTGTATATTTTAAATTTTTGTGTTGTTATTTCTGTTCCAAAATGTCCATCTTAATCATATGCAATGCTGGGTCCTCAACAAGTTTCACCACAAGGGGAATACCTGAAAGTGTGTGGATCATTTAAAGAGTCAATGAGGATGTAATTTGCCTCACAAACAGAGGTTCACTTCCACATTTGTACATATATTATAGCATTGTGCATAACTGGTGGTCATATAAGAATGACAACAGGTATGCCTCCATGCAGGTGGATGTTCAGATAAAAGGGCATGAACCTGTAATTTCACTATATGGCGTGCATGGGCATAAATTACTACTGAGACATTATCAAGGAAGATTGTGTTCAAATGTCCATGTATCTAAGGTATGAATTATAGAAAGATAAACTGGCAAGCCATTATGCTTATATTTCTACAATTTTTTTTTTGTACAACGTGCATGAGTAAATATTATTACTACACAGTAACACTGTATTCACATTGTAAATATATCTAAAGTAGACATGTCATAGAACATGGACATAACTGAATTTTATGTGCTGCATTCTTCAAATATGAATTATTGAAAAATGAGTCGAGAAATAATTACTTATGGCTACTTTCTACTACTTATACTACTAGTTATACATGAGCATGAATTACAATTGAGAAATATAGCTAGTAGTAATGTTAAAACTGTTGTTTGGTAAAGCAGATTTGGTAATATAATTTGTTAAAACATGATAATGACCTATATTTTTGGTGATCATATAACATACACAATAATGAAGATTCTAATGTATACAATTGTATATACATCAACACACTACATGTAATGTCATTATCAGCCCTAGTCCGAACATTACAGTCACATACTCTACCATTTATTTTGCACATTAAAGATGGGGAAATTCACAACAAACAAGTTTCTATTTACAATTTCAGATGCACAATTAAGTTTCAAATACCACCTGCCCATCTTTCAATCAAGGAAATTGTTGAATGTGTAAATGCTATCTGGGCATGATCATTTCAATGCCATTCTGAGTTCTGACCTAATTTGTTCAGTGTTATTTAATACATCCTGTTTGGGAAATATAAACAGATTCTATATTCTGTACCTACTTTTGTTTTCTTTTTCGCTCAACAGTGATAGCATTATTTCTTTATTCAAGCATTGAAATTAATAAATTTTAACCTGATTAAACCATGTTGCTTATAATCATTATGAAATTGATTGTGACTTACTGCCTGCAATACACAAGAACAGCTATGCTTTGGACCCCTGAAGGAAAACGAAAGAGAGGCCGACCAAAAACAACCTGGCAGAGGACTGTGGAGGCTGAGATGCAAAGAATGAACCAGAGTTGGGGCACTGTACGAAGGATGGCCACCAACTGAGCAAAGTGGAATCAATTTGTTGTTGCCCTACAAGATGCTACTAGGCGTGATGGCCACTGACTGCTTTGACGGTCGGCGGCTAAGGATCAAAGAAGAAGAAGAAGAAGAAGCTTGCAATACACAAGAGTTTAGCACTGGTATTCAGTGTCATTTTTTTTCCAAACACGTGCGCGACCTACATGCAATAAACAATAGACAGAGAACAGGATCTTTTAGCCAAATCTCATCAGCAACCAAGAACTACTTATTCGGAGGAACCAGGAGGACACGCACACCATCATAGCTGGCAGACGCTGGAGTTGGGTTGGCCATGTCCTCAGAAGGGACCCTGATACCATTACAAGAACAGCTATGCTATGGATCGCCGAAGGAAAGCAAAAGAGAGGTGAAACCAAAAACAACTTGGAGAACTGTGGAAGGCAAGATGCAAAGAATGAACCAGAAATGGGGGCACTGTACGAAGGATGACCACCAACCAAACAAAGTGGAATCAATTTGTTGCTGCCCTACAAGACGCCACCAGGCATGATGGCCACTGACTGCTTTGACGGTCGGCGGATATGGATCAAAGAAGAAGAAGAGTAAAGGAAAGTGAGCAGGAGAGACTAAAAATACTCATATCTGATGACTAAACAATATTCTATCTACCTATTCAAGTATGACAATCTCAATCACACTCTACTGTCACATAAAAGAAAATAAATAAATAAATAAAAACACTATAAATACAAACATCTGGTGACTAAAAAAGGTTTTCTCTCATCAAAAACTTTGTAGAACTACTGAACTTAAATCAATTACTTAAAAGTCCTAATGATGAACTTTCAGTAACTGTGTAGACAAGATTGAACTGAATACAAATGACATTTTGTTTTCATCAGTAAAGGTGCATTGTAATTTTTTTCTGAAATCAAGATTAGTGTTATTGACTTTTCTTTGATGTTACTGTGATGTCTAATGCATGTTTGTATTTAATCAATGGGGGTTCTTTCCAATAATTAAGTACCATAAGAAACAGTGGCCTGGATACCTATTAGCTCTTACACTACTCAGAGGATTCTCAACCTGCTAAGAGACAGTTAATTTCCAGTATCCCTATAAATATGCCAGTGATTCTCACTCTGTTCTTTTCTTCCTGTAAAACTTATATTTAACATTTTCTGCAGTTTTTACTTGAGCCAGCCTTCAGTGAGATCATCTTGTGCAGTTTTGGTACTTATTCCTATGTTCACTTATTCTATCAGTCCATCTTCTATTTTAACCTGCCACTATGGGTACAAATCTATGCAGATTCAGGGGTTCTATAAGAAGACAAAATATGAGGACAACTGCTTCAAAAATGGCACAGCTTCAGATGTGACTAAGGGCTTGCAATCTCATCATGTAAAACTGCCAACTAAATAATTCATCACCACAAATGCTGTGATTGTTCCACACTTCTTAAGAAGCATAGAAAGTACAATCCTTCATTTATGAGGAAATAAATGTATGAAACACTCTTTTACTGATAGTTGTAAAACAGGTTCTGCACTTAGCTACCCCTTTCCACAGACCATGTCTCCAGACAACTGCTAGACTGGTAGCATGTGTCTTATTGAATGTGCTACTATTCCCACTTTAACTACAGGTCATGCTAGATTACAGACAAGTGTATCAAAGATATCAGTATCAATATTTTGTTTGTGGTAGTTTAAGCTATAAGATCTCTTAATGCTTTATTTCACCATGACAACTTTTAAAACCCTCCTCCAATAAATTAGCTATAGAAGAAAACAGTGTTACAGAATGATCCAGAAGATCCATAGGGTGGCAAACATCTTGAAGTAACACAATAAAAACAGCACACAAGCCTAAATAATATGCACCAGCATTCAGCTTCAACCGCTTAAAAAAGAAGCTTATTTACATGTGTACCTTCATTTCTCCATATATCTGACTGTTTTACTTTATGCTCTCCTATCTCTTCCTGCTAATGCCTGCAACTGTCTGGGATCTAATGTCTGAATCTTTAGAGAAGCCATTCCAATAACACTCCTGGATGACATGCAATACAAAATCATAGGTTATGTAAAGGATTTTTTACAATCATTACCAATCAATACTGTTATCACAAGGTTCAATTTTGAGACTAACAACAAACTGAAGTGTTTGAAGTATGTTTGCATACACAACAAAGACTTCAGTAAAAACCTGGAAATAAATTATCAGTGTCCACAAAGTTGATGTATAAATGTGCCTGACATTGATGATTCTGAGTCTTGCTACCTGATCTGCATATGATTTTGCTATTCAAGTGTGTTTGTTCTTCCATGAGTTTGTTTATTTAAAGCTTCGTTTACATGGTCTAGCATTACTGAGGTCAGAATTTTGTTTAGCCATTGCCAAGGTTTGTCTTCACAGTTGATGTAAATAATCACATTGAATTTCTTAAGTAATTGAAATGTAACAAGCTGGCAAGGAAGAGAAACAAAGAAAAACAACACTGCAAAAAATTGTGCTATGTTTAGGAGATAAGAGAGGTAGAGGAAAAAAAAACGGGGAAGGGAAATGGCGACAGACATGAAATGTATGCAAACACATGGAAAAACAACTGAACAGATGGCATAGGACAGGAATGCTTGATCTGAATTTGTTGAAAGCCTCTCATTTCCTTTTCTAATTCAATTATAGCTAAATATAGCTTGACATTGTTTAGGCCCTGTTTAATTTCTTCAGTAATAATGAAACTTTTTTTTCTAGTACTAGCACATGGCCACTACTACAGTCTGCTCCTGGCCCAGTTTCCACAGATAACAACCATTTTTTAAATTTCCTGTATACCAGTATGCAGCTGATTTCTTTGTCTTCTTCTTGCGATCACATCTTTGATGTTTGCACCGTCAGACGAGTTCTCATGATGAATTCAACCATTGTCTGGAGCTCCTCTTTAGTTTGAGTTTAGTGTTGATTCATTAATAATAATAATAATAAATTCTTTAAGCACCAAACACGGCGCATAAGGCAGAAACCAGTGCTCTCCAGGTTGTTCGTTGTGACGCCACTCCTCTTAGCTCTTGCACATTGTTTAATCCCAACGTTCTTCCTTCTCTTATTATTGTTCTTCTGAGTGTTTCTTTTGGTCTTCCTTTTTTCCTCTTACCCTCAGGAACCCAAGTGAGCGCCTGTAGTGGTATTCTGTTGTTTTGCATTCGTAGGACATGACCGATATAAGACCATCGTCTTTTCCTTATATAGTCAGAGACATATTTCTGCCTAGAGTCTTCTCTTATTTGTCGATTAGTCTTGAATTCTTTCCAACTGATTCATTGGGCCAGTATATCTTTCTTAACTGTTCATACAGAGGACAATCATGTAGAACATGCTCAGCAGTTTGTTCATTTAATCCACATGTGCACAATGGTGAAGCAGACAATCACAGCTTGTACATGTGTTTATTCAGTTTGTTATGCCCTGTCCTGAGGCAAAACATGGTGATCTGTCCCTGCTGGTCAAGAGTGTGGTAGTCGTCATTGGGTTGATTCTGTTCTCTTCTGATAGCCTGGATAGTTGTCTTTTTCTCAAAGTATGTGATTTCATTATCTTCTTGTTCACATTCTCCTCCATTTTTGGCAAGTTTATCTGCCTTTTCATTTCCACGTACACCACAATGGGATGGTACCCACTGAAGTATGGTTCACTTTTTGGCAGCTACCTTGCTTAGTTCATTTCTCAGATGCAGGATTTTACCCCTCTTGAGAACTTGCAGTAGACAGTGTATCTGTGAGGATGACTACCTGGTGGCAGTCCAAGTTGGTGTTATAAATCATTTTTGCAGCTTGCTCTAGAGCTTGAACCTCAGCTGAATAGTTGGAACAGAATTTACCAATGGGAATATGCCTAGTCTCTTAGTGGTTGTCAGAATATGAGATAAAGATACTGGCATCTCCATTCTTAATAGCATTTGTTGCTGATCCATCCATGTAGGCAAGTATCCATGATTGTTTGGGATAGCTTTCTTGGATCATACTTATTGTAGCAGTTTATTTAAAAAAAATGCTGTGCTGAAGTCGGCCGAAAGGCACAAAGATCACAGCTTCACTGTAAATGTACACAACACAACCAAGGTCCTTTTCAGGACCAATGAAGAAGAAGAAGATATCCAATTGTGAGACCACTGATTGATGTATTAATTTGGAGGGTACTGCTGGCCTGTTTCCATGGTACAGGGTATAGTGTGGGCTTCAGTGGTGTTGTCTTCATGGATAGGTCTTCTTGATGAGATCTTTTAAGTCTTTTTCAATGATGGAAAAAGCTGCTACATTTTATACATCCCAATGCCAGATCATCTAGTCTTGCCTTCATTGGGTGCATTGTGTAGCCGTCGTTGGAGTATAGTTGGCCATCATATACGTAACTGTCTTATTAGAATGTTGGTTATGCGCTTGAATATTGTATAGATGACAGTTAGTTATTCTTGATTAAAATCAGAAGCGAATATTAACACTTTGCTGACCAGCGATTCGGAGCATTAATGTCTCCCATTACCAAGGGTGTTTGCAGATTTCTTTAAAAATAACTGTTTTTTTTTTTAAATTCATAAAAAATTGAAAAACAGACATAGGGTTTTGAAATTTTCAGAGCGCCATTATGAATGGTTGCTACATCTATAAAAATATATTTTATGCAAATTGGTCACATGATCATGGCGGCCATCTTGAATTTGTGTGGCTATTTATAGAAATTTCAGGAGATGTTTTAAAACCATGATATTTTTCCAGTGTTTAGTGAATTTGTTTGATGTCAGTGCAATAAAATGTTAGGGACATTGATGGCAATGAAGAAAATAATCTTAATTGATGTACTGATTTATTAATAACCATGTATTTCAACATAAAAGGCTCATAAAAATTGTGAATAAAATGCAAAGAAAATTTAATTTTTGTATTGTCTTTTTTGAGTGTATTCTGTGTCTGCGGCATCTGGCAATGAGTGTTTGTGAATGTTTTGAATAGTTACATACCTCTAGTTGGAGTCTGAGCTGCTTCCTTCATTAACTGGGGTTGAAGTTGTAGCTGTAGGCCTCTGCAAGAGTCTTTGTCTGGATCGTTGATAATCCTCGACTGTGTGGTATAATTTGAAGCACGGTATCGTGCATAGAGGTACATTGCAATCTGGGCAGTACATGACAGTCTGGCTTCTTTTCCCTGCAGCCTTACACACTTTACAGTCTGGTTTGTACCTTGCCCTTTCATATTTATCAATGAAGTGGCGCTCAGTAAGTCGTGTTGTTGTGACTTGTGGTTTTGAAGGTGTCACATTGCGTCGAAGAATAGCAGGTTCAATAAGAGCGAGACTGACATCCTGCCTGAACTTCTTTGCTGTGATCTTTTTTGTAGAGTTGGCAGTGTTGTAGGTTATGTGCCCATTAACCAGGGCAGTTTCAACTAAGAAATGATATAATGGCAGGTACCATTTATATGATCTGTGTGGGTAGGGATAGCTTGCACCCAGTTGGCCGAAGTGGTCGACACCTCCCATACTTTTGTTGTATTTTTCTGCTAGCACTGGCTTCTGAATTGTTCTGCCCTCAGGTATTCCTAGTTTTCTAACTGTCTTGTCCATAACATCATTGGAGTGAACAGTAGATAAAAGATTAACTCTTTTTGTGTCATGCCAGGTAACTGCCAACATGCCTTTATCTTCTGTGGCACAAAACACAGGATGATCTGCCTTTTTCAATTTGAGTTGCTTTTTCTTCAGTGCTTCAGGAAAATGCTTCCTATTCTCAGCTACTGTTCCACATGCACCAATCTGAATTTCTTTCAGCTCTTGAAATAAAGCTGGGGCTGAATAAAAGCTGTCGCAGTAGAGAATATGTCCTTTGTTGCCATATCCATCAAGAAGATCTTTCACAACCCTGGAAGTTGCCCCAACAGAACCTTCATCATTTGCCTTACCAGTATAAATTTTCAATTTCAGGCAGTATTGTGTTTTAGCATCTGTGAGTACAAATACTTTGAATCCCCACTTTGTGGGTTTTGCTGGCAGGTATTGCTTGAAATATATTCTACCCTTGAACCTCACCATCGATTCATCTATTGACAACTCCCGCCCAGGTGTGTAGTGTTGCTTATATGTAGGCAAAATAATATCCAGTAAGGGTCTGAGCTTGAAGAGGGGGTCATACCCAGGCTGCCCCCTCTCAATTCTGTTATCTTACTTACTTACTTACTTAGTCATTCCCCTTCTACCGTGAGGTGTAGAGGTTTGGAAGAGAGAGCGCCAGACTATTCTATCGGCTGTCTTCCTCCTGGCCTGGTTCCATTCCAGTCCTCGGTCCTTCAAAGATTGTCTAATGTTGTCCTCCCAGCGGACTCTGGGTCGTCCTGGGGGTCTGGATCCTTGGCTCTTTGTTTCCCATGCTTGTCGTGGTAGCCGATCTTCTCCCATTCTGCAGACATGGCCAAACCATCTTAGTTGGGACTGTTCTACTTGGGTCTGTAGGGGGTGGCATTTTAGGCCTTGACGTATCGTCTGGTTGCGTACCATGTCTCTTCTTGTTACTTCAACCACCTTCCTCAGATACCTCATTTCTGAGGTTTGGATCTGGCTTTTATGGGTTGTAGTCATTGCCCATGACTCGCATCCATATGTCAAGACTGGGACATAGGTGGAGCGGTATACAGCCATCTTTGTTTTCTTACCAACCTCTCTCTTGCTGAGGAATCCTCGATTTATGGCCTGAAAAAGTCTCCCAGCTGCTGCTTTTCGAGTGGCCAACTCTTCTTTGATGCCTCCCTTTCGGTCTATAATAGCTCCGAGGTATTTAAAGTGGTCAACCTGCTCCAGGACCTGTTCTCCCAGCTTAATCTGATGCCTTCTTTCTTCTCGTGATATCACCATGGATTTTGTTTTAGAGCTGCTTATGACCATCCCTCTCTTCTCCAGCTCTTCCTTCCAGACTTGCAGGTTGGATTGGAGATGTGCCTCTGATTTAGCAATCAGGGCAACATCATCAGCAAATGCCAGCTCTGAAATATAGACCTGTCTCATCTTCCAGTACCCCACTGAATACTTTCTTGTTCTCTCCTTACATGCCTTGATGACATCGTCCATAAGGAGTATGAAGAGGTAAGGTGATAGGATATCACCTTGTCTTACACCAGTGGTGGTCCTGAACTCTTCTGACTTATGGTTTGCTGTCCTCACATAATTTCTGCAAGACTTGTAGAAGCTCTGTATAGCATGAATCAGAGGTGCTGGAATATTCTTCCTTGCCAAACAGTCCCAAAGTTTGCTCCAAGGGACCCTGTCAAACGCCTTTTCCAGATCTATGAAACAAAGATGGATCTCACTCTTATACTCAAGGGCCTTTTCACTCAGCTGTCTGAGTGTGAAGATTAGGTCTTGAGTACTTTGGTTTGCTCGGAATCCGCACTGGACCTCATCCAATTGTGGCTCAGCTAGGCGTCGGAGTCTCTGCTCTAGGATTCTAGAGTAGATTTTTCCAGGGACACTGAGAAGGGATATGCCTCTATGGTTTCCACACTGTCGATTGTCACCCTTTTTGAAAATTGGTGTTATGATGGCGATCTCCCAATCCTTTGGTATGGTCTTGTTGCACCATGCTGCCTGTAGGACCCTTAAGAGTAACAGGTCGCCTGATGCTCCCATGTACTTAACCATTTCTGGTGTTATACCATCATGCCCTGCTGCTTTGCCCATCTTGATTTTCTCCAGTGCTGCCTTCAGTTCTTCCATCTTTATGTCATCTTCATCATCATTGGTTTCCTCTTCTGTGCTAGTGATTATCATTTCTGATGTTTGACCTTGCTCACTATCAAGGAGTTCTGAGAAATATTCTTTCCATCTTTCCATTACTTCCTTCGGGGCAGTAAGCAATTTGCCTTGCTTGTCCTTTATAAATTTGAGAGGGCATTGTTTTTCCTTCCTCATGTTCTTTAGGGTCTTATAGAACAATTTCTGGTTTTCTTGTGCATCTTTTTCTAGCTTTTCTCCAAATTCTTCCCAGGACTTCTGTTTTGCTGCTAGCACTTTGTTCTTTACGTCTGTTCTGAGTGTCACATATTCTCTATATTTTTCCATTTGTCCTGTTGTGTTTTTAGCTCCTAAGTATTGTTTCCATGCCATTTTCTTCTCTCTTATTTTCTCTTTGACTTCCTCTGTCCACCAAGGTGTCCTCTTTCTCTGGTTCCCAAGTCGGACTTCACCACATGCTTCTGCAGCAGCTGTCTTTATGATATCCTTGAATTTAATCCAGAGGGTTTCCAAGTCATCAGGTTGTTCTTCTGTGATGTCCGTAGTCCGTTCCAGTTCGTCGCCTTTAGAATCAGTCCGGTTTTCTCTCTTGTGTTACTCGTAATCGTGGTTTAAAGCAAACAGGTGATTGGCCTGTTGTGCCTTTGCATGGTGGAGGGGCTGCCTCCTTACGGCCTCCATGCAGGCCGCCCTCCTCCTTTTTCATCCGGGCTTGGGACCGGCATGGGCGGAGTTAATTCTGTTATCATTATTATTAAAATGGAGATTTCTGTGGAGCTGTTGGTACCTGTTCCGACTCATGACCCTCGAATATGGTGTATCATTCAACCAAAAATTCTTACACCAGTAGTCTGAGACTGCTGGTTTGCAACACATTCCCATACCAATCTGAAGGCCTATGAATGCAGAAATTTCAACTGCATCAGTTTTATCCCAAGTACGTTTCTTGTACTTAGCATTTCCTGTGTACTGAGAGAGGTGATTTTCTCCGTACCTATTCACTTCGTCAGTGATCAGATCTATGGCAGTGTCGGGGGAAAAAAGTTTGAAAAAATCAATTGACATAAAGTCAGTTGTGTCTGCCGTGACACCTTGTTGTTCTTCATATGAAGGAAGCATGTCAAGCTCAACAAGTTCGTTTTGAGCAAGCTTTCTCCATCTCCACAGATTATTTTGATGTGCAGTCTTGCTGTGGTCTCTTGTGCCACGCCCATCTCCTGCTTCAGATGTACCTACATCACCTTCATCTAATCCAAATTCGTTATCGCTGCTATCAGTTGCGTTTTGATTGAGTGAAACATCTCTACTTAGCCATGAGATATCACTTTCGGCCCCAGATTCGCTGCCAGAGTCAGAATCATCTCTGTTATAAGTCTGGTTTTCATCATCACACATGATGAAAACAAAGAATGGGCTCTTGTACTAAAAATAATGAAATTTTAATCAAAACTCGTCTATGAACAGCGATTCACGATATCATTCATGGGCGCAGCCATTTTGGAATGTTAAAAATACCTGGATGAGGCTTGTTTCATAAAACTATTAATACGGCTGTCTGTTGCGTTGGTAGAGTTACTAATTCGACTTTCGTCGAATCTGGTCAGCAAGGGTTTCAACCGGAAATTCGACTATCGTCGAATCTGGTCAGCAAAGTGTTAATGAAGATGAAAGTACAAATAGTTCAAGTCACCACGGTCACACCAACATCAACAGTGTCGAGGGAAGGACACTGGAACTCATGATGGGTAAAGTTATAATCCACGGTTTATTTGACAAATCACGTTGACAAAGGACGATACAACATCTTGCATATATTGGAAACTTCCTTCCTGATCAAATGGTAGGTAATGTTCCAACAGGTACATGGTTAATCAATACAAAGTACATCAGCATAAATCTTGAAGATTCATCTTTCAATAAATGAATAGTTAGTTTGACAAATGTTCTCTAAGACGATTGACCTTTCCAAGGACAATCTCTCCTCATACAAACAATAGTATAGGATCCAATCAAATAGATTATTCCCTCCTGTCTAGATTGTCAATAGATTATGACTTCTGTATATCATAATACAATCATAAAATTTGAAATACATATCCTAGGCTGAACTTCTAATTTTTGGTTCACCTTCCATCAAAAGAGCCATTAATAGTTTGACGGCAATTCCAATATTCATTAACATAGATCCCGACATTTCAATCAACGAGTTTCAAGATCAATCTGCTCGAAGCTTTCAATGCATAAAATGATCAAGTCTGATCCATTCTGGTCCCAACGCATGAGGGTACCAGCTAGAGGTCGACTGGTAGAAGTTATGTCAATGACGACATGAATTCAATAAAAATATTAATCAATTATATCAATACCTTACTTTGTGATGCTGGGGCTATGTCTTGAGTGCAGTGAGCCGATCACCAAAGTAATAATCAAAACGCCCGAACACAGGGGCTGAAAATATCAACAGACCATACTGTCTGGTAGGGATCCTGCTTCATTCCCCAAGCAGATACATCATCTGCCTTAGTTTGACAACAACCGCGTTAATTTCAAAATCCCCAAAAATGTGCGTTCTCGTGCACAATAAATTTATTATATCAAACGTATTACTAATATCTCAATTGGTGCGTACACTTTTAACAAAGACAGGACCTGAGACTGTCTACATTTGTTAAAGCCTGTTAAGGACTTAAAGAGGATGCAACAATTACCTTACAAACCCTCCTGAAAAAAAAATTAATTCTATTAATTTTTTTTTTCATCGTTAATAAACGCGGAAAGGTGAATCAAATTTACATATTCATGTACTAATAATACACCCCCCCTATATATACTAATGACAAATGGGATGTAGAATTAAAGTCAACATCAATAAACAAAAGGTGTAATAAACAAAAATTCCAACCATAATCCATCAATTTGGAATAATTGTGGCACCAAGAAAAGAAATTAAAGTATGACGGATGATGAACTAAAACAACGAGGATGTGAAACCATCAAACCAAAAAATCAACAAGTGAATTATAAATGATTAAGATGAAATTACATTATAAATGAGAAGTGAATTCATAAACAACCAAAAAGGAATGCAAATAAAACATGCAAAGTGATCAAAGCAATTAATAAACCACGCGAAGTGATCAAGACACTTAGCTGTTTCTAAAATTAATTAGTGACACTAATTAACTATGAGTGCAAAATAATACAATAAAAGTGGTGGTTTCTAGTTCTAAGAACTATTATACAAACTATTATTGTTAACCACTTTGAAATATACAACTAATTAATTGATCTTAATTGCTAATAAGTAATCAAAATTGTTCATGTCTTAAAATTGTTACCAATTCCAGTTATTATAATCTCTAATAACCTTAAGAAGCTCCATTATCATATCTGAAAACAGTCAATAATCCATTAAGTTCCGTTGTATTAAAATCTAACGACATAGAAATGTTATTTTCCGAGTAATCCTGAAAGTTAACAAACTCCACTTGGAAAAGTATGTATCTATCACCTTAGAAAGATGTTTATACATATATTCACAATGTAACGTTCAGAAGGAAATGTTGTCCATTTAAAACAAAAGTTAATTTTCTTTACGTCAATGTTATTGATATAACATTGTTATTGAGTTACAATACTAAAAGTCTGAATAATCCATTTCCATATGCAATACAGTGAAGATATAACTTGAGTAGACGTTAAATAAATCATCAAAGTTATTTGATCATTACGTTATAATTGCAAGACTGTCTGTGTAGAGGTTCCAATCTCTGTAGGGCGTATTTGCTCGCTTGGACACCTAGATAAACAGTCCGCTAACACATTTTGTGATCCTGGTATGGAACGTATGGTAAAACTGTACGGTTGCAAAGTTATTGCATATCTGGTGGATTTTGCTGACTTGATGTCCTTACTGTTGAGAGCAGCGAGTGCTTTTTGATCAGACTCAACAATGAAATGAGATCCTAACAAATAACGCTCAAGTTTGGTAATTGACCAAACTAACGCCAGAAGTTCCCTATCCAAAACCGAGTATTTCTGCTCTGTTGCTGTTAACTTTCTTGAAACATACATCACTGGATGCAAGGTGCCACAGTATTCTTGAAGTAGCACGCTCCCTATTCCGTAATTAGACGCGTCACTGCGAAGTATGAAAGGAAGGTTTGGATTAGGTTGGGGAAAAAATTCTTGATAGAATCCAATGCGATTTGATGTTCATCTGACCACCGAATCACGTTAGCTGTGCCCTTCCTCAACAAAGAAGAGAAAGGAGCAGTAATGGTCGATAAATGAGGAATAAATTTACCGTAAAATTGTATTAGACCTAACAAAGATCGTACTTGTTTCTTTGTTTTAGGAGCTGTAATGTTCAGGATTTTTGTGACGTTACTGTCCTCAGTATATAATTTGCCATGACCAATACGGTGGCCTAAAAACAATATGTCGTGAAAACCCACGAATGCATTGGATGGCTTAGCTGTTAGGTTAAATGACCGTAACGTGGACAGTAATGTGTTCAATCCCTGAACATGTTCCTCCCATGATTTGCTACCATGTTAGGTAGAAAACTCTTTACTAATACAGTACATAAAGACATGTAGTGTTAATAGTCATCAAAAGGAAATGCAGGTGAGTAAGGCCCATATCTCAAAGGCTGAACTAAAGTCTTAGCCTGTGGAAATGTAAAGCAGTGCGACAAAAGTCGTTAACGAAGAAAATACCGAGTTAATCGACCCAGTAGAAAGTAACGAAATATAGATGTGAGAAGTGTAGAGTCTGAACCGACAGGATATATGAAAATAAAGAAATGCTAATATGGTAAGACAAAGATGAAGTCAAATACCAAGAAGTATCTGCGATAGCAGAAAAGATAAGTCCAAAACATCTGGAAGAATAACAAAGAACGCACCCACTAGATGCAACTATAAGGTGCATGGTGCAGAGTTTTGGACAAGTCGCACGTCTAACAGATGGTGCGCAAAGAGTGAACAATGTTTAACTTTAACAGCTGTGTGAGCATCAAAATAGTTATTGAAGCGCACAAAAGCAGGCTGTTGACAAGAATTTTCAAGTTCGAACATTCGAACAAATTCAACATTACCAACGTTCTGAAAAAATTTATGAAGTGCATACCAAGTTGTATGCGATGGAATGTTGCGCACCAGAACAGTGCGGTTCATTGACATCAGATCTTGTCCAGATCGAAACTGAGCCCAAGCATCAATGAAATTATCATTATTTGTCGCGCGTGCGTAGCGCTGCGAACAATTACTACGTGCCTGTTTTTCTTTGGATTGCACATTAGTAGGATTTAGATTATTCTTATTATTCTCTTTATGAGCAGTGTTATTACCAAATGACAAACAGGTAGATTGCTGATGACGTAACATAGTCACTTTAGGTTCTGCCTGTTTACTGTTAATATTGGGTGTAGTATTCAGACAAATTACAAAACAACTATGTCACCAGCCTACTGCTATGGAAACACCTGTTAAAGGTAAATTAGGGAATTCAATACCAACAGAAAAAGAACAAATGAAGAGATGGGCTGAGCACTTCATGGAGGTGCTAAACAGACCACCACCAACAGTAACACCTGATTTTAATAATGAAACACCCACAACCACCTTGCCAATAACTTGCGATGAATTCACGCTGGACGAGATCAAACAAGCCGTTAAAAGATTTAAAAATTTTAAAGCTGCTGGAGTTGACGAAATTTCAGGGGAAATGATTAAAGCAGTTAATGACAACAACCTCTTGAGAATTTTAGATATTATAAATGAAGTATGGAGAGAAGAACAACCACCACAACAATGGAAAGACAGTATTATTGTAAAGTTACAGAAGAAAGGTGATCTATCAGACTGTAATAACTGGCATGGTATATCTCTATTATCAGTACCTGGAAAATTATTATGTTGCATGATGTTAGAAAGACTTAAATTGCATGCTGACGAAAAGATCAGAGAAGAACAAGCGGGTTTCAGGCCGAAACGATCATGTATTGATCAAATATTCACACTAAGAACAATTATAGAAGAATCAGTGGAAAGGCAATCGCCACTTATTATCACCTTCGTCGATTTTCAAAAAGCCTTTGATAGTCTACACCGCCCATCATTGTGGAAGATACTTACAATCTATGGTTTTCCAACAAAATATGTGAATATAATCAAAGCGCTATATGACAATGCAAGATGTTGTGTTAGAACAAATAAAGGGAATACAGAATGGTTTACAGTAGAAACAGGGGTGAAACAAGGCTGTATTATGTCACCACTACTTTTTGGAATAGCTATTGATTGGGTTATGAGAAACTATACCCACAATAAACAATAGGTATAAAATGGACAAATGGAAAATTCCTGGGGGACCTGGATTTCGCAGATGATGTAGCATTCTTAAGTTCAACACCCAGACAATCCCAAGAAGCAGTAAATAATTTGTGTCATCTCTCGGTTAAAATAGGTCTCCAAATAAATGCCTCTAAAACTAAAGCTATGAACTTTTCTAACGAGACCTTTGATATCATCTTGAACGGGGAAAAACTACAGAAAGTTGAAAGTTTCAATTATTTAGGCAGTAAAATGACTCAGGATGGTGACACAACAAGAGAAATCCATACTAGAATTGCTTTGGCAGCTAGCGCCTTCAATAGATTATCTAACATTTGGAAATTACGATCATTGAATATACATACCAAGCTTCGTCTGTTTAATTCAAATGTTATCTCAGTGTTAACATACGGCTGTGAGAGTTGGAAAATAACAAAATCATTGGAGAACAAGCTGAATACATTCGAGAACAAATGTCTTAGAAAACTCATGAACATCAGTTGGAAAGAATTCAAGACTAATCGACAAATAAGAGAAGACTCTAGGCAGAAATATGTCTCCGACTATATAAGGAAAAGACGATGGTCATATATCGGTCATGTCCTACGAATGCAAAACAACAGAATACCACTACAGGCGCTCACTTGGGTTCCTGAGGGTAAGAGGAAAAAAGGAAGACCAAAAGAAACACTCAGAAGAACAATAATAAGAGAAGGAAGAACGTTGGGCCTAAATAATGTGCAAGAGCTAAGAGGAGTGGTGTCACAACGAACAACCTGGAAAGCACTGGTTTCTGCCTTATGCGCCATGTTTGGTGCTTAAAGAATTTATTATTATTATTATTTAGACAAATCCCAATTGATTTTTTACAGCCATGATTACTACTATTGTGGGTCTGACTATGATTATCATGAATTTGTCTCTCATGTTGCATCTTAGTTTGTTTACAGTGGCCCTTAAAATTGAACTCATTACTATTGTTTTGACGTGGTGGGTATTTTGTCATGGTGATATATTTATCATCAGCCTTACGCCATGACTCAACCTCAGCACAATTAGAGCCCTTTCTAATGGAAAACCCTGCATTAGAAAGTTGGCGAGGAAAAGTATATTTCCCTTTGAAAGATTTTTTTATAAAACCCTGCTGCCTATCAGCATTGAGTGTTTGTTGCTGACTCATTGCTTTTGTAAAATGGTGATCAGCAACTTTAGGTCTAACACTATTAACCTTACCAGCAGACACCCCTTTGTTGTTTAATACCATATCCAAGAGACCATCAACTCTGTTACGAAGTTTCATCATCGTAACATCAGAAGTTGCTTTTTCTTTCGCAAGAGCTTTGCGTATTTTCTCTTGTGTGTCACTTGAAGTCTATCATTATCTATTTTCAAGTCATTTATCTGAGATGTAAGAATCTTCCCTTTAGAAACCATATCCTCAATTTCTAAAATTTTAACCTTGAGCTCTGCAGCAGCAGTGTTAGTTAGACATTCAATTTCTAATGAGTGTCTATTGATACTCTCTATATTTTTGGCATTTTCCTTTTCAAGGTTTTGTTCGAGAGCTACCAATTTACTCTTGTATTCTTCTTCAAGGTGACTCCAAGAATAACCATTATTCAAGGACGATACCACATTTCTATTGGGAGCTTCCATTTCCCCTTTTTCACTTTCAATTTTAAATCTACGTAATCTGATTTCAAATTTTCATGTTCTAATTTCAAATTTTCAAACAATTTCTTACATTTCTCATTATCTTTTAGCAGTAGTGTTAATTCAAGCGTGGAAGAGTTCGCCTTACCTATCTTGTCCTC
Source organism: Oreohelix idahoensis (assembly GCA_024509875.1). Taxonomy (NCBI): domain Eukaryota; kingdom Metazoa; phylum Mollusca; class Gastropoda; order Stylommatophora; family Oreohelicidae; genus Oreohelix; species Oreohelix idahoensis. The sequence continues at coordinate 375,767 of JAMPIV010001882.1, forward strand.
CAACATCTGCTTCAATGAGGTCACCTCATCCTCTAACTCTTTCTTCTTACTAAGAGAAAAGTCATGAAATTTATTATTATCTGCCATCAACATCGTCACTTTATTTTTCAATTCAGCATTTTCAAAATCTATTGCTATCAATGTCTTCTCATATTCTCCTTTTTGCTGTATCAGCTCATTAGTAAGGGCAATCTCCCTACCCTTATGTTTCGTTACGGTTTTCTTCAACTCATTTAACTCAACAACATCACTGTCTTGAGTAGTTATTTTTCCTTCATCATAAAAAATGGTTGATAATAATTTAGCAAGTCTCACTGCTTTCTCTTTTGAAAAGTCATATCCACACATAAGAAAAGCAAAATCCTTAAGATCCTGGGTAATTTGAAGTAAGAAATGTTCAATGGCATATTCCTCACAACTTGAACCCCATTTACCTATTATATCTCCCTCCCGGAGAAAATGATGCAAAATATCCATTATGTCTAATAATTGTTTCTTATCACTATAAGAAGTGTTACTCGTTCATGTCCAAGAACGGCCCTAATATCATATAATTATTAATATATTATTAATTAACAAAAATAATTTATGCAATGAAATGTTATGATAAGACAATAGTAATAGACAATAGTAACAATCGTGACGGGACAAGATAATCAAAGACAAATGAATACGTATGCAGAGATCAAATAAACTGGAATGCAGAAATGAAAAATAATTTTGCAAAAGATGCAACAATCACTGCGATGGGACAAAAGACAAGACTATAAACAACACAGTGTATAAACATCAAGGTGTAAAAAACTAAATGAAAGCAAGGTGAGACTGGACGAATGTTACAAACAAGAGACATCATGAAACTAAAGTACGGATAAAGATTACTATTACGAAAACTACAATAAAACTTGACGAAACAGCTAAACAGTCAGTTGTCACAGGCAACCAGACACAGTGGACCTAAGATCCATCGACACTTACGCGTCGGAACATTCCACTATGGGAAGTCTGCAAATAATTTACTAAAGAACAATTATGAAGGACCTGTGGTGAAACTGGTATGTTCCTTTCATAATTCCCCTTCCCAACCTCCCGCTATCAACATTGAACATAAAACAAGTATTACGAATAATAAAGAAATGGACATTTGAAAAGAAGAGCTCAGCCAACGAAAACGGTGGAATAAACAACAGCGTTATCAACTTATCTTATTTCCGATATCGAAAAGTTTCCCGATCCTTGCAGGATTGCCAAATTTGGAACTCCGGCGCTGTGCTACTGAGCCTTAGTATCTTGACTGAAAGAAGAACTTGAATCCATTTTACTTTTGTCCTTGAAGATTGAAGTTCCGTGTTAACAGTTGAAAACCTTTACTGACCTTGGCCTCCACGTTTGGTAATATCAAATTGAAGTATACTTTCGATTGAGGGCTTTCGTTCCCAAGAATCCGTTAAAATTCAGAACACACTGTGCCGCCAATTGTAGCCGTTGTTGGAGTATAGTTGGCCATCATATACGTAACTGTCTTATTAGAATGTTTGTTATGCACTTGAATATTGTATAGATGACAGTTAGTAATTCTTGATTAAAATCAGAAGCAAATATTAATGAAGATGAAAGTACAAATAGTTCAAGTCACCACGGTCACACCAACATCAACAGTGTCGAGGGAAGGACACTGGAACTCATGATGGGTAAAGTTATAATCCACGGTTTATTTGACAAATCATGTTGACAAAGGACGATACAACATCTTGCATATATTGGAAACTTCCTTCCTGATCAAATGGTAGGTAATGTTCCAACAGGTACATGGTTAATCAATACAAAGTACATCAGCATAAATCTTGAAGATTCATCTTTCAATAAATGAATAGTTAGTTTGACAAATGTTCTCTAAGACGATTGACCTTTCCAAGGACAATCTCTCCTCGTACAAACAATAGTATAGGATCCAATCAAATAGATTAATCCCTCCTGTCTAGATTGTCAATAGATTATGACTTCTGTATATCGTAATACAATCATTAAATTTGAAATACATATCCTAGGCTGAACTTCTAATTTTTGGTTCACCTTCCATCAAAAGAGCCGTTAATAGTATGACGGCAATTTCAATATTCATTAACGTAGATCCCGACATTTCAATCAACGAGTTTCAAGATCAATCTGCTCGAAGCTTTCAATGCATAAAATGATCAAGTCTGATCCATTCTGGTCCAAACGCAAGAGGGTACCAGCTAGAGGTCGACTGGTAGAAGTTATGTCAATGACGACATGAATTCAAAAAAATATTAATCAATTATATCAATACCTTATGCTGGGGCTATGTCTTGAAAGCAGTGAGCCGATCACCAAAGTAATAATCAATACGCCCGAACACAGGGGCTGAAAATATCAACAGACCATACTGTCTGGTAGGGATCCTGCTTCATTCTCCAAGCAGATACATCATCTGCCTTAGTTTGACAACAACCGCGTTAATTTCAAAATCCCCAAAAATGTGTGTTCTCGTGCACAATAAATTTAATATACCAAACGTATTACTAATATCTCAATTGGTGCGTACACTTTTAACAAAGACAGGACCTGAGACTGTCTACATTTGTTAAAGCCTGTTAAGGACTTAAAAAGGACGCAACAATTGGCATACTGTTGTACTTTTCCATCTGGATCATGCGTTTTGTATCTCTTCTATAGGACAATGTCTGTAATCTAGCAGCTTTCTGCATCTCTGATATCGGCGTAGTTTTCAAGGCTCGTTAGCTGATTTGATTATAAGCATTGTCTTTTAATGGGTTTTCACTTATCAAAAGGTGCCTTGTGTTGTAAGCAGTGCATGATCATTAAAGAAATCTGGTTTCTCTGACAGAGGGTTCCTTCAAATTATTGTTGTGCAGGCTTTATAAAAGAAGTAAAAAGCATTGTGAAGGATGTCAGAGTGAAAAGTGTGATGTCGGAAGGAAGCCTCAACGTTGGCCAAGTCAATAGAAGGACTAGATGTCTATTTTATGCGTACTTATTAATAACGTTCAAGACTGTGAAATCCCAAAGCAGGCTGGGCCTCTCATTTATCAGTGGGATAATTAGTCAAATTTCAGGCTGTAACAATGTAACTGCTGTTTATGAAACCGGGCACAATAATGGAAATATGTGCAGTACAAGTAACTAGGGTCATGAAAGAAGGTACTGGATATGTGATGTCAGAAGTAATACCTGAAATGCTCTGAAAATATTTTCTGTTGGATTTATTATGTCAAATTAAACCTTGGATTGTCCTGGCTTGATTTATTCTCTCAATCTATGTTGTGTGAATCTGTATGTCAGCCCATCTTAACAGAATCATAAAATATAAGCTGTCAGGGTTACACAACACCTTGCATACTGTTAGAAACCTTGAGTTTCCTGTTACCATATGGTGTGTTCTTGCATACTACATGTTTGCCACCTCTTTAACTTCTTTCTTTTCCTTGCCACTACTTCCACTTTTTTCATTACTAACTTTCCCACAGGCTTCCAACACAAAAGCTGTCTCATGAGATTTGTACTGGGCATAGCCACACGACATTCATTATAAAATGTGACTGATCCTTCTTTCTTGTTTATTTCATTCAGAATAAATTATTATGTGGCAGTCAGAATAAAATTAACCTGCTCTAGTATATCGCATTTCATATTTTTTTATTTTCTTGATCGTAAGTCCGCTATTACTCGAGGCAAAAGCTCTGGTTAATATGTCTAACCTGAGACTGATTTTACATGAGCATCCCTTTTTTCCCTGTACAATGACAGGTATCCTCTCACCATTCAGGCAGATACTCACCGATTTCGGAGGTACCATTAGAGCTGGCTCGGCTCAGGAGCCTTTCAGGTTATTCCAGTCCCTGGTCGATGACACTTCTTCAAATGTCTTCACCAGGGCCTAACCTGAACAGCAGTGGAGAGGGGAGAGGGTAAAGCACCTCAATCTTGTCTCCTGTCAAGTCACAATGTTTTAAAGATGTTTTATATAGGCAGTTGCCTTAATCCCCCCTACCTTTCTAGGATTTGGTGAAACCTCCTAACCTTCAATATGTGATCAGTAAAATAAAAAATAAACCACCTACAACTCAATTCCTGCTTTTCACCAACATTTACATTTGAGACAATTGTTTTAATATTTTTTGGTGCCTTGTAAACACTGAGTTTCTTACAAGTCATGAACTTTAGTTAACTGTATAAAATTAAGCTAGAATTTTAGATTAACAAATACCTTGTATAGACCACCATAAATTCTGAAAAAGATCACTTAAAACTGTCCAAAATAATTTCTATATGGGTGCAGCATATTGCATTATAAATTGTTCTTCTTTGAGCATTAACAGTATACAATGCATCCAAGGCACAATATTAATGAAGCTTCTAAACAATGTTACAAATAGTGTACATACCTTAACATCTGTTTCCTGCTTTATTTCTGCAAACAGCCTTGTGTCATTAGCTGACACATTTCTTGCAGCCTGAAAACAATGAACTGTATTAGATGTACTACTGTAGGTATCACATTAAGAAAATAAAGTTATAAAAAAAATATATTACACTAACACTTGAATACCATCAACACCAAGCAATAATTATTGTTAAATAGTGAGGCTTAATGCAGCTGCAATAGCCATAAACTTGCTTGTTGTATCTTAATCAAGATCATCCCTGTAATTTTTCTGTTATTTACCCATATACAAATATGACTGCTCCAGGAAGATATGACAGAAGAACTTGAGTTAAAGATTTAGGACCTTCAGAATGATGTTTTAAAATCTCATTTATATGATAATGAATTTCTGGAATAATTTTTACCAAAAAAGTCAATTTTTAAAAAGATCACAGTGGATCACTGATGCTGATATGGATGATTGCACAACTATAAATAATTGGTCAGTGACATACTGTGCCAAAGATCATACTAAATACACTTTTGTTTTGACTCAAATAATTTAAAGATCAATTTAGTTTTTTTAACCCTGATTATTTCTTATACAGGTGTGTAACCCATAATCCGAACCTCTAAAAACCAAGATATACTGAAAACAGAAAAGTGTTTTGGTTGACGTTTGGGCTACTTTTAAGTTTCCCCCCCCCCCCCCCTTCCCCCTCCCCCCCCCCCCCCACCCCCCCCCCAAAAAAAATGATTAATATTATTTTTTACTGGTGTGCAGGGTACTGACCACACACAATGTTCAGTTTATTACATTTCGTCCTCTTGAAGGGCAGTATAAGCTGGCATATGCGCTATAATGTGATATAAATTTTCAAACACAACTATTTAGATGTGTCTAAGCACCACTTTCAGCCATGTGTGAATATTTCTGCGCTCATTTTGTGTGGATATTTGTGAGCTAATTTCGTGACTTAAACTTCATGAGTTTAATTTCATTGTGAAAATGTTGAAAAGAGCTGCAGATACTCCTGTGGGTAGCAGTGGAATTAAGAAAAGAAAGCATTAGTCATTATTAATAGCGCAGAAGGTAGAGTTATTGCTGAAGCTTGATTGTGGTGTCTCTGAGCATCATCTTACTGAAGAATATGGAATAAGAACTACCACAGCATATGACATAAGGAAACACAGACAAGTTGCTGAAGTTTTACATGCACAGAGGAAAAAAAAAAGTTTTGGCAGTTTATGGAATTTAAGAAAGACTGCTTAGATAGAAACCATAGTTTATGAGACAGATGACACTGGGTAAAATCTACAGTAAGGCCATCTGTCTTACTGCCTATTCATGAGCTGAAAATCCTGTTCTGATCCATCAACAGATGTCTGACGCCAAGCTGATGACAGTGATTAGAACATTGAATGTACGTGTGCAAGTATTTAACAAAGTTTATGTTTGAAGTTTTAAAAAAATATTTTTGTGATAAATAAATTGTACTACATAATTTAAATGGGACAATTTTTGGGCTACTTTGAGTGATATTTTGGGCAACTTTTGGCTACTTCTGGTGATATTTTAGGTGTAGTATGAAAACCAAAACATGCCCCCCGCCCCCCCCCCACCCCCCCCCCCCCCCCACCATTTTGGATTCTGGGTGTTGAGATCTGTTTTGGGGTCTGAAGTAGTTTTGTTTATTTTGTAACAAAGTTATTGCACCTCAAAACACCCTCTCAACTTTGAATACATGTTCACATGCCATTGTTGTAGATGATTATTGATGTTTTAACACAGATGAGAATGGCTCATAGTAGAGTTCATAAATAGTCATGACATGATGGCTCATGAATCCGTGCGTTAAAAACTGTTCACAATGATCGTGTATTTTTTTACGACGACGTCGGTAGAACAAAGGGACAGTCAGTGTGATTTTCACTTTTGAGTAAGCTAGAGGTTGTTTTGCCCTCTGGAGGTGTGTGTATGTGTGTCGCCCATGCCATTCTATTCACGTATGTGGAATAATTATTAATTATGTATATCTCAGCGTGAGAATTCTATTGGAGTTTGATAAATACAAGAAAGCCCAAGGTAGGAGCTGTGTAATTCACCCAGTGATGGCTGATTGCAGAACATATGTCCTTTAGAAAACAGTTAAATATAAATGAAGTACATTATTTTCATTGAAATCACAGGTTCTTATTGTATGGGACATGTCTGGTGACAGACCTATTAACTACGACAGTGTATTCACCCGTGAAAAGTGGCTCATGTAGCCAAGCCGTTATTTACAAGTAGATGACAGTCTTACGTGTGCTATCTACACAAAATTCATTACATATTTTCCTAGAAATCACCAGTAGGATTTCTGAAGTGCCACACGATTATATTGGCTAACATTGACGTATATCTTGTAAACTGTTTTGGAATGTGTCATATGATGAAGTGTTACATGAATAAATTGTAGAAATTGTCTATGCCAGGCATCCAAGAACATTCTATCTAAGTGCAGTGTTCCAGATGTGTTGTGCAGTCTGTAATATTGTGGGCATTGCCTAGTTTCACAGAACACCTCCTAACATGCCATCAAGTCAAGAGAAGCCATCACCAAACAACAAGAAGCACTACAGACCACTCACTAATACAACAGTGGAAGATTCACACCACCTTCTCAACATTAAAGTGTAGTAAAGAACCCTGTGACATTAGTGGAGATACTCTATCCCACTTAATCATTGTCCGCAACACTGGGTTACCAATCTGTATTGTTAAATGTGTTACTCAGCCTTTTATATACTCTACATTATAGTTTTTCTAAAATATACCTTTTTTTTTAATGAGTGAGTGTGGTAAACCATAAGTCAGAAGAGTTCAGGACCACCACTGGTGTAAGACAAGGTGATATCCTGTCACCTCATCTTTTCAATCTCCTCATGGACCATGTCATCAAAACATGTAAGGACAGGGCCAACAAGTATTCAGTGGGGTACTGGAAGATGAGATGGGTCTGTATTTCAGAGCTAGCATTAGCCAACAATGTTGCCCTGATTGCTAAATCAGAGGCACATCTTCAACCCAACCTGCAAGTCTGGAAGGAAGAGCTGGAGATGAGATGGATGGTCTTCAGCAGCTCCAAAACAAAAACCATGGTGACATCACAAGAGGAAAGAAGGCATCAGATTAAGCTAGGAGAACAGACCCTGAAGCAGGTCAACCAGTTTAATTACCTCAAAGCTGTTATAGACTGTAAGTGAGACATCAAAGAAGAGTTAGCTACCTGAAGAGCAGCAGCTGGGAGATTTGTTCAGATTTTTTTTTTTTTTTTGGTTATCTAAAAGCACATGTAATGCAGCATAAAGAAGAACTGCCTAACAATAGTGGTGGTCTTAGTAGGTTTTCTAGAACTGATTATACAAAAAAACCCATAATGCAGCATTATAGTGAGACACATTACACATATGATGTCAATGGAGCAGAATTTTGTCAAAGTGATAACAATGTGACAAATGCAGAAGGAGAATCTTACATGTGTGATGAAAACCAAGGATTTTTTAACAAAAGTTAGCAAGCAAGAAAGAAGATGGCTGTATAACGCCCCACCTATATTCCAGTCTTGACATATGGATGCAAGTCATGGGCAATGACTACAATCCACAAAAAAGCCAGATTCAAATCTTAGAAATGAGATATCTGAGGGAGATGGTAAAGTGACAAGAACAGATATGGTCAACAACCAGAGGATATGGCAAGGCCTCAAAACCCAGCCACTGCAGACTCAAGTAGAACAGTCCCAACTGCGATTATTTAGCCCTGTCTGCAGAATGGAAGAAGATTGGCTACCATGACAAGTATGGGAAACTAAAAGCCAGGGACGACTCCACTGGGAGGACAACATTAAACAATCTCAGAATGACTGAGGACTGGACTGGAGCCAGGCCAGAAAGAAGACAGCAGATAGAAGAGGGATGACTAAGTAAGTAAGCAATAAGTGAGTCACAAAAAGTGGTTGATGCTCTTCACCCTATTAGTTACAGGGTTCATAGCAAATTTCTTCAAGCATTTTCCAGTCTTTTTCCAGGTCCAGCACGTGATTTTCAAGGATGGGAAACTCTAATATTTTCCTCATCTAATTTTCTCAGATATAATTATCACTTTGATGACCAGCAATCCAGAGCATTACTATCTCCCATTACCATGGGTGTTTGCAGATTTCTTTAAAAAGAACTTTTTTTTTTTTTTAAATATTCATAAAAGATTGAAAAACAGACATCTATTCCAGTTTTTAGTGAATTTGTTTAACGTCAGTGCAATAAAATGTTAGTGACATGGATGGTAATGAATAAAATAAGCTTGATTGACGTATTGATTTAATGATTAACCACGTATATCAACATAAAAGGCTAATAAAATTGGGAATAAAATGCAAAAAAAAACTGTATTTTTCGTGTTTGTCTTTTTTGAATGTATTCTGCGTCTGTGGCATCTGACAATGAGCGTTTGTAAATGTTTGAGTAGTTAAGTACCTCTAGTTGGAGACTGAGCTGCTTTTTTCATTAACTGTGGTTGAAGTTGTAGCTGTAGGTCTCTGCAAGTCTTTGTCTGGATCGTTGATAATCCTTGACTGTGTGGTATAACTTGAAGCAGGGTATCAGGCAAAGAGGTACATTGCAATCTGGGCAGTACATGCAAGTCTGGCTTCTGTTCCCTGCAGCCTTACACACTTTACAGTCTGGTTTGTACCTTGCCCTTTCATATTTATCAATGAAGTGGTGCTCAGTAAGTCATGTTGTTGTGACCTGTGGTTTTGAAGGTGTCACATTGCGTCGAAGAATAGCAGGTTAAATAAGAGTCATACTGACATCCTGATCTTTGCTTTGATCTTTTTTGAAGAGTTGACAGTGTTGTAGGTTATGTGCCCATTTGTGGTATGCTTCTAAATACAATATCTAAATTAGAATATAACAGTATAATGCATTAAAGTCAAAGATAGGATAGTACTAACAATTTCGGCAAGAATTGGACATTGTCGCCTACGCCTTCAGCATATTAGTTGATAACGCAGATAAAAGTAACACATTCTCAAGTTCAAGCCGAGTATTAGCATAGAGACATAGTATGTAGAATGCGGGAGGGGAACGGAGATGGCCCAAGGCTAACCGCTTCTCGCCGTGTGTTCAAAAATAAAACTAACTTGTTGGCCTTGCCCTAGGCGATTTTCAAATCACGACGTAAAAGTTAGAAAATGTGGACACTACAGTTAGAAAACATGTTTAGCTCTTATTGCGAATGACTTAAACTCTCGTATTTAGTTTGAAAGTACAGTGGAAAAGAATTGAATAGGAGGTAGTCTAAAAATAAACAACTAACATAGAATAAAAAGATAGAATTTTGAACCAAGCCACGTAGCCCCATAAAAATCATATATTCGTGTACCTGAAGACTTGTTAACTAAGAATATGTAGTTAGTTATCTAAATAGTCATAGAAAAAATCAGTGCAAGTGGCAGAGGCATAACAGCCATTAGGGAAAAGATGAGAATCTGGTATAAATTGTTTCATCAATCTAGAGTGGAGGAGCAGGGTTGGTCAGAGAAGAAATGACCATGTTCTTTTGTTGAATTGTATTATTATTTGTGAATTTGGTGGAATTGAAGTGATGTTGAGACAGGCACATAACTTTCATTTGCAGGGGTTCTGCTGGCACTTATCTGGTGTCAATGAATTGTCTGAGTGAGAAAGCCTACCCTATTGTGAGGAGTCCCTCTTACTAAGTCTGTATTCAAGCATTTGAAAGACCAGAGGAGACTGTGGCTTGTGGCCGACTCTACGACAACTGCTGTGATTCCTGGGTCCAGATAAGTCATAATATCTGGCCTGGGACAACTTATCATAATAAAACTTTGAACTTTATAATAAATACAGTTCCATCAAAAGTGCCTAAAATAAACAGTGAGACGATTAACAAAAGAACACTGGAATGAGGATAAATTCCCAACCTGTCTCCTAATACCAGAAGTTATCATAGATTAAGAAATAATATTTGAACATTTTAATTGTAACAATGTGCCTTGGACATATGGTCCTATTTATGTAAATATATTCATATTTGTATATATATATATATTGATACACTCGAGTTGTGGTCCTGGCCAAAACAAATTTCGGTCCAGGACAAATAAATTTGAGAAAAAAGAATTCCACACTATAACTTTACCCACTGGTGTTAGTTAAGTTTATAATAGCATTTAGTATGTGTATGTGTATGTGTTTGTATTGAATTCCTATAACATCACGCTTACATTACCCTAGACACTTTATGTAGCTTTCAGTCACGCTAGTCAAAAAAGAATAAAACTTAGAGTGAGATCGTAAATGTGGTAACAAAGAAGGTACTCTGTAATACAGTTGTTTATTGTTTACCTCAGAGACCTTCACAGTTGATCTCACTCAAGTACAAATATATACACACCATTCTTCTTAACATCTTAACACACCCCACCATTGACCAGGGCAGTTTCAACTAAGAAATATATAAAAATAGGATCTGTGTGGGTAGGGGTAGCTTGCACCTAGTTGGCTGAAGTGGTCGACACCTCCCATACTTTTGCTGTATTTTTCTGCAAGCACTGGCTTCTGAATTGTTCTGCCCTAAAGAATTTGTCTTTCTAACTGTCTTGTTTATATTATCATTGGAGTGAACAGTAGATATAAGGTTAAATCTTTTCGTATCATGCTAGGTGACTGTCGGCATGCCTTATCTTCTGTTGCACAAAACACAGGATGATTTGTCTTTTTCAATTTGAGTTGTTTTTTCTTCAGTGCTACAGGAAAATGCTTCCTATTTTCAGCTACTGTTCCAAATGCACCAATCTGAATGTCAGGTCTTGAAATAAAGCTGAAGGCTGAATAAAAACTACCACAGAAGAGAATATGTCCCTTGTTGCGTATGAAATTTGAATTAAAACTATGGTGACTTTTCGCTGAAAAAAAGAGTCCAAATAATCTCAGCTCTGAGAGTTTCTTCCTTGGTCACAAATGATGTCACATCTGTAGGTCTCCTAGTAGTGTTAGACGTTTTTGATGTGTCCGAGGGAGTAGTGTTAGATGGTTTTGATGTTTCTGAGGGAAAAACTGCTCCTTGGTGTTGTGTTCTTTTCTGTTTAAAAAAAAAATGGAACACACAAATAACTTATGAGTAGGTCTAAGCTATGTATATTTACCAAGTCAAATTTCTAAATGCATACATAATATAGTCAAACAATATTTAACTAGAACAAAAGGTAATATATTGTAATTGGGAGGGTAATACTTATGATAAGTGAAAATCTATTAAATATCTAACTGGAAACAGCAGGCCTTTACACCCCCCCCCCCCCCCCCCCCCAATCTTTACTATTTTTGTTGGGTTTTGTTTCGTTTGTTTGTTTAGATTTTCTTTTTAAATTTAATTAAATTTTTTTTTTTTAATAACATAGGCATATGCACAAAATTGGTGATTTTCATGTATCCTAATTACAGTGATTTGACAGATGTGATGCCACTTTCGTGTATCGGCAGTTACTCATGTTATCTGGAATTGAAAACATGTAGGCCTATCCTAATTAGTCTATAACCCTTCAGAGGTAGAACGGGATAAGTCTTTTCATCATAAATATAATAAAAAAGCATTCAAAATATATTTATTTCCAAAAAATGTGCTGAAATGAACAGTGGGACATGGGTCTGATAACAGGGTATGCTATAGGATATGGAATCGCTATCAATTTCTATTCCTGAACTGTGTCAGATATATTCCTGTATGCAGATGTAAACCAAGAAATTTCGTTCAAATGCTTGCCTATAAGCTAATTTTGGCCATGGTTAAAAATAAAACTGTAAATAGGCCTACATTGTAAATTACAGACACAAGTACAGTAGAACTATCTATAAACTGGACTTATTTAAATAGCTTTTATAAATGAGATAATGAATTTATTACTTACCTCAGTTGAAATGAACAATTTAATACAACTTGAATGAAGTTTGGTGTTTTTCCCAGTAGCATTCGAGTAACAATAGCTCGACGAGCGCTAAAAATAAATCTGCATTTACGTCATTAACGCAAAGCGCGGAAAACGAAACCACCAAAAACTTCTGGAAATAGATTTAGTGCGCAAAGGGAAGTAAAAATTCTACGGTAACTGAAGTTTAACGAAAAATACCATCAATAACAGAAAAATGGACACAAAGCATCGAACTTTCGATTTCGTATTTTTTTTCCAGGTCCGATGCGAAAAATTCAAGGCTTTTAGCCATTTTTCCAGGCTTGTCAAATCCTGGAATTTTTTTTTTCGTTTTCCAGGTTTTTCAAGGTTTTTCCAGGTCGCTACGAACCCTGTAGTTAATATAAAATGTGCATATGGTGCCATAAAGGTCGAGGACCCCTTGTTATAGAGATTTGCTTCTTTTTTTTTTTTTTTTAAATAAACAATTTGTCACTTTCCATTTCTGCCCTCTTCTCCACCCTCATTTCCAATATTTCTGTGACCCACAGTTCCAATCTCTCCCTTGGGTCCACATCTGTTTAAAACCATTCACACTAGCAGTTAACAAACCCTAACCTTAAAATAACTTCTCAAATTAAAACAAGAAAATGAGAATAAAAATGACAGAACACTCTTGACTCACTCTCACTGCCCAGAGATATGAGTAAATCACAGTTAGACAAGATTTTAACTCTTAGACAGGAGCAATGCTAACAGTGTTGGTTTGTTTATACACCTGTACTTCAGCAATGATGACAGAAAAGAATTAAGTTATTATTCTTCCTTTTAATCTAGTTCAGGAGTTTGCAACTGGTCAATCATAATTTTTCAATAGATGACAGGCGATGACTCAGTAGATCTTTAGGTGATGAAGGAAACAAAGATAACGTAACGAAAAACAAAAGAGGAATGATAATTCTAGACTAACCCTATGGACTCTTAATCTCACAAGCATGATCCAGTTAAAGATTTTCCATGACACTGATAGTAACTTTCATCATGATCGAGTTAAAGATTTTTCCTGACACTGATAGTAACATTCATCATGATCCAGTTAAAGATTTTCCCTGACACTGATAGTAACATTCATCATGATCTACTTAATGATTTTCCCCGACACTGATAGTAACATTCATCATGATCCAGTTAAAGGTTTTCCCTGACACTGATAGTAACATTCATTATGATCTAGTTAAAGATTTTCCCTGACACTGATAGTAACATTCATCATGATCAAGTTAAAGATTTTCCATGACACTGATAGTAACATTCATTCATCTTCTTCTTCTTCTTCTTCTTTGATCCTTAGCTGCTGACTGTCAAAGCAGTCAGTGACCATCACGCCTAGTGGCATCTTGTAGGGCAACAACAAATTGATTCCACTTTGCTCAGTCGGTGGCCATCCTTCATACAGTGCCCCAACTCTGGTTCATTCTTTGCAGCTCAGCCTCCACAGTCCTCTGCCAGGTTGTTTTTGGTCGGCCTCTCTTTTGTTTTCCTTCAGGGGTCCAAAGCATAGCTGTTCTTGTGATGGCATCGGGGTCTCTTCTGAGGGCATGGCCAACCTAGCTCCAGCGTCTGTCAGCTATGATGGTGTGCATGTCCTCTTGCTTGCTACAAGTAAGCAGATCTTGTTTAGTGATGGTATTTGGTCAAAAGATTTGGTGAATTTTTCTTAGGCATGTTGTGTGAAAAGAGGACAATTTCGACATTTCCTTCTCTGTAACTCTCCAGCATTCCGCACCATAGAGAAGCACAGAAAGCACACAGCTCTGATATAATCTTAATTTTGTGCTTGTGCTGTATTGGGAGGACTTCCAGATGTTGTTTACACTAAAAAAGGCTGTTCTTGCCTTATTCGTTCTGATGTTGATGTCTTTGCCTGCCCAACCATCTGGTGTTACTATGCTTCCTAGGTATGTGAAGGTATCTGTCTGTACCAGTTGCTGATTCCTTACTGATATGGGCTCAGGGCTGCTCACATTGAGCATCATGACCTCAGACTTCTTTAAATTGATGTTCAAGCCCACCTGCTGGCTAAACTTATTAAGTCTATCCATTTTTTCCTGGATGTGTTGATGTGAATGTGCTAGTAGTGCAATGTCATCTGCATATTCCAAATCTTCCAATGTAGAAAATGTAGTCCATTTTATTCCTCTTGGACTGCCCTCTGTTGTCTGGTGCATCACCCAGTCTATGACTGTTAAAAATAGAGTGGTTGATAAGGGGCATCCCTGTCATACTCCTGTCTTCCCCTCAAAGGTTAGGTTGCTCTGCACTTCATGATCCAGTTAAAGATTTTCCCTGACACTGATAGTAACATTCATCATGATCCAGTTAAAGATTTTCCCTGACACTGATAGTAACATTCATCATGATCTACTTAATGATTTTCCCCGACACTGATAGTAACATTCATCATGATCCAGTTAAAGGTTTTCCCTGACACTGATAGTAACATTCATCATGATCCAGTTAAAGATATTCCCTGACACTGATAGTAACATTCATCATGATCCAGTTAAAGATTTTCCCTGACACTGATAGTAACATTCATCATCATCCAGATAAAGATTTCCCTGACACTGATAATAACATTCATCATCATCATACTTCAGCTGTCCAAGAAGCATAGACCTTCAACAAACTTATGCTAAGTCTTCCTTTCTTGTGCCTTCAGCTCACATCCTACTATGTCTTCCTCATGTCTGTCTCCAGTTCTCTTCTCCATGTGCTCATTGGTCTCCCTCTACCTCTCTCTCCCTGGGGACTATGGAACAAGGACTGGCCTGGTATTGCTATCAACAGGTTTTCTCAATGTGTGCTGTGTCAATTTCCAGTGTCTTCTTCTCATCTCTTGTACCACTGGTAGTTGTTTGGTTCTTGTCATCTCTTGTACCACTGGTAGTTGTTTGGTTCTTGTCATCTCTTGTACCACTGGTAGTTGTTTGGTTCTTGTCATCTCTTGTACCACTGGTAGTTGTTTGGTTCTTGTCATCTCTTGTACCACTTTTAGTTGTTTGGTTCTTGTCATCTCTTGTACCACTGGTAGTTGTTTGGTTCTTGTCATCTCTTGTACCACTGGTAGTTGTTTGGTTCTTGTCATCTCTTGTACTACTGGTAGTTGTTTGGTTCTTGTCATCTCTTGTACCACTGGTAGTTGTTTGGTTCTTGTCATCTCTTGTACCACTGGTAGTTGTTTGGTTCTTGTCATCTCTTGTACCACTGATAGTTGTTTGGTTCTTGTCATCTCTTGTACCACTGGTAGTTGTTTGGTTCTTGTCATCTCTTGTACCACTGGTAGTTGTTTGGTTCTTGTCATCTCTTGTACCACTTCAATCATTCTATTCTATGCAAGCACCCATTTATGAAAGTCTAGCTTTTTTGGTTGTTGTCTTTGTTTTCTCCAGGTTTCAGAGTCATGCCGTACTGACTTGACATTGAACTGAAGATTTGTTTGCTCTCCACATATGTCCTAATGCAATAAAAGATCCTCTAGCTTTTTGTATTCTTATTTTGATATCACTGTCAGTCCATCCCATTTGGTCTACATTGCTGCCAAGGTTTATGTATGATCTTGAAGGGACATTTCTTCAAGTGCAATACTGTTATCAATTGTTGCATTTATTATCATTATCTTTCTTTTCTCCTTGTGTATATTCAAACCTACTTGCTGTAAACTCACACCAAGCACTTTCATTGTCTTGCATCTGATTATGGCTATGGGACAGGAGAGCCAGGCTATCTGATAAATCTACATTATCAAGTTGTTTGGTCACTGGATACCATTTCTGTTGACTAAAGTTGTTGGTTGAGGTCAATGTTTTCATAATTCAATCTATAGTCAATAGGAAGAGAAATGGTGACAGTAGGCATCACTGTCACACTTCATCTCTTATCTCAAATAGTTTTGTAAAACTTTTTCCATGAAGAGCTCTGCACATTGTGTCTTCATGTTTTCTTTATTAAGTTAATGATCTTCAGGGGGACTCTATAATGTCTCACCAATTTCTGAAGTGATTGTCTGTCCACACTGTCAAGTGCATCTTCATAGTCCACAAAAATCTATGTAAAGAAACAAGTATCATTTTAGACTTTGTTCCACTATTATTCTCAATGTGGCAGTCTGGTCTGTACAGGATCTGTTTTGCTTAAAACCTGTTTGTTTATCTCTCAGCTGTCTATGTATGGACTCTTTTAATTTCTCAAAGATGATCCTGTTTAATATTTTTCATGGCACTGATAGTAATATTGTTCCTATGTAATTTGTGTGCTCTTGTAAATCTTAAGCAGCTTGACCAGATAACCTTCCTTCCTTCTGCTGGTATTTGATGTAAACATTATTCCTCTGTAATTTGTGAACTCCTGTAAATTTCATATAGGTTAACTTGATCAGATATCTTTTTTTATGCTTTTTCTTGATGCCATTGTCTATACCAATGTGTCAGTAATCTGGGGTGAGAAATTCTGTTGGGGCTTCTCTGCTAGGTACTGGTCTGAACATAGCGGGGCTTACAAGATAACAACTTCCAGCATGAGAATGGATGTCGAGGCTTTTACTGCAGCCTTAAGGTGGATAACTGAAACTTCATTAACAAAGGATATCATTGTTTCCGACTCTCAGTCCATGCTTCGAAAAGTTCAAAGTGGTTGGTTGCGTCATGAATGGAAAACATTCATAGAAGCTTCCAGTCTATAAGAGCTGGTGTGGATATACTTGTACTGTCCTGGTCATGCTAGTGTATGTGGTAATGAACGAGCTGACAGACTAGCATCAAGAGCACCCATAGTGGGGACATTAGATATGGATAAAGGAGATATACTGAAAGCAATTAATGATTGCCTGTTGGAGAATAACACTGCAACAGATGAATCATCAAGGTTAAGACTGTTGGAATTTGCCATCAAACATAAAGCTAGTAGAGATGGACGTATGAGAAGATGCATCTGTTGTGTTTACAACCAGTGAGCTACAAGAACAGTTAGCATTCACATTCAACATATATTGATGGAGACTGAGCACCTATGGGTTTGCCCAGAGTGCAATGATGTCAATTCTTTATAACAATAACAACGTTTTGTAGGAATTTCTTCTCCCTCAAAGATGGTCAGTATTACTTGTAACTCTAGATGCTCCATAACAGATGAGGTAGTTCCACCAAAACCCTCTTTAACATAATTCTTCTCTTCTGTAGAAGCTGATTCAGTTCATAACTGTTCAAGAAGATTTTTTTTCCCTTCCGCTCATTGATTTGTGTGTGGTAAGAATCTCTAAACCTTTGACTGAAAAGAGTCTAACTTGAATGGCAGTAGGGAGGGAAAGTTGTAAGGCACCTCAACCATGCCAGCTGTCAAGTCATAAAATTTTAAAGATATTTTAGACATGCAACTGCTCCCCCCCCCCCATTTTTAATGGGAACCTGCTAACTTCCATTATTTGACCAGTAAAATTTAAAAACCAGTAACTTAAATCCTGCTTTTCCTACAAGTCACAAACTTTAGTTGTTAAGTAAATACATATAATTAGGCTTAACTAAGACTTCAGTGAATAAATTCCCATTATAGATCAAGATAAATTATGAAAATGATCAAGTAAAATTGTTCAAAATCTTTCTTTACATGTCCAGCAAATCGCAAAAACATTCTTTTTTTTCTCTCAAAAATTTAACACTATACAATGCACACCTTTATAGTCTAAACAACATTTGGAAGTCCTCTCAGTACAGCACAAGCACAAAATTAAGATTATATCAGAGCTGTGTGCTTTCCGTTCTTCTCTATGGCGCGGAGAGCTGGAGAGTAACAGAGAAAGAAATGTCAAAATTGTCCTTTTTTTTCACACAACATGCCTAAGAAAAATTTTCTGAATCTTTTGGCCGAATACCATCACCAACCAAGATCTGCTTATTCGGACAAAGCAAGAGGACATGCATACCATCATAGCTGGCAGATGCTGGAGTTTGGTTGGCCATGTCCTCAGAAGAGACCCCCATGCCATCACATGAACAGCTATGCTATGGACCCATGAAGGAAAGTGAAAGAGAGGCTAACCAAAAATCTGCTGAGTACTGTGAGGTTGAGATGCAAAGAATGAACCAGAGTTGGGGCACTGTACAAAGGATGGCCACCGACCAAGCAAAGTGGAATCAATTTCTTGTTGCACTACAAGATGCCATCAGGCATGATGGCCACTGACTTCTTTGACAATCGGCGGCTAAGAATCAAAGAAGAAGAATGCCCCTCTGAAAGCTTCCAAATGTCAATATTTTAATTCATCTTCTTTTTGTGCTCCTAACAGAGCATACAGCCACCATTACAGCTGGACCACTTGTTAGAAGCCTGCACCAAGCATTCACATACACTTGCAGCAGTGGAGTCTGTGACAATTTGTTTAACATAATGAGGTAGCCAGCCCCACCCACAACCCCACAAGTCACTTTGTACGACACGCTCAAGAATGCAGTAGGCATATTCTTTCTTTGTCTCTTCAGAGACCCAGGGGAATTACATGGGGCATAAATATTTGTCATATCTCATAGTCTGTTTCCTGCTTCATTTCTGTAATTAGATGTGTGACATTAGATTCCATATTTCTTTCAACCTGAAGGCAATGAAATATAGCAGATGATGGGTATCATTTTAAGACTATGAAGACATACTACATATATTTACACCAATATCTAAGCAGCATTACCTCACAGCAATAATCATTGTCAAAAGGTGGTGCCTAATGCAACTCCATTAGCCATAAACAAATATGCTTTTTTAAAATAAATACTTTATCATTTTCCACTACTTTATTCTCTCTTTTCCTTTTTCACTTTCAATATTTCTGTGACCCACAGTTACTATCTTCCCCATCCTCCCAACTGTTTAATGCATTTCACACCAGCAGTGAACATACCCTAATCCTCAAAGTTATCTTCAAACTTAAAAATAAAGGAGATCACAGGGGATGATTTGGTAGATCTTTACTTGATAGAAATTAAAAAAAAAAAAAAAAAACGATAGCAAACTAAGGACTTACTCTTTCTCAAAGGTATTTAAAAGTATAATATCCCCAGGATTAAAGGTACTTATTCTGTGTTTCCATTGATAACCTATGAGAAGCCTTATTAAAAATCACTTTATTAATGAACTGCATAAGATAAGAATGGGATCCTTTATTTGAAGTGACGTTATCATTTGGTAAAATATAATTTAGTTTTAATTTTTTAATGCCTTGTTGAAAGAATTGCAGTAAGAGGGTTATGCTGCAGAGATGCAAATAACTTATATGTTGCACTTCTTCAACATTTTTTATACTCTGGAACCTGAAACAGATATGATTGTATCAAGGCAGATCTTTAGAGAGCTCAGTGTTTTTAAAGTAGATTCTCACATCACATAGGTTGCCTGCTGCTGATCTAGTCTATATTTTAAAACCATAAAGTGACTTCTGTTACTGTTTTAGCAATCAGAGTCAAGTTAAACAGCATGTGTACATGCTTTGGCATTTTTATTATAGTTTTGTGATGAATCACATGATTATGGTTTTCTTTAAATTACCACAGAAATGTGACAAGCCAAGTATCTACAAATTCTAAGTCTCCTGAGAAAATGACTGTGTCACATTTACTTAACCTTTAGCACGCTGCCGTCGACAAATGTCGACGAAGGCAACCTATGTTCTCCCAGCTGTTGTCGACATATGTCGACAAGCGGATATCGTCGGATAAATAATTGATAGTGTGTGTGCAATTGATCTTAACCCCGGATGTCAAAATTGACTCTTCTGTGAAAGAAGTTTAGCTACCTTTTCTGACTTTCAGTTGTAACGGGTGTGTTAGCGACATTTTTCTGTGCAATTTTCAAATCGAAATCAATCGGCATGGATCAAGCTGCCATTTTAGCTGAAATTTTCATGGATTCTGATTCCGATGAGGACGACATTGCTGGGCCTAGTACTGCAAATGTGGTTCGTGCTCAGAATATGGATGATGAAGGTGATGGGGAACATAGTGATGTGTCGAGTGTTGATGATGATTTTGAAGAATTGAATATTGTTAGGGCACCTGATGGTTACAAACACGACTGGCTCCGCAACTTTGATCAAGTTGTGGGACCTGTGGGCGTTGACAATGACATTTCTGAGGTAGATGTGTTCCAATTGTTTATCACAGATGATGTTGTGGACACATTAGTTACAGAAACTAATCGTTATGCCAGCCAGGTTAGCAAAAAGAAAGGGGAAGATGCGGGTGCCTCATCCCGTGTGAAGTTATGGACCGATGTCACAGCTGACGAGATGAGGGCGTTTCTTGCTTTGCTTATGTTGATGGGTGTAACGAAAAGATCGTCATTTGACTTGTATTGGTCAAATGACCGTTTCCTTGAGATGCCAGGGTTCAGGAATGTGATGAGTAGGGACAGGTTTCTTGCTGTCTTATCTTTTCTACACCTCGTGGACAATACAACTGCAGCACCACGAGGGCACCCTGACCACAGCAAAGCCTTCAAAATCAAATCGTTTGTTGACACACTTCTCCCTCAATGGCAAAGGCATTACATACCATCCAAAGAGCTAAGTGCTGATGAAAGTATGATAGCTTTCAAAGGTAGGACCAGCCTTATGCAGTACATGCCCAACAAACCGTCTAAGTGGGGTATGAAAGCCTGGGGCCTAGCTGACTCCAAGACAGGCTACCTCTGGAATTGGCAGCTCTATCTTGGGAAGGAAGACAATGTGGACCCTACTATAGGGGTTGCTCACCGCGTTGTCACCTCTCTTGTTGCTCCCCTGTATGGGCATGGCCATGTTGTGTTCATGGACAACTTTTTCTCTTCGCCTGCCCTGTACAAGGAGCTTGGGGATAATCAAACAGGAGCTTGTGGCACACTGCGGACCAATCGCCGAGGGGTCCCCCCAGAACTCAAGTTGGCAAAACCCAAAGCTGGTGACCCTCCCATCACTTTTAGAGATGGCAATATCCTCTATATGTCATGGTTTGACAAGAGGCCAGTGAATCTTATGACAACTGCACACGATGCACAGACCTTCAGGAAGGAGGTCAGATCCAAACATCATGCTGACAATGTGCGGATCGTGGACAAGCCATGCGCTATCCAAGCCTATTCCTGTCACATGGGAGGTATTGATCGTGTGGATAAACAGTTGACATACTACATGGTTCTACACAGGAGCAGCAAATGGTGGAAGAAAATATTCTTCTATCTGTTGGAAGTTTGCTTTGTCAATTCGCTTGTCCTGTGGAGGGCCAAGCATCCATCTCGTATCAAGGCGGAAACATTCCGTCTGCGGATTGCTCATGGCCTGCTTGAAGGGTACCAGTCTAGGGTCACACAACGCAGAGGAAGGGTATCTGACACTGCCACTGCACCAGCCAGATTGGTTATGGGGGAACACTTCATGATTCCTAACCCTAAACGTCAGGCTAATGGCAGGCCTTCCCAGCCAGACTGCGATGTGTGTTCCAGCAGAGATAGAGTCAGGGGCAAGAAGCGCCACCAGACCCAATTTGTGTGCCGTAGGTGTGTGGTACCTCTCTGTCCATATCCCTGCTTTGAGCGTTATCACACCCTGCTCAATTATAAGGCAGATTGCTGTGAAGGGCTGCACAAGGAGTGAGGTAAGTCAATTTTTTGTTGATTTTTTTTTTTTTTTTCACCAGTCTTCTTCTCCTATCAAATCAACAAAATGACGTCATCAGTGACGTCATCCATTTATCTCTAAACAGTCCAAAAATTAGAGAAATTGGCCAAAAAACAAAATAAATATAGAATTTACAAGTCATCCACTATAAAAATGGGGGTTGTGTAAAAAAGAATGCAGCTGCAGGGCAAATTTTCTGGAAAAGAATGCAGCGTGCTAAAGGTTAAAAACATAGTTGACAATTGAGCTGAGATGAGGAATGTTACACGTAGCTGATGAGTGGGTATTGCACGGCCATTAGAAAAACAACAGAGCTTGACCTAAAGCTACAGTTAATGACTATTCACAGATGAAAGCTAGAGATAAACTTGTAAAACCACAAATAACTGTCCAATATTTTGGGGTATTATTATACTTGACTTGTTTTAAAATTATCAAAGCAATATTTTGTGATTTTCATATGTCACCATGTTTCAATATGAAATATGTTGTTTTACATTTTCTGGTATTTGCATCTAAGGTATAAACAAAGGACATGATGCTATACTTTATGATTTTGCTTTTGAAAAGTGAAAAAAAAGCAAAAATGGACTCAAATGATGAAACAGTTGTACATAAAGGGTAAAAATAATTACTTTTTACTTTCTCTTTTATTCTGACTGCAAAATGTTCAGCTCTGAGCAAACTCCTGATAAGCAGAATTTTATATAAGCAGAAGTTTTTTAGGTGGTCCCAGCAATTTCTATTTATCTGGACTGTGCTGCAAGTATGGCCATATATGAATTACCTTGATGTTTCAAGACTAGGAAAGCAAGTTTCATTGATTGCAACAATAAACTGCCTTCATTAAGTTCGTATTCTACCATTAACATTGTCTGTGTGTTTCTTACTTGCATTGTGTCTTTATAAATTTCAATTATGCCATGGAGAAACATTGCACATTTTGACTCCCTATCAATTTCCTATCAGTTTGATATAAAATAAGTGCATGTTCACTTGAACAATTTAGACAAAAACATGGTATATTCTGCTGTTCAGACTTCCTTGGGAAAAAAAACAAAGACACACACAAAATTGAGGCACAGTGTAAGTAATAATTTTGGAAGCAAAGAGTTAGTGTAGGCTACATTTGTTGTGTTGTGCATGTAAAACAAAATAGGAAAGGGGGGGGGGTTGGGGGGGGGGGAAGGGTGTTTGGGATAAAACCTGGTTCACTGTTTATTTGTTATTATCAATATGTATTATGAGAACCTTATTACACATTCAATTTCCCACTACACCCTCAATAATCCTTACATATTAATTTTTGTTTTTGGTTGCATACTATTTTACTACTGCTCAAAAAATGTTAAAGGCCACTTTCAATTTTTAAGTTATTTCAACTAAGCTGTTTTTTTTAAAACCTGAACACTCAGTGAAACAAGTTTTGCTGCATTTTGTTGCATGCTTAAACAATGTTTGTTAATCTGACAATAAATCAAATCTGTGTTACGTGTGTGTACCTCCAAGGTCAATCAAATGTACGTGGTGGAAAGGGAAATAATGCATGTTTGAAAATGCTTCCTATGGCAAAGCCTGTTGATAACATTGCTGAAATTTGCTTTTCACGTGCAAGTCGTGACTATAGTGAACACACGTCACCCACTTTTCGGAAGGAACGGGCAATTTGGTATCATAATTTGGTAAAATCGCAACGACTATCCTCAAATATTCCGCAGTGAATATGTGTATTTTATGGTTCGGTTTAACCCTAACCTTAAATGTAAAACAGACATATTCACTACGGAGCGTTCGGCGACAGACCTTGCAAATTTACCCATAATTGTTACCTATAAGATGTGTAATTGGATATTTTTCGTTCATTTTAGTTGACATTTGTTTATGTTAATAGGCCTAGTGGGTATTTTACATTTATCGAAGTGATACGCTCACTTGTACGCGTAAATAGCCTAATAAATAATAATAAATTCTTTAAGCACCAAACACGGCGCATAAGGCAGAAACCAGTGCTCTCCAGGTTGTTCGTTGTGACGCCACTCCTCTTAGCTCTTGCACATTATTTAGGCCCAACGTTCTTCCTTCTCTTATTATTGTTCTTCTGAGTGTTTCTTTTGGTCTTCCTTTTTTCCTCTTACCCTCAGGAACCCAAGTGAGCGCCTGTAGTGGTATTCTGTTGTTTTGCATTCGTAGGACATGACCGATATATGACCATCGTCTTTTCCTTATATAGTCGGAGACATATTTCTGCCTAGAGTCTTCTCTTATTTGTCGATTAGTCTTGAATTCTTTCCAACTGATGTTCATGAGTTTTCTAAGACATTTGTTCTCGAATGTATTCAGCTTGTTCTCCAATGATTTTGTTATTTTCCAACTCTCACAGCCGTATGTTAACACTGAGATAACATTTGAATTAAACAGACGAAGCTTGGTATGTCTATTCAATGATCGTAATTTCCAAATGTTAGATAATCTATTGAAGGCGCTAGCTGCCAAAGCAATTCTAGTATGGATTTCTCTTGTTGTGTCACCATCCTGAGTCGTTTTACTGCCTAAATAATTGAAACTTTCAACTTTCTGTAGTTTTTCCCCGTTCAAGATGATATCAAAGGTCTCGTTAGAAAAGTTCATAGCTTTAGTTTTAGAGGCATTTATTTGGAGACCTATTTTAACCGAGAGATGACACAAATTATTTGTTGCTTCTTGGGATTGTCTGGGTGTTGAACTTAAGAATGCTACATCATCTGCGAAATCCAGGTCCCCCAGGAATTTTCCATTTTATACCTAATTGTTTATTGTGGGTATAGTTTCTCATAACCCAATCAATAGCTATTCCAAAAAGTAGTGGTGACATAATACAGCCTTGTTTCACCCCTGTTTCTACTGTAAACCATTCTGTATTCCCTTTATTTGTTCTAACACAACATCTTGCATTGTCATATAGCGCTTTGATTATATTCACATATTTTGTTGGAAAACCATAGATTTTAAAAATCTCCTTAGCCCCCAAGATATTAGAGTGAGTCATGTTTACTGTCGAGCCTGGTTCTGTTTCGGTAACAATCGCTTGTTTTACGATAGTGAATTGTTAACTCTCTGATCAACCCTCCTATCCAACCGACCGATTCGAGGGTTTCGAGGTCAGTTATAGGAAAATATCTACACCACTAGATACTCTGGTGTATCTTTTATTCTATAATTTAACACATCATGGTACTATCCATCGAAATATACACATTCCTGATGTTTTTCTTTCGGCGTCTAAGGTGAGAAAAGAATTTCACCTCCATCTTGGAAGGGTAGATAACTCTCATCTCAAATAGCCTAACCTTAGGGGAAAATGGCGGACTGTGGAAAATTATTCTTCCCATTTACCCGAATTTAACCTTGTGACTATGTGCTGCAGAGTCATAGACTATGTTTCCATAATCTCTTTTGCCTCGAATGAAAGATTTATAAAACATGATTCTCAATTACCTCTGGGGCTAATGCAAGTTGGTGAAATACACAACAGTCGGTTGTAACACAGAATCAGAATACTCGGTAAAAGATGCTTTTTAAGAGATCCCTTGCTTAGAGTTACTTCCCTTTTCAATGACCGTTCATTGTTGTTACGTTTTTCTCCTTTCTTCGCGTATCGGATAAAAGATTTAATAACAGATGAATGTAAAGCAGAGTGGGATAAAAATCTAAAAGGAAGACATGCATATGAGATGTTTAAGGTTCCAACAAGAAAATGTCAGATATCTAGCTAATTGAAAATTCCCAGTAATAAGAAAATTATCAGACTACAGATGGGAAAAGGCTATTTCAGAATAGAAGAACCTTACTGTGCAGGATGTCTTCAAACAATAATATAGACCTAGAACATTTCTTGTTAAAGTGTAAGAGGTATGAACAAATGAGAATACCAATATTAGATTATTTGCAGGCATCTAACGTACCTATACATATAGAAGAGGTGTTGGGAATAGACAGACCTAGGGAACTGCATAATATAGTCAAACAATATTTAACACGAACAGATGTTAATATACTGTTCAAAAAAAGAAACGCAACATTATTGCATTGGTAATGGACACCAAATTTCAAACTTGTACCAAAAAATTTTATTTTACGGAATTAATGTTTCAATCTTGGCATGAAGAAACGTTCAGACTTTAACAATGAAATTATCTTCATTAAATTTGGTTTGGACTTTTATTCTTTGCGACTGAGGCCTCCGTTTCAGTAAGGTGTATGGCCTCCTCTGGCCTCTATCAGAGAACGACATCTCCTTGACATGGATCCGATTAGCCGTTGGATCTGTTGTTGTGGGATGGCTGCCCACTCTTCCCGCAATGCAAGAGACAACTGTCGGAGATTGGCTGGAGCCACGTCTTGCTGGCGGAGTCGTTTGTCGAGTTCATCCCATACGTGTTCTATGGGGTTCATGTCTGATGACATGGCTGGCCACGGAATGGTCTGGACGTTGTTGTCAGCAATTAACTGGGTGGTGAGTTGTGCCACATGACGTCAAGCGTTATCCTGCTGAAAAATTGACCCTCGTGCAGCCAGAAGTTAAAGGACGTGAGGACGAAGAATTTCAGCGACGTATCGTTGGGCATTCAGGCGTTCTTCAATTTGCACCAGGTCACTTCTTCCCATGAATTTGATCGC